>OZ038315.1:4078509-4133052 GCA_964035775.1 Osedax frankpressi | reverse complement strand
TATATAGTATTGTATTTATAATATAATATATATATATATTATATTCTATCGCATATAATAATTGCATATATAATGATGTCATTACATGTATATAACGAGAATTACTAACATATTTAGGTACACGAATCTAATGTTCTGGTGGATTATCTCTCAATGAATTCCATATGCTGGAGAAATATGCAAACGAGATATATTTGTGCAATTTGATTCAGTGATTTTGCCACCATGTATTGTGTACATATAAATCATCGAATCACGTATTAAATTATGGAATAAACGAATAGTAGGATTAATACATATATAATTATATATATATATATATATATATATATATATATTACAATATGATAGAATGTTTATAGTTATTTTTAGATCTAATAAATTTCTAATAATTTTTAGATTATTTTATGCATTTCCATATCTAGTTTATTATCATTTAAATAAATGTAAAGACATTTAAATGAAGAATATTTATGCTTGACTAATATTGATTATGAGCATATAATTAAACAATCTAAATCAAATATAACACATTTGATAATGACTATTGAAATAAATAAGCCTATAACTTATAAATATTAATCTTGTAGGCACTGTTAAGAATGTTTAATCATTAAATCAAATATTTCAAAATTTTAAAAAATATCTAACAATATTTTAAGATTTGAAAGCTAATGCTTTATTTAGCATAAAATTATAAAGATATGGAAATTCATAAAATAATCTAAAAATTATTAGAAATTTATTAGATCTAAAAATAACTATAAATATTCTACCATATTATATGTAATATATATATATATATATATATATATATATATATATATATTTCAATAAAGATAAAATACTATATTTTTTTATTTGCTTCTTGTTTTTCGATAAAAATCAATTCAAAATTTTGTAATAAAAAAATATTCATAAGAAATATAATTAAATGTATTTAAAAAATAACTTATTATTAACTTTTTAAGTACAGTAAAAAGAGAACAAATAGTTTTATTTAAATAGTTTTATTTAATAAAGACATATTTCCTATAGAAGGTAAAGATAATCAATATTATTTATAAATAGAAAATATATTATATATTTATATCAAGCTTATAAATAACTATATTCTTATAAAGGACATTTCTGAGCTATTTATTATAAATAAAGATAAATAAATATTATATCTTTAAATGTTGTTCATAAATATATTTATAATAGTAATAGTAGTTTTACCAATACACCTTCATCTAGGAATATCCGGGACATCAAATTATAGCTATATCTCGATCTCCTTCATAATAAGTACATTATTTGAACTAAATATTGTACACGTAATGCTTGTATTAATTGTTTTTTTTATGAATATGGATCTATCACGCAATCTAATACTTTTCAAACTAATGTTTACATATAGGTTAGATGTCGCAATATTTTGCTGTGATTAACTATTATAAACTATAACTAGTCTATAACATATATCCTTAAACCTTAAAATGTCATATTTCATGAAAATACGCAACATTTATTATATCTTACATTATATAACACATATGATTCAATACAGCCAATATTCATTGTAAATAGATATAATTTACTGTCAATCTTCACCGTAACGTAATTTAAGACATTGCATATCAAATTATATCTCGTAATAACATTATATTATTATATATCGTAATAACTCACTATAATGAGTTATATAGTGAGTCCTATAGGAGCTGGGTATAAGATTGGAATCGCATATGTTATATTATAACTATTATAACTATTATAACTATTATAACTATTATAATTATTATAACTATTATAATTATTATAACTATTATAACTATTATAACTATTATAATTATTATAACTATTATAATTATTATAACTATTATAACTATTATAACTATTATAACTATTATAACTATTATAACTATTATAACTATTATAACTATTATAACTATTATAACTATTATAACTATTATAACTATTATAACTATTATAACTATTATAACTATTATAACTATTATAACTATTATAACTATTATAACTATTATAACTATTATAACTATTATAACTATTATAACTATTATAACTATTATAACTATTATAACTATTATAACTATTATAACTATTATAACTATTATAACTATTATAACTATTATAACTATTATAACTATTATAACTATTATAACTATTATAACTATTATAACTATTATAACTATTATAACTATTATAACTATTATAACTATTATAACTATTATAACTATTATAACTATTATAACTATTATAACTATTATAACTATTATAACTATTATAACTATTATAACTATTATAACTATTATAACTATTATAACTATTATAACTATTATAACTATTATAACTATTATAACTATTATAACTATTATAACTATTATAACTATTATAACTATTATAACTATTATAACTATTATAACTATTATAACTATTATAACTATTATAACTATTATAACTATTATAACTATTATAACTATTATAACTATTATAACTATTATAACTATTATAACTATTATAACTATTATAACTATTATAACTATTATAACTATTATAACTATTATAACTATTATAACTATTATAACTATTATAACTATTATAACTATTATAACTATTATAACTATTATAACTATTATAACTATTATAACTATTATAACTATTATAACTATTATAACTATTATAACTATTATAACTATTATAACTATTATAACTATTATAATTATTATAATTATTATAACTATTATAACTATTATAATAATTATAAATATGTTAGATAATTCTTAATTCTTAATGCATGCATTAATAGTATTACAATATTAAATTGTAATAGTGGTGATTTTATGATGATTTTTATATGTGAAAGGTTTTTTGAACATTATTTGTCTCTTTGACGCATATATTGAGTTGCATTCAACGGATCTCATATCGCATAATCTGTTATATAATAGCATATTTATTATTTTGATTTTGATTGAGCATACCCATCAAAACATTCAGGAAATAATATTTAAAATGTCATCATTTTTTTTAATATTTTTTTTTTTATCACATCAAAGGATTTTACAACATTATTTCATTACTGTGTCTCTTATATATTATTCTTATATATTATTATTATATCTTATATATTATATATATTATTTCATTGCTGGTCTCTTAGATATTTGAAATATCAAACCATCGTGATATAATTGAGATTGATGAATAATAAATATAATATTATTGAATAAATAATTCCATATTAATATATACATATACATATATATATATATATATATATATATATATATATATATATATATATATATATATATATATATTATATATACTTGTAACATTATATAATTAATTAACATCAATTTAAATAAATATAAAAATGCAGAAATATTTATTTCAAGAGATACACCTTATTTTTCTTACGTATTCTCATTGCCGGCTGAACTTCTGTGTTAGCGGTATTGTTGGTGTAGACTGTCAAGGCCGGAGTATCGATATTACGTAATGACCTCATGAAGTCGTCGGAGTGTTTCGACGAAAGTTCGCGGTTAGCCGAGGAACGCATCCGCGAATACTTGGCGTCTCTGGTAGCGCGGGTAGACCGACGTTTAGTTTCTTTCTGGCGTGCGATTTCGATGTAGAACTCGGGCGCTTTGCTTGTAGACTTCTCTTTGTTGCAGGCGTCGCCGTTAGACGATTCATCGAGTCGTACGTCTACGGCGACCGCATTTTCATCATCGGTGGCTAATTCGCCTTTGTTTAGGTATTGCGATCGCTCGGCCACGAGTTCCACCGAAGTATTGATTACGTTGTCTAGTGATTGACCGGCGTCGGATTTCTTTTTAACGGATTCGATGGCGCTGAAGCGACTGGACGTAGCATGGCTCGATGGGGCGTAGTTTAGCGAAGACGCATGTTTTAGCTTTGAAGTTTCTCTGGATACAATAGAGAGACGTTTACGGGCATCACGCCTCCTCACTAAATACTGTAATCTCACCAGCATCTCTTCGCAATCCTGCGGTATCGTAATTTATATATTACTGTATATTGCCCGTGACGTTGTATGCGTTATGTTGAAAGTAATAGAGACGCTCTAGTGTGATTCCGTTTAACTGATAATAGTGGTATAATGTTCTATCCTATATTGCGATTATAAATACGGGAAATCAACCTTAATATTCAAATAACTCCTTTCTAATTGAGGTTGCTCGCTATCCACGATGAAGTTTTTATAACACAAGAGGACGTCTGGTAGCTTCGTCTTCAGGTTATCTTTCAGGTCGCTAATCTCTGTGCGTCACCGACGTCGAAATTGCGAATAATTAGTTATTCTCTCATACGTTTAGGTTTGTAATTAATCGCGGATCGCGAGTACGCTTACCTCTCGATGTTTCGTGCAGTATTTCGTCTGATACGGTATTCTGTTTTTCTTTGATCAAATTAATCACCTTCTCGTTACCATCGATTCGTTCACGAGTTTGTCTCAGTTCTAAATAGAATAGGTATCATGACAATACATTATCATGTACCATATAAATATGATATATTATATCATGGAATTAGGATTACGTTTAGTTAAATTCATATATAGTTTACCATGTTAAATAGTCTTTGTATTATAACAACTAACCCATATTCTAATAGCACTAGAATTTACCTTTTTTTAATTTGAGTAATCTTCTTTTTTCTTTCTTTAATAATTCATTTCTTTCTCTAATAATAATAATAATAATAATAATAATAAGAATAATAATAATAATAATAAGAATAATAATAATAATAATAATGATACGCATAGACTATTTAACATATATTAAACAAGTTAATAAAAATGTTAATATATAAGTAAATTATAAATATTATAAATAATTAATATTGATAATATTTGATGTTAAAATAAATAAAGTATGGGTTATATTTATAAATACTAAATTAAACAAATTAGAATATAACTAGATACATTTTATTGGTATTATTATTATTTAATTAATTTGATTATTTTAAAAGATGAAAACTCCAAGATGATGTAGAAAATTAATAAATTACAATTGTAATTGTATCTCTATTATACTGAATACGATATATACTACAAAACTACTATTAAATAAATAAATCTAGTTGACTAAATAAGTAACTATATAACTAAATATATTGTTAAATATGGTATATGAGAATAACTCTAAATGTTTCTTTCCGTTTTCAATTCCTTCTACTAAGAACTCAAACATATTCTTCAAACCCTGTTCGGGGCGTTACCAATTAGAATTAAACATGATATTACGTTAATTATTATATTAAATGTATATATAGGTGTGTGTGTGTATGTGTGTGCGTGTGTATGTATGTGTGTATGTGTGTGTGTGTGTATATATATTATAAAATGACCTTTGGCTCTGTAGATGATTCGCTGTTATATGCCATTACGTTATTCAAGAGACTCTCGTTAAATTCAATAGGTTCCTCTGGCTCATCTGAAATCTCACTCAAGGATATGTCATCATCATCATTACCTGCCATACAATTGGTTGACCTTTAAATATAAATTATCGTGATAAATTGCATACGATATTTATTAATATAATTAATTGAAGGAATATGTTTAAGTAATAATTTCTCTATTAGTGCATCTAAATAATTGGATTATTACATCATAAATCTAAGTATATTAATGATTTATTTACTAAATTTGTATATCATGTAGATTATATATCAATATTTCTATGAGAATTAATATTTATAGTTTATGAAGTATCATTTCATTAAAGTTGGCATCTCCGTAAGAACATCATTTTCACTGGATGTACTCGATTACCTAACATCGCAATCCAAACCTATGAATTCGCCGAATAGTTCTTGGTTCTGTAGATCTTCTAGTTCGGTGAGGGCGCCACCTGGGTCTAGATAATTAGTAGTTTCTGGTAGATTCGGAGCATCGGAAAGTGTTTCCATAACTTTAGATTTCGCATTTTGATTCTTTATCATCGTTTTAATATCGTTTATATTTTGCCTTAATATGTATAATAATACTATATTAGTAAAACATTATTTAGAAAATATGTATATATATATATATATATATATATATATATGTATATATATATATGTATATTTATATTAACATATATATCGAGATATATAGCAAAATATTCATAAGTTAAAATATTAAAGAAGAATGTCGCAATTTTAATTAATAAACTACTTACCCAGTTTTTTGACTGATAATCTGAATCAGTAATTGCGCGTCTTTCTTGAGAGCATCCATTGTTATATTAACGCCGGAGCCTTTACCGATATTTACGTCGCCGTTACTCTTGACGCGAGAGTCGCAATCGCGTTTATCGTCTGCTGACCACGGCGTGACGTCATACGGTGTCGAGACCGCGGCGCAGTTCAACACGTGATCGTCCATCACCAGATCCTCGCTAGCGCAGTCCTGCGAGTTACGTTCTCCGGGGAGTCGTTCGAATTGGGTCCACTCGTTGTCCGGGAAAACGCCGCCGGTTACGGCGCCTGCTACTTGACCGGCGGGAGTCATCGGAATTACATTCTCCGACGTAGGTGTAACCATGGTTACAGGGACGCTAGACATTCCTTGTTCCGGCATTCTCGTGTAGAGGTTACCTGAGTGAACGGAAGTATTGGCGCGCTGGTCGTAAACGGGCAGCATACGGTTTTGGGAGGTTGCCGGATTATTGGAACTCGTGTACTCCGAGTTATTCTTCTGAAAGAGAAGGGGTATAGTAGAACAGTATTTACGCAAAGTAAATTACGTAATGTAAAATAGATACCCTAGCCATGATATGTTCGGATGTTTGGTAGTTTCTGTGCATACCACTGCGAAATCCATTACTATATCCCGGCTTCTGTCTGTTTGTCGACGTATACAGTGATTCGCCGACCAATTGTTCGTTCTGTCCTTCTTTTTCCTAGGGTTTAAGATCGTGTGACCATTATAACGTGTAGAGTTTCAACCTATTTACTACCTGGGTACAGCTGTACTTATGTATAGTAATTCCTTGGAATGCACGAATACTGCACTTATGCATATATCGGTGGTTATGTAATACTCCAATATATCGACATATTAGTTTAGGCATCGCTAACATAGCAATGTGTACTGACTGACTTTAATGCGATATCCAATAAATATATGTTATATAATACTCTATATATAGTAAGAAATTCATTTATAATATACATATTCATTCTTAGCCATGGTTATATGTATATATATATATATATATATATATATATATATATATATATATATATATATATAGATTACTAACTTTCTTTGAATTTGTATATCCCTTAGACTTTAACCGTCTAGATATATATTTACTTAAAAACCTCATTATGTCTTAGTTTGTATCTATGGCGAGCTCTGCTTGTTTTGGTATTGTTTAGGAACAATTATTTAATATTCTGATGTTTATTGTAATTATGATTTATAAATTGTATATATTTAATTAGTTCTAGTTTTATTTTGAAACAATATTTTGTAATAGAATTTTATAATTAATCGAATAACACTTACATGCATAATATGCGTTGCATATATTTTATATATAGGTATTCACACATGTATAGTTATATACCCTACGTAGTGTATATAGAAAAGTTAACAAGGTTTTAACTATACATTTTACCAATGTATCCAACTCATTAATATGCCTAGTTTGTTGACAAAAACATATTATTAACAAAATACAGATTATTGTTTTTTACTTGGTTTGAAAATGACTGTTTCTAATAGGTAAGTATGTTCTCGAATTCCATTATAAATGACCCCTTTTGTTCATCTGAGATACAGTTTCTTTTTTTGCAATCCTAATTAACTTATTTGATAACATTAAAGAATAAAACTTGCACATTGTCGGTAGTAAAATGATGAAAGTTTGAAGGAATTTCAGTCAAGTCTTCTTTGTGTATAGGAATAGTGTTGATTATCTCATCGCATCTATATATTCTAGATCCTCCATATATGTGTACCTCTCAATATATATATATATATATATATATATATATATATATATATATATATTCTACCAATTATAATATTTAAATGATACATGGTGTGCTGATACAGATTCCATAATCTATTCCCAATGGGTTTCGAAACATATATCCCATGTTATACAAAACATATTTAAAATAGCCGAAAATGTAAACAACCGCAATTACGTTCATTATTTATTATTTTTAAAATTATTATTAAAAAATATCAAGTTTTGTTTTATGATAATATTATAAATATTTTATAATATTGGTATATAATTATATTACTCTACTAATAAGTTAAACTTATTAAAATATACAGATCATTGATAAATGAATGATCTTTAAATTTTACAATGCAAATAATATATTATATATATCGTATATTTTTAGAAATATCAATTTATATTTGATTATAATTTTGTTAGAAAATATCTAGTAAATAAATTATTTAAAATATATATATATATATAGAATATAATACATATTTACATATGTTTTAATATTAATAATTTACGTGACTTTCTAATTCCTTTTTAAAGATAGAAATTGTATCTAAATTTTGACAAGATAAAATATTTTTTACAACGTAAACATACAAAATAATTAATAATTAACAATTTGTCATGAATTTAAATACAAAATACATATTACAGAAATAATATGAATAAATGCTTTACAAATGTTTATTTAATACAATATCATTTATATAAGATTAAAATAAAATATATAGCTTACGAATTATCAACAAATATCGTAGTTTGGTGGAATCTATTATTATTATTATTTTATTATACATTATTTGATTTATACATAATTAATAAATGATCACTAGAGAAACAAGTTGATGCCGACATACAAATTAAATAAACACACCTTGTACAATGTACAACAATATTTACGAAAAAAATACATTAATAATATGCAACAATACATTAGAATTCTATATAATTAATTATCTTATAGATTTGTGATGGGAAATGTATTTAATAGAATGTAATAGAATAATTTCTAGATAAAGTTTAGTTAGGTATAAGTGTATTTTGAATGGTTTGAAGCTGGTGCAGTTTGACAAGAAATTCATCTAGGTTGCAATTTCCGTTAATAATTCTTGAGCTGTAGGGTTGTTACGATTCCTACCACCTGACTTCACTCGAGAAAATAAATTATCAACATCATCCTGACTACAATTATGAGTAATTAGAGAATGTATATTATGATTATCTGGATGATCTTTAGAATCATGTAATATGCATATCACAGATTGCGTCATCAAATCAAGCAGGAAGGGTATTAATAAAGTCATCTCTATTGTGTATATTGAGTCGAGTATAGTAACAACAGATAAACGGAATTATTCTGACTTTGTCTTTTTTGCAGTTAATTTATAATGACTCTGATAGTACCCATTATATTGTACATAATGATGGTACCTGTAACGAAATAAATACATAATTAATATTGATTATATTAATAATTCTAATTTAAATAATATAATACAATATTATTTTGTATACAAAAGTAATTATATATGTGTTATAAAGTAAAATTAACTATATTATTTATATAATTATAGATAAACATTTAGAATTGAATATATCATGTACATTTTTTAATAATTCGCAATATTTGCGGTATTTATTTCATGGGGTAATTTGTCTGACAGCATTACACCACTTCGTATTCTTGTTGCTACAGACTGGGAAATAACTTGAGCAGAATAAATAACTTTTATTTTGTCAAAAATATTTAGATTAACATGTTTCTCTGTTAATTTCTCTGCTATTTCGATATTTTCAGATATTTATATCTCATATCATGAATATAATCAAATGTAATGCTATGTCTTTTAAATATATATCCCTTATTGTATAATTAAGGTCTTATTATTTTCAGAAGATAAGGAGGATCGTAGAGGAAAAATGTGTATTAATGTTCATATATGAAATATTGTTCTTCCGTGAAATTTAAATTTAAATTACTGGATTATTGATCACAAGTGATTATTTAAATTATTATATCACTGTATTTTTTATTTTGATTCTTAATCTTGAGCCAAACTCTCTGCAATCATGAACGTAATAATTGAAAATTTCAAGAACTTCAAAATAATAAAGAGCTCTTACAACCTATTATTATAAAACCTACAGATGTCTTAATCTCAATTATATCTCATCATCATCATCATTTATCCTAGAGCACTTAAATTTTAATTATATTTCCCAGATGAAATAGATATGTTATTATAGTTTATTACTTTATATCTAGTTAATCAAATAATATTCTTATTTTAATGCTTTATTGTTTACAATATTTCATGAACACTATAAAAATAAATAAGGTATAATTTTCTATACAAACTATAGTTTAGTATTTAATCCTATCTGAAGATTAAACTAATTATTCCAGCATTTTATATTACTGCATAACTAATGTTTTTTTAAATTAATACATTTTACATTATATTTATCATAATTTTGCTTTACTATAATATTTATTATAATTTATATTATAATAATTTTAGTAGTATTATAAACTTATTATAAATAATATTGAAATAAATGAATTGAAATACATTACAGTTACATAATAAAATTTATTACAAATAACAAAGAATAAAAATACCATTCAAGTTCTGATGCAAGACCTTGCCTTATCCAGGATATCTTTTTTTATTTTCGGATAATTTGGGTGACTTGATAATACCTTCGTTGCAAAATAGGATTACATTACAACATACACAAGGATAACGTAAATTATTATATATTAAATTTAATGGATTTAATGGATTTAAAAATATCAAGAGTTACTTATGAATCATAATCTATTTTTATTAATTGAAACTAATATAAATTAGTAACTTTTTGACATGTGTCAATAGCGGCAGTATATCTTTTTGCCTTCAGGAAATTAAATGACAGCTTGTAACCTTAATGATGTTAAATAAATAAATATGTATAAATCAATAATTGAATATATTATATTTTATTCTGTTCAAATTATGATCATTACAGACAAGATATTTGTAGATAGGTCTGGTCTATAAATAATAACAAATATTTTTTATTTATTTCAAAAAGCTCTGATTACAGTTAGCTTGTAAATTTAATATTAAAATAAATATTAAAAACTATGCATCCTGAATATTTTATTTATAAACATTTTATAAATTCAATTTAATATTAATGATATTTAATATAATTAGATTTAACAGCATTTTAAATATAATAGAATTTTTTAAATTAATTTATATTAATATATTTAATTAATATATAATTCATTTCACAAATATGTTATTATGTTGGATATCAATTAAACAAAATGAAAATATAAATTTCTTATGTCTGTAGATCATATAATTATATTATTTACTTAGATAATAAATATTATTTAATAATTATATAGATAATTATAAGTGATTATAAACCCATTCATAGATAATTATGCTAAATATATTCATTATAAGATATACAAAATATGTAGTCATACTTTTCTTAAGGATGACTATTAGGAAATAATAAGTAATTAGTGTCATCAATTCATATAAATTTCAGGTTAGGAACCCTTTTATTCTATATTACCTCTACAATACACATATTATATAAGCTAAATTATAGTTCGCTTGGATTCCTTCCTTTCCTTTCTGTCGTTTCTATTTTATATAACATCGAAATATATTAATATCAAATTATTCAGCAGTATGTACTTCGTAAGTAGAATAGACCGTTGGTGATATATTGGAGTACATACCAATCGAGGGGTTGTTATGGTTACCATAGCGCCAGGCCAAGTTGTAGTTTGTGGCGGCGTCGACATGCTTCATCTCCTTTTCGGCGATATAACCCATGTACTCGTATGCCTTGGTGCAGGTCTGTAAACGCAAAGGAAATGTAGGCCGTGGAACAGTTATTCGGGATAGCACGGAAATTTACGTGAAATGTAGACATTGGTGTGGATCCGATAAGCGAGGTGGAAAATTAAACCTCGGTAGTTATAAAATTGGAAAAATACTCCCTAGTACCAATACTCCCTAGTACCAATACTCCCTAGTACCAATACTCCTTAGTACCAATACTCCCTAGTAGCAATACCCGCTTGTATTTGGATAGACAATAACCTTGTTGTATTTTAAACATTTCTCGAGGAGTTCATTTGCGACATCGTACTTATTGGATTGTATGTAGATATCACACAGTAGCAGCCAACTTTTCTCCAAATCTTCAGCATCCTAGTTTAACAAATACATTTACATACATATATAATTCTGTAATTGCAAAATATTTCATTTATCTTTTCGTTCCTTACCAACCCTCAACTAAGTTTAATGAAATAATTGTAAGTTAATAAACTCTACTGCATCCTGACACTGGTAAATTCTACTCTACTCTAAACATTACATGTCAATTACATATATTAATCTACATATTAGATAAGATTAATTAATTGTTAGATTTTATTATCTTTTATGTAAATAAATTATTATAATGTAATAATAAAATTATATAATATAAATTAAATCATTTTTCATATAAGATATATGAAATATTGCCTATTTTGAAAATACACAATAAACATATTAATATGTAACACCTAAATGAGCGGAGTGTAAACTTGAAAAAATATAAACGTAGTGAAAGGTAGAGTAGAATTTGTAATCTGCACATGAATTACTGTGGCCGAGTTGAGTACTGAGGCCGAGTAGAGTATTGCGGTCGAGTAGAGTACTGTGGTCGAGTAGAGTACTGAGGTCTAGTAGAGTATTGCGGTCGAGTAGAGTACTGCAGTCGAGTAGAGTACTGCGGTCGAGTAGAGTACTGCGGTCGAGTAGAGTACTGCGGTCGAGTAGAGTATTGAGGTCGAGTAGAGTACTACGGTCGAGTAGAGTATTGAGGTCGAGTAGAGTATTGGGGTCGAGTAGAGTATTGAGGTCGAGTAGAGTTATCTATGCTCATTAGTCTTGGTGAATGAAGACTGGGTAATAAACGACTAAGGTTTATTTAACTTATCAGCAAACTAGACGAAATGCTCTGTTACGAATGACAACAGATTGTTGAGACTAGTTGTAATGTGAGAGAAAGAACAATGAAGATATCAATTTCATGAAACATTGGAAATATTTGGAGATTTTCATCTTGCTGAGGATTCACGAGGTAATAAATAAGTAACGTATTACTGAATAGCCGGCGATTACGTAACTAAAGTACCTGGATGGTCCACACGTTATTCGCTAGTTTTTTCAGGGTGGTGCGAGCCCTCGGAACCTGTTTTAACATCATGTAGGCGGTCGCAGTACCATACAGGGCTGCTATGTTCTCGGGCTGTGTAGAGAGAGGGCAGTTAGAGCTAGGGAAGATCTAGAGAGGAACGTTATAAAGAGAGACGTTATAAAGAGGGACGTTATAGAGAGGAAAGATATAGAGAGGGCAGTTATAGAGAGGGCAGTTATAGAGAGGACAGTTATAGAGAGGGCAGTTATAGAGAGGGCAGTTATAGAGAGGGCAGTTATAGCTAGAACAGTTATAGAGAGTGTATAACATACGAGAGTGTAGGTGGCGCTGTAGACATGTAGCATGTCGGTGATAGTCTGAGACAGGATAATAAAAACCGGGTACCAATTAGTAACGGTGAAAACTTACGTCATTTTCAATGATTTGCGAAAACGTCTGTAAAGCCTTCTCCACGTTCACCTTCTTCTTGCTCGCCACCATTATCATGTTATGCAATATCTGAGCTATGCGATGAGTAACATTCTTTTACGACATTATCTCTCCAAACGTTAATTCTCGTTCATTGACGTTTTCGAGATTTGGCATTAAAAAAATTTGGCATTATTAAATATGATTTCTGACTATTGTACATTTATTATATTGCATGGAATGTCGATGATAATGTTGGAAATGAGCTCAGATATCGCAGGAACAATAATAATCAAGTCATCAATACGGAATGGTAATCAATAAACAAACCTTTCAAATCACCTTGTTTGGCTTTCAAGTCTTCAAATAATCTTTCAGCAGTTTTCAAGGCAAGTTGATCTGTTGAGTCAATCTGACTCTCACTTGTGGATATAGTAAGGGATAGGTTAGTTGGGATTCATGGTAAATAGAGTAGGAATTAGGTGTTATTGTAGCTGGCCAGGATATTAGGAAATGTGTACGTTGAGATTGTTGTGGGGTAGGGACGTGTGAATATCATAAACTATGTTGACCACATCGCAAGTGACAATGTAACCAATTCTTATTATGCATATGCATTGTTCACAAAATAGATTTAGAAATGGTTTAAAGTTTTTTTCGTACAAATTTGCATATTAATTTTTATCACCCAGATTCGGTAAATTCTGATTGGTCGAACACCTCTCCTCCGAGAGTTACGTTGCCGGGATTTAAGCATATCTCAATCATATTGTAGACAGCCTGCAAGCCCCAAACGGAATCTTTTCGAGACATGTTGAAGAACTTCAAGGCGATATTAATATTGCCAGTGAACCTGAAATGTAAAGTAGGTTAGAGATAGAGAGAGATAGAGAGGGGTAGAGGGAGAGGGAGAGAGAAAGAGGGATATCATTTTTCTTAATAATTCTAGAAATTATAATCGCAATCTTAGTATTATTTTTATTGATGTTTTCAGATAATTGACAGGTTAATATAACAATCAAATAAAAACCACAAATAAAACTTTCAAATATTTAAATACGATTGTTCAGTCAATTAATATTTAATGATAGATTAAAACACAATTACAATTGTAATGTGATAATAAAAGATTTTGTGAGTATAATATTTAAAAATATGTAAACAAGTGAAAATAATGCATAATAGATATGAATCTAATACATTAAATTTATTTATTTATCAAACAGTATTTTTTTAAAATATATCAAAAAAATTTGAAATATTTATAACTACCAAGCAACTTTGGAGAAACTGAAAATGTGTAGATCTTCTCTACCCATTGTTTAGTTATTGTAGTTATCTCTAAAGTGGGAACTGACCATTCGTACAACCCGCGTACGTAGTTATATCCGGCGTGTCGGTGGTTTTCCTGGCCCAGGTCCACAAAATTCTTAGCCTCGTTCAGCTTTCCAGCCCATCGCATTAATCTCACCAGGCGGGCTTGTACCTCGTAGTTATCTGGTCAGTGGTCAAAGCTCGAGCTCACATCAAAATAATGTTATAAATAAATTATAAGGAGATAATAGATGGAGAGCTAATAGTAAATTGAATTGAATTTAAACATTCTGCATTCAAAATGTATTCTAATAAATTTAAAATAAAATGAAATAAGTTATGAATGAAGATATGTTATTGTTAAAAAGTGAAATATTTCAGAAAAAATGAGTAAATGTAGACATATGAAAAGATAATAACGAATAATAGACACATGAGAAGATTATATAAGATACTATTAATCATAAAAAAATATTAATTATTAACCTGGAGATCTTTCAAGGACTTGTTGAAAATGAAACATGGCCTGATCATATTCATTTTTTTGAAACATTAAATCTGCCAACATCTAAATATCAATTGTTTAAAATTTAATTAATTAATGAAAAATATGGTAACGAAATTATTATTCAGTAGATTTAATTTAAAATTTCTCCCAAATCAATTCTAGAGGATTTGTTTATTGTTTAGGAATTGATGACGAAAAGAAGGAATTAGTGTACAATGCCATTAAACATTACGTAACTGGTAACCATGGTAGCGTGATCGTTGTCTTTATCTGCCTTCAACAAGATCATACACTGCTTTTCGCAGGAAGTCAAGTCCTCGGTGATCAAGTAGATCTTGGCAAGCAGTAAACGCGTCTGTCAATGGAGTGACACACTAAAGTTGGCGTTTTCCAAAATAAAGTTAGTCTGCGCGAATATTATATTTTTAAATAATATAAATTTAGGTCTATAAAAGAAGTTCGTCCGAGAAATGGCCGAGATAAATGTTTATGAAAAATTTAAAAATTACATCAATAGATTAACCAAAGGGGAATAATATTTACAGGGAATGAATGAAGGCTTAATTACACCTATATTATCTCATCGGCACATAATGATATATGCGTATAACATGGTGAATTTAGTTTTATCTTACAATAATTCAGAGTTTTCAATTATGCGAGATCTGATCAACGCTAATCGCGCCAGCCTATAACAAAACCGTTGTCATAGCGACGACCAAACCTCAACGTCTTCGGCAGCATAGATCAAGGCCTCCTTGTAATAGTAAATCGTCTTTTCGTAATTGCGGCGCAAGTTCGATTGAAACGCGAAATCTCTACAAATCCTGCAAGGAAGGCATTACCTGTTAGTGGTGGTAAGTCAACATGTTAATTTAGCAAGTTTCTGGAACTATTGTAGAAATTAAAAAAATAATCCTCGAATCATGACCTAGATATAGCTTTATAGATACACGAGATAATCATGACCTAGATATAGCTTTATAGATACACGAGATAATCATGACCTAGATATAGCTTTATAGATACACGAGATAATCATGACCTAGATATAGCTTTATAGATACACGAGATAATCATGACCTAGATATAGCTTTATAGATACACGAGATAATCATGACCTGGATATAGCTTTATAGATACACGAGATAATCATGACCTAGATATAGCTTTATAGATACACGAGATAATCAGGACCTAGGTATAGCTTTATAGATACACGAGATAATCATGACCTAGATATAGCTTTATAGATACACAAGATAATCATGACCTAGATATAGCTTTATAGATACACGAGGTGTAATAGTTATAAATAGAATAATGGATTTGACAAATAAGATCAACGAAAAAGAATTTGTATTCATCAGTAGGTAAAATTTTGTATATTTATTTCATTAACTGAAATCTAAAAACTATGTATTACTTGGACAGTTTGTATATATTTTAATGGTATATACACATTATATTTGTCTAATATCATAGGATATGTTAAATTTTATAAATAAAAATAATATCTTATTAAAATACAAGTTATTTTAGTGCTAGTTTTAAAGCCTCATTTAATAATTTTTTTGGTGTTTTAACTATTAAATAATTAATGTTAATTCAATAATATATATATATATATATATATATATTTATATGTATAATTTACACTAAATTCCTCATTGCATTACATTCCATAATCGCAGAACTAACGAGGCTAGGAGTTGTCGGTGAGAGGTAACTGCTTCAGCTTGTTCCAATTCAACTCTCTTCAATACTCTGTCGACGACATTACAGTACATTACATCGACTTCAAATGAATTGCGATTCTATTATAGCATCGCAATGAATTTAATAGAAATTCAGCGAAACTAAATCCCATTTATTAATTCAAAGATTTCACGAATTCATATATTTAAAATATCATAAAAGGAAACAATTATTATACAATTATTAACAAACAATATCCCTAAGATTATGATAGAACTTTACATTGTCAATATAATGCTAGGAAACCTGATCTGTATCTCTCGAGCAAATTCCAGGCACTCAACTGCTTCTTGGACTCTATCCTGTACATTCATGACCTTGAACAGCAGGAGGTAGTAGTGGGTCTGCTCAGCTAGCTCATCAAGATCTGTAGCTATACAGTCAATACGGGTTTAACAACTGATTAACAACTGTATGCATGTTGGGTGTAAAACATGCAGGGGATGATGCAAGGAGACATAGGAGATAGGTTTGTATAGGAGCTTCAGTGTAGGTCCTACACCCAATTCTCTCCTCGAACACCTTACTACATCTATACAATAGGAGTGTTGTTTTAACAAAAGGGGTTAACTTAGAGGTCATTGGTTAGTAGCAGATGTATGAATGTGTGACTGTCTAGGAGGTTTAAGGTGTTAGAAAGAGAGGTAATGTTAAGATTTGGAGATAGTAGTGGATTTATTGTTGTAGTAAGAAATTGGATATTTCTCCTATATTTATAGGGTTGAAGAATACACTGTGCGAGTACTCGCCCCACGGATATCTGTAATAATAAATTATTGGTTGTAGTTTTTATTTTCTAAAAAAAATTCTACTTTATAATTATTCTCGATCTTTACCTTTTACTAATAACTCAATTATGCCATTCGAGTTGAGGGAGCCATTTACTATCAACTGTCTTTATGAAGATTAATGGATTCAGTGAGTAACTTTAAACCAACATGTTCAATCTCCTCTCTTACTACTAACTGTCCTCGTGGCGTTTAATGGCGGTAGTTAGAATCTTCTCGACCTTGTCAAACTGTTTTAGTCGCAAGAGCAGTTCTGCTAGGTCGCGTCTCAACAATGGCTGTTCGCTGGACTTCAATGCCGCCTCGTAGTAATTAATGGCCTGAGTACGATGGTCAAGCGTTTGAATTGTATCCACAGTAGGTGAATTTTAATGGTAATCAAAATAATTCGATATCTCAATACGATTTAAATATGTTAATTATGATATAAAATATCAGTAGATATAACATGATTAGTTTTCCTTTACATAAATATAGATATATATGATAGATTAATAATATACTATTTATGATAACTAGTTTATTATTAATATGTGTTTATCTATACTTCTGTCTACAAATTATAATTCTATTGTAAAAGTAAATTTAATTTAAATTTGTTTCTAATAAATATGTTATCCAGTGCTAAACACTTTTTATTGTCTAATAACTCCTATAATGTAACTAATAATTATTAGTAATAAAATAGAATATGATATGTATATTTACAACAATTAAAATTGCATTATTTATTAATAATATTATGTGAACATATCACAGATTATTTTTTAAATTATTGTATCATTATTAAGTATTATATTACGGTTGTTTAAGTTATATTATATATATTCATAGCTGTATCTAAATTTAATTAAAATGTTTTAACATATTAATTAAACTGTCATTAATAGATATATTCTCTGACCACATTCTGACCACAGCGTAACCGCAGTATGAACATAGTGTGACCGTATTCTGACCGTATTCTGACAGCAGTGTGACAGTAGTCTGACCACTGGTGACCGTAGTCTGACCGTAGTCTGACCGTATTCTGACCGCAGTGTGACCGCAGTATTGACGTAAACCTTGCCGAAGTTGTGGGTCTTGACGAGAGCTTTTCCAATCTTGCTCGCCAAAACGCTGTCACGAGGATTCTTCTTGAGGGCGGCTTCGTACACCTCAATTGCCCGATCCGGCTGCAACGGCGAGAAGGTGTTATAAAGGCAAGGTAGCGTAGGCTAAACGTAGCGAAAGGCTAAAGTTTAGTTAGTGTAGGGAAGGATATTTAGGCAGGATAACGGAGATTGGAAATTAAAGATGGGAGGTGATTACAATTCGTATAGTAAAGGGATGCCGATGGTAGAGGCGAGAAGATGATCAATTTAGAGGGAAACGTAAAGTATAACAAAAGGGCGATAATAGGTTTCGAACCTCTTGAATACTGATATAAGCATCTCCCAACAGTAAAAACGTCTGAGGACTCGGATGTTTTTCTACAAGTTCCCTGTGAAATTTCAGGGAATATATATTTTAAATTCTTACAAAAATAATAGTGATAAAGGTCGGGAGTTCATATTTAGAAGATCAGTGGAAGGATGTAGAAAATCAAGCCTGCGAATGGAAATTCAGTTCAAGGAAAATGTTGATGAGGTCAAAGATAACAGTAAATGAAAAGATAACAGTAAATTTGTAGATAATTCATTATATATTGCGGACATTACAAGGATAGTTCAAATATCCATAGATGGTTCTAGACACTAGAGATAATAGCTATAAATAAAACATAGTGGATAAGATCTACATTACTCTGAATACTCTGGAAGGTAAGTACCCCGTACGAGTAGTACCTGTAGCAACTGGCGTAGAGTCTCTTGTCTTTGCGGTACTTCAGGTAGATGTCGGCCATTTTGCGACGTGCGTCCACGTAGTAGGCCTGATCGTCGGTGACCGCCTGCAATTGGGCGAGAGCGCCCTCTACGTCTCCGGCCGCAAGGATTACGTCGCAGTTTGCAATGGTCACTCGCACCTGTTCTCCGTGTTTGGGTGGCGATGTCATTTCGGTAATGAGTCATCGAATAAGCTTGATTTCATCGCCGTATATGATGAAATATCACATAAGAGGACATAACTATGGAAGATATTATTTTAAAGTTTTAACTGCTCTAAGAAGAGTTATTGTTCTAATTTAATTATACAAAATTAATTGTTATTTGAAATCTTATTTTATTAAAATAAATAATCTTTAAAATTATTAAAACAAAAAATTTGATTCTTTATTTTTAATATATAATAAATATGAATATATTGTCGACTGAATTAGTTAAAATATGTGAGATAAATAATCAAATGATAAATGTTTATTTAATTCCTAAATTATTGAGAATTCTAGTTGCAGAATAAATATTTAACAATAAGAATATATTAATTATATTTTACATGTTGTCATTAGTTCATTAATTAATAACGGTTAAGAAAATATTTAATATTTGCAATGTATGTTCTATATACAATATAATAATGCATAATGCGTAATGAAAAATGATCTATTACAGAGAGAAGGAAAACTTTTTCAAAGTAGTAATTTAAAAATAAAAATAAATTTGTTCAATTTTAGAGAAAATCCAGACAAACATGTTCAGACGTTCCTTGGAAAGTATTTATTGCATCTTGGAGTATACGAGTGGCTTCATGCTGTGTGGGGTAGAGTAAAGGATTAGGGGTAGGAGTAGGGGTAGGGCATAGGAGTAGGGGTAGAGTAAAGCAGTAGGGGTAGGGTAAAGGTATGGGGGTAGGGCATAGGTATGGGGGTAGAGTAAAGGAGTAGGGGTAGGGTAAAGGAGTAGGGGGTAGGGCATAGGTATGGGGGTAGGAGTAGGGATAGGGCATAGGTATGGGGGTAGCATCGAGATAGGGTAGAAGAGTTTGAGTTAGAGGTATGGAGGTAGAGTAAAGGAGTAGGGGTAGGGCATAGGTATGGGGGTAGCGTCGAGATAGGGTAGTGGAGTTTGGGTATAGTAAAGAAATGGGAGTTGGGTAAAGTTATGGGCTTATGGTACTAGTATGGGGTTATGATACTAGTATGGGGGTAGGGTAGAGGTAGGGTGTATGTTAGAAGAGTGGGGGTAGAGAATAGGTATAGAGGAAAAGTAGAGGTATGGGGATAAGTTAGAAGTATGGGGTTAGGTAGAGGTATGGGGGTAAAGTAGAAGTATGGGGTGTAGAGTAGTGGTTTATAAACTTATGTTACTCAGGCCCCATCCTAGTACTGCAGATCCTACCATTTATTGCAGAAACCGACGTTAAATACACATCTGATACAAACAAATTCCAATTTATTGACTCCGATATCGACTGCGCAGATTTCTTCTGATTTCTAGAGATATGGATACCTCTAGCAACACCACCTCGCGACATACTTCCACCCTAACCGGTTGGTCAAGAAGTTGGTAGGCGTCGACGAGTTCCAGGAAGACAGACACGCGGTCATTCAGTGAAATACTCTGTTCAGCAGACTTGCAGCTATCTTCTGGTTAATGGTGATGGGGCCGACGATGAGGGTTAGGGAAGAGTGGGCATAGAGGTTAGACGTGAGTTATAGAGGTTAGTGTTGAGTCATAGAGGTTTGTGGTAATTCATAGAGGTTAGTGGTGTGACATAGAGGTTATTAGTGAGTCATAGAGGTTAGACGTGAGTCATAAGGTTAATGGTAATTCATAGAGGTTAGTGGTGTGACATAGAGGTTATTGGTGAGTCATAGAGGTTAGTGGTGAGTCATAGAGGTTAGTGGTGAGTCATAGAGGTTATTGGTGAGACATAGAGGTTAGTGGTGAGACATAGAGGTTAGTGTTGAGACATAGAGGTCAGTGGTGAGTCATAGAAGTTAGTGGTGAGTCATAGAGGTTAGTTGTGAACCAAAGAGGTTAGTGGTGAGTCATAGAGGTTATTGGTGAGTCATAGAGGTTAGTGGTGAGACATAGAGGTTATTGGTGAGACCTAGGGTCTAGAGGCGATTCATAGAGACTAGTGGTGAGTGTTGGCATCTACAGATGAGTCATGGAGGTTTAATGTAAGTTTTACAGATTAGAGATGAGTCGTCATGAGTTATTGATGATGAGTCATAGATAATAGTCACTTTCCTAAAAATGAGTCATCGTGTATATTAAATAATTTATCAAACTCTTAATTTTAATCGCTACTATAAATCTGGAGTTATTGATATGGGTGTATGGATTGATGTGCATACAGGTTAGTGTGGTATATAGGTTAGTGTAGTGTAAAGGTTGGTGAAGTATATGGGCTGGTAGAGTATAAGGATTAGTGTGGCTACATTCGAGTTAATGGATAGAGCCATTGATGGGTATATATGCAATAATGACTTGGAAGGTTTAGGTGTATTGGGCAAGAATTTAATTAATTAATTTGAGTTTAATAGTGGGTTAGCATTTAGTGAAGCGAGGAAATGAATAAGTTAATGGATCAAGGTAGGTACTTAGCCAGGTGGAGTATAGTTTAGCATAGGTTAGTGAAGAGGGGTATAGGTGATATTAGTGTACTAGAAAATAGCGATGTCGGTAATATTCATTTGTATTGGTAACTAAGGTTACCTACTGCACTTAATTATATATAATCATTCGGTTGCCATGGTAACTGGTAGTGAAGTCGTGACAGAAGTACAGGGCATCGCAAACTGACCTTTCACTCCGGGCAAAGTCATAGCGAGTTGCAATGTACGGGAAGCCTCTTCGACGTCGTTTTGACGTCGAAATATACGCGATCGGATCAAGTGGTATAGGGGACGGTCACGTACCTTATTGCGGGGTTAATGTGGGGTTAACGCGGGGTTAAAGCGGGGTTAAAGCGGGGTTAAAGCGGGGTTAACGCGGGGATAATGTTGGATATATATATAATCAATAGAGCATTAATGTCGAGAGAGAAGTTTTATCTATCGTATGATTTCAATAGTTTATGAATATTGAGTCATTGGATATGAATAGTAATCCTTATTCCTATTTAATTACTTATTTAGATGTGAATTTGGAGGTGAATTTCAAGGTGAGATCGAACGTCGCACGCCGAACCTCGAAGTTATAGCTGAGGCCTACTTCCAGACTCTGATTGGCGGCCTTGTAGTTGTCCTGGTGAAGCAGAATCTGCGCCATGAGTATGTGAGCGTCGGAGAACGTCTGATCCTGGTGTATGCAGTTCTGTAGGACAGCTTGTGCAGATTCCATTTCGCCTGGCAAGCGAACGCGTATATTTTCAGTCAATCGAACTCGAGAAGAGGACACTCTTCCCGTTCGGTTATTCGAATACCGAGGTAGTAGATTTGTTTGCTTCGTTTGTCGGTTTTATTTATACTACGGATAAATAGTTATATATGTGTTCTACTAATTCATTGATTTTAGCAAATATTCATTCATCGGGAATAACCAACATTATAAATAGGAAACAGAAAATAATATAAAAATAATATAAATTTGCGAAGAAAGTGTAATAAAAGATAAAATTGAATAGCATGATATTATTTGTATTTGAAATCACTAGACATAAAGAGTGAAATAGCTGTAATTCGGATGAAAGAAACACATATCCGATAGGAATTATACCTGCAAGGAATTTCACTTTTCCGGAGAGAAAGAGGCACTGGTGCAAGCCGGGAATCGCTTTGATTATGGCGTCGAGGATGTTCATACACTTCTTTAACGGCGAGTTTGCCTTCGTCGGTTCATTGGACGGCTGCAAACAGATTAATAATCAGACGCAACTGGAAATTTCATAAAATAAACTAATTAGGCGTCGTTTAATTTAATAATTCGAACAATTTTAGAAATATGTAAATATTTTTAATTAATAAAAAATTCAATAAAATAAAGAAAATAAGAATTTCATCAACATGAATTAGCTTACGTTAAGAAAAAGTTAGCTAAATTTGTTCAAATTTTGATTATAAATATTTTTCTCAGGGATACATTAATGTGTGGAGAAAAGACTAAATAAACTAAAGATCTCCTAGGTTCTATTCTAGTATAGCTTGCAAACATTTATTAACACTTAACCTTTTGAGGCAGGAAAGTCAGGTAGTCGGCGGTGATCTGCAAAAGTAGGTCGGGGTCCAGTTGGCAAAGGTACTCCGATCCCGACTGCGACATCGACTTCAAGGCGTCGAAGTGCATTTCGAGAGCCTTATCGAAACTGTCGATGACTTTCGCTGCCGAGTGTTCTTTCTTCATCGCAAGCAGTCCGCAGAGGTAGTGCAACTCCTGGAGTCGAGAGACGAGGTTACGAAAGGGCTTGAATTCGAACAGGGGGCTATGATATACGCATAATAAATTGAGAATGTAGTAGTGGACAGTGTATTAGTAGACATAAAAATTAAGATACCTTAAATAAATATTATATAGCTAACTCCTGAGTTAACTTATCAGTTGTAGTATATTTATAGGAAATATATATTGATACAAAAATTGTTTTAAAATAATAAAAAACAAAATACATCTTTTTTATATCAATATTTTGTAAAGTAGTATTTTTAGCTGTTTTTAATAAAATAAATAAATATATGTGTTTACTTCATTATCCATTAATAATTATTAATTTAATTTAAGTATTATCTTAAGTTAAGTTTACTTAAATACTTTATTTTATTTTATATAATTTAATTTTTTTTATTAGCTAACAACATGTATAAACCCCAATAAAATTATAATAAAAAACAACTAAGTCTTATATGTCTATACATATAATCGTATAACTATACTATTATATATTGATCCATTAATCTAATTGAAAACAATTTCCATATGGGAATATTTGCAATTTTCCTTATGTATATTTGCAAACTATAATTTCCTTTCCTATGAATTCCAATGAATGGAATTTACCAGGCAACGAAAGCGACTTCGAGAGGACAAACCGAGGAGAAACCAATATTGTTTTGAATTTCTGAGAGAAATTCAAGTTGTTGGGAAGCATCGTCGAGAAATCCATCAAGAATTTGACATCGAATTATACCTGTCAATTAAATATTAAATATATTATTAGAATTATACCTGTCAATTAAATATTAAATATATTATTAGAATTATACCTGTCAATTAAATATTAAATATATAAGTTTATAATATATGTTTATAGATTTTTAATTAATAACTAAATCTTTAATAGAAGATAGTGTGTGAAATCAGTATAAAACTGTATTTAGTCTATACTTATATTAATTATATGTGAATTTGGCGTATAATTAAGTTATCTAGCAAGATGACCTGTCAATGCAGTGACGTTAGTTTCGTCTATTTTCATTGCATTTCGGAAACACTTCACTGCTTCCCTATTCTTAGATCTTAACAACAGCTGACGTCCTAGTTCCACGAGGCTAACAGGTCGAATGAGTAATAGGTCAATAGGAGTCAAAGAGTTAAGCGGGGCGATAGACAATCATCATTAAACAGGCCAGAAGGAACAGTTGTAAGTAATAGAAAAACAAGGGAAAATGTTATAATAACCAAATGTTAATATATAAATATTACATTATATTATATTAATTTAGTGCATTATCAAAGTTAATTAATATATAATATTACAATAAACATATTTGTTCAATGTAATGTGATAATGGTTAAGGTTAAAATATGTATTTTATTAGTGTAATATTATTAAATCATGATGCAACGTAGTATGTGAATTATGCGTGATGTTGATATTGGTTGATCTGGCCGACCTCTAACCTTTCAGACTTACTACTGGCTGATCCCGAATCTAGAGCAATTGCCCTTTCTACGAGGCAGTGTGTTTGCTGAAGGACATTCACATTTCGACCGCACTGTTTGGAGTGGTAGGGGTTATGCTGGGGGTGTTGTAAGAATGGGGTTAGGGTATAGTGAGGGTGTGGTGAGGGTGTAGTGAGGATGTGGTGAGGGTGTAGTGAGGGTGTAGTGAGGGTGTAGTGAGGGTGTAGTGAGGGTGTAGTGAGGGTGTAGTGAGGGTGTAGTGAGGGTGTAGTGAGGGTGTAGTGAGGGTGTAGTGAGGGTGTAGTGAGGGTGTAGTGAGGGTGTAGTGAGGGTGTAGTGAGGGTGTAGTGAGGGTGTAGTGAGGGTGTAGTGAGGGTGTAGTGAGGGTGTAGTGAGGGTGTAGTGAGAGTGTAGTGAGGGTGTAGTGAGAGTGTAGTGAGGGTGTAGTGAGGGTGTAGTGAGGAAGTAGTGAGGGTGTAGTGAGGGTGTAGTGAGGGTGTAGTGAGGGTGTAGTGAGGGTGTAGTGAGGGTGTAGTGAGGGTGTAGTGAGGGTATAGTGAGGGTGTAGTGAGGGTGTAGTGAGGGTGTAGTGAGGGTGTAGTGAGGGTGTAGTGAGGGTGTAGTGAGGGTGTAGTGAGGGTGTAGTGAGGGTGTAGTGAGGGTGTAGTGAGGGTGTAGTGAGGATGTGGTGAGGGTGTAGTGAGGGTGTAGTGTGGGTGTAGTGAGGGTGTAGTGAGGGTGTAGTGAGAGTGTAGTGAGGGTGTAGTGAGAGTGTAGTGAGGGTGTAGTGAGGGTGTAGTGAGGAAGTAGTGAGGGTGTAGTGAGGGTGTAGTGAGGGTGTAGTGAGAGTGTAGTGAGGGTGTAGTGAGGGTGTAGTGAGGGTGTATTGAGGGGGTAGTAAGCTAGTGGTGAACTAGTGGTGGGGGTGTTGTAAGGATAAGGTGATGGTGTAGTGAGGGTGTAGTGAGTGTATAGTGAGTTTGTAGTGAGGGTGTAGTGAGGGTGTAGTGAGGGTGTAGTGAGGGTGTAGTGAGGGTGTAGTGAGGGTGTAGTGAGGGTGTAGTGAGGGTGTAGTGAGGGTGTAGTGAGGGTGTAGTGAGGGTGTAGTGAGGGTGTAGTGAGGGTGTAGTGAGGGTGTAGTTAGGGTGTAGTGAGGGTGTAGTGAGGGTGTAGTGAGGGTGTAGTGAGGGTATAGTGAGGGTGTAGTGAGGGTGTAGTGAGGGTGTAGTGAGGGTGTAGTGAGGGTGTAGTGAGGGTGTAGTGAGGGTGTAGTGAGGGTGTAGTGAGGGTGTAGTGAGGGTGTAGTGAGGGTGTAGTGAGGGTGTAGTGAGGGTGTAGTGAGGATGTGGTGAGGGTGTAGTGAGGGTGTAGTGTGGGTGTAGTGAGGGTGTAGTGAGGGTGTAGTGAGAGTGTAGTGAGGGTGTAGTGAGAGTGTAGTGAGGGTGTAGTGAGGGTGTAGTGAGGAAGTAGTGAGGGTGTAGTGAGGGTGTAGTGAGGGTGTAGTGAGAGTGTAGTGAGGGTGTAGTGAGGGTGTAGTGAGGGTGTATTGAGGGGGTAGTAAGCTAGTGGTGAACTAGTGGTGGGGGTGTTGTAAGGATAAGGTGATGGTGTAGTGAGGGTGTAGTGAGGGTGTAGTGAGGGTGTAGTGAGGGTGTAGTGAGGGTGTAGTGAGGGTGTAGTGAGGGTGTAGTGAGGGTGTAGTGAGAGTGTAGTGAGGGTGTAGTGAGGGTGTAGTGAGGGTGTAGTGAGGGTGTAGTGAGGGTGTAATGAGGGTGTAGTGAGGGTGTAGTGAGGGTGTAGTGAGGGTGTAGTGTGGGTGTAGTGAGAGTGTAGTGAGGGTGTAGTGAGAGTGTAGTGAGGGTGTAGTGAGAGTGTAGTGAGGGTGTAGTGAGGGTGTAGTGAGGAAGTAGTGAGGGTGTAGTGAGGGTGTAGTGAGGGTGTAGTGAGAGTGTAGTGAGGGTGTAGTGAGGGTGTAGTGAGGGTGTAGTGAGAGTGTAGTAAGGGTGTAGTGAGGGTGTAGTGATGGTGTATTGAGGGGGTAGTAAGCTAGTGGTGAACTAGTGGTGGGGGTGTTGTAAGGATAAGGTGATGGTGTAGTGAGGGTGTAGTGAGGGTGTAGTGAGGGTGTAGTGAGGGTGTAGTGAGAGTGTAGTGAGGGTGTAGTGAGGGTGTAGTGAGGGTGTAGTGAGGGTGTAGTGAGGGTGTAATGAGGGTGTAGTGAGGGTGTAGTGAGGGTGTAGTGAGGGTGTAGTGTGGGTGTAGTGAGGGTGTAGTGAGGGTGTAGTGAGAGTGTAGTGAGGGTGTAGTGAGAGTGTAGTGAGGGTGTAGTGAGGGTGTAGTGAGGGTGTAGTGAGGGTGTAGTGAGGGTGTAGTGAGGGTGTAGTGAGGGTGTAGTGAGGGTGTAGTGAGGGTGTAGTGAGAGTGTAGTGAGGGTGTAGTGAGGGTGTAGTGAGGGTGTAGTGAGGGTGTAGTGAGAGTGTAGTGAGGGTGTAGTGAGAGTGTAGTGAGGGTGTAGTGAGAGTGTAGTGAGGGTGTAGTGAGAGTGTAGTGAGGGTGTAGTGAGGGTGTAGTGAGGAAGTAGTGAGGGTGTAGTGAGGGTGTAGTGAGGGTGTAGTGAGAGTGTAGTGAGGGTGTAGTGAGAGTGTAGTGAGGGTGTAGTGAGTCTGTAGTGAGTGTGTAGTGAGGGTGTAGTGAGGATGTGGTGAGGGTGTATTGAGGGTGTAGTGAGGGTGTAGTGAGGGTGTAGTGAGAGTGTAGTGAGGGTGTAGTGAGGGTGTAGTGAGGGTGTAGTGAGGGTGTAGTGAGGGTGTAATGAGGGTGTAGTGAGGGTGTAGTGAGGGTGTAGTGAGGGTGTAGTGTGGGTGTAGTGAGGGTGTAGTGAGGGTGTAGTGAGAGTGTAGTGAGGGTGTAGTGAGAGTGTAGTGAGGGTGTAGTGAGGGTGTAGTGAGGGTGTAGTGAGGGTGTAGTGAGGGTGTAGTGAGGGTGTAGTGAGGGTGTAGTGAGGGTGTAGTGAGGGTGTAGTGAGGGTGTAGTGAGGGTGTAGTGAGGGTGTAGTGAGGATGTGGTGAGGGTGTAGTGAGGGTGTAGTGTGGGTGTAGTGAGGGTGTAGTGAGGGTGTAGTGAGAGTGTAGTGAGGGTGTAGTGAGAGTGTAGTGAGGGTGTAGTGAGGGTGTAGTGAGGAAGTAGTGAGGGTGTAGTGAGGGTGTAGTGAGGGTGTAGTGAGAGTGTAGTGAGGGTGTAGTGAGGGTGTAGTGAGGGTGTATTGAGGGGGTAGTAAGCTAGTGGTGAACTAGTGGTAGGGGTGTTGTAAGGATAAGGTGATGGTGTAGTGAGGGTGTAGTGAGGGTGTAGTGAGGGTGTAGTGAGGGTGTAGTGAGAGTGTAGTGAGGGTGTAGTGAGGGTGTAGTGAGGGTGTAGTGAGGGTGTAGTGAGGGTGTAATGAGGGTGTAGTGAGGGTGTAGTGAGGGTGTAGTGAGGGTGTAGTGTGGGTGTAGTGAGAGTGTAGTGAGGGTGTAGTGAGAGTGTAGTGAGGGTGTAGTGAGAGTGTAGTGAGGGTGTAGTGAGGGTGTAGTGAGGGTGTAGTGAGGGTGTAGTGAGGGTGTAGTGAGGGTGTAGTGAGAGTGTAGTGAGGGTGTAGTGAGGGTGTAGTGAGGGTGTAGTGAGGGTGTAGTGAGGGTGTAATGAGGGTGTAGTGAGGGTGTAGTGAGGGTGTAGTGAGGGTGTAGTGTGGGTGTAGTGAGGGTGTAGTGAGGGTGTAGTGAGAGTGTAGCGAGGGTGTAGTGAGAGTGTAGTGAGGGTGTAGTGAGGGTGTAGTGAGGGTGTAGTGAGGGTGTAGTGAGGGTGTAGTGAGGGTGTAGTGAGGGTGTAGTGAGGGTATAGTGAGAGTGTAGTGAGGGTGTAGTGAGGGTGTAGTGAGGGTGTAGTGAGGGTGTAGTGAGAGTGTAGTGAGGGTGTAGTGAGAGTGTAGTGAGGGTGTAGTGAGAGTGTAGTGAGGGTGTAGTGAGAGTGTAGTGAGGGTGTAGTGAGGGTGTAGTGAGGAAGTAGTGAGGGTGTAGTGAGGGTGTAGTGAGGGTGTAGTGAGAGTGTAGTGAGGGTGTAGTGAGAGTGTAGTGAGGGTGTAGTGAGTCTGTAGTGAGTGTGTAGTGAGGGTGTAGTGAGGATGTGGTGAGGGTGTATTGAGGGTGTAGTGAGGGTGTAGTGAGGGTGTAGTGAGGGTGTAGTGAGTCTGTAGTGAGTGTGTAATGAGGGTGTAGTGAGGATGTGGTGAGGGTGTATTGAGTGTGTAATGAGGGTGTAGTGAGGGTGTATTGAGTCTATAGTGAGGGTATAGTGAGGATGTGGTGAGGGTGTAGTGTGGGTGTAGTGAAGGTGTAGTGAGGGTGTAGTGAGGGTGCAGTGAAGGTGTAGTGAGGGTGTAGTGAGGGTGTAGTGAGGGTGTAGTGAGGGTGTAGAGAGGGTGTAGTAAGGGTATAGTGAGGGTGTATTGAGTCTATAGTGAGGGTGTAGTGAGGGTGTGTTGAGGGTGTGGTGGGGGTGTAGTGTGGGTGTAGCGAGGGTGTAGTGAGGGTGTAGTGAGGGTGTAGTGAGGGTGTAGTGAGGGTGTAGTGAGGATGTGGTGAGGGTGTAGTGAGGGTGTAGTGAGGGTGTAGTGAGGGTGTAGTGAGGGTGTAGTGAGGGTGTAGTGAGGGTGTAGTGAGGGTGTAGTGAGGGTGTAGTGAGGGTGTAGTGAGGGTGTAGTGAGGGTATAGTGAGGGTGTAGTGAGGGTGTAGTGAGGGTGTAGTGAGGGTGTAGTGTGTGTGTAGTGAGGGTGTAGTGAGGGTGTAGTGAGGGTGTAGTGAGGATGTAGTGAGGGTGTAGTGAGGGTATATTGAGGGTGTAGTGAGGGTGTAGTGAGGATGTAGTGTGGGTGTAGTGAGGGTGTAGTGAGGGTGTAGTGAGGGTGTAGTGAGGGTGTAGTGATATTGTAGTGAGGGTGTAGTGAGGGTGTAGTGAGGATGTAGTGAGGGTGTAGTGAGAGTGCAGTGAGGGTGTAGTGAGGGTGTAGTGAGGGTGTAGTGAGAGTGTAGTGAGGGTATATTGAGGGTGTAGTGAGGGTGTAGTGAGGGTGTAGTGAGGGTGTAGTGAGGGTGTAGTGTGTGTGTAGTGAGGGTGTAGTGAGGGTGTAGTGAGGGTGTAGTGAGGATGCAGTGAGGGTGTAGTGAGGGTATATTGAGGGTGTAGTGAGGGTGTAGTGAGGATGTAGTGTGGGTGTAGTGAGGGTGTAGTGAGGGTGTAGTGAGGGTGTAGTGAGGGTGTAGTGAGGGTGTAGTGAGGGTGTGGTGGGGGTGTAGTGAGGGTGTAGTGAGGGTGTAGTGAGGGTGTAGTGAGGGTGTAGCGAGGGTGTAGCGAGGGTGTAGCGAGGGTATATTGAGTCTGTAGTGAGGGTGTAGCGAGGGTGTAGCGAGGGTATATTGAGTCTGTAGTGAGGGTGTAGTGAGGGTGTAGTGAGTGTGTAGTGAGGGTGTAGTGAGGGTGTATTTAGTTTGATATCTTATTACGAACAATGCGAGAATAGAGTTTCGCGAATTTGATATATAGTCCGGCGTTTTTAGATTCTCTTCTGTCCAATTTCTCTATGAGATCAGCCAAAAGGTTAGAAGCCTGGAAAAGAGGGACGTATGTGGAGGAAATGGTACAATGACGGGTAGAATATGTCTGCGTTTAAGAGTTAGGTTACTAGGAGGGGGTAATGGTAGCTTAAACTACATGCGTGGTATAATAAAAAGTGATGTGTAATATTTTCATAAAATCAAAAGTTAATATAAAAAGTTATGCATGAACGATTTTAGATAATAATAATACAGAATAATATTTATCTAAATAAATAAGATACATTATTGGCATTATTATTTAAAACATTTAACCTAACTTTACATTTCTAGAATGAACTGAATATAAATTGAGATAGAGGTTATGTGTATATATCTCATACATGAATTGTAACAGGAAGGCAGGAATCATCTCGAGTGTCCCACTAACATTGTCATAGTCGCCTTCCTTACAAAGACTGTGTAGAATTTGAAACGCTAGACCGTCGATGCTACCACGATCGCATGATAAAAGTCTACGGAAAATGCATTTAGGATGAAACTGAATATTAGGATTTATTTATAGTCAAATAAATATTGTAACAACTTTTAACCATTATTAACATTAATATTGACAACGGACCGAGATGCTATTTAGTCTATTTTTGGACTAAATAAACACAATATAAATACATACAAACACACACACACACATTATACATATTTATATTTAGCAATTGTCTAATCATATAATGAAATTTGTTTGCATTTTAATAAATGAGAATAATTTATATTATAATTAGTCAACTATCTGAAAATAAATTATCGACCTGCATCCATCTTCAGACCTCTTTACAGGCAAAACCTTTACGGTCAGTTTATCACTCATGAAAATCTGCATCCCTATTCCTAATATTAAACTACAACGACCACCGTGGTCAGCGCATAACCTATGGGAGAGTTCCAGACCTCCTTCCCAGTCGTACAGAGCCGTCAGCAGTTCGAGTTTGGTTGCCAGGGCGGGCGAGAACTTGGGATAAACGGCCATCGTCTTCGAGACAATGTCTTGAGCGTCGATGTAGTTACGACCTAGTGAGAGATAGCGGGCCTTTCCCAGCATAGCGTCTATATTCACATCGCCATCCATTCTGCGACGTGGGAGGGGGAGGGGCGTGGTTAAGATCTATGGGATGGGGGCGTGGTTAAGATCTAGGTGATGGGGGGGGGGGGGGGGGCGGTTAAAGATGATGGTGGGTACCTTGCCTGGTCTGAGGGTTCTAGATTTAAACATCCCTCGGTGTTAAGGGGTGAAAGAGGTTTAGATCTTAGCATTTTCGAATAGATAAATATAAAAATGAAGAATTTTTGTAAGTTATTACATAATAAGCTCCCATTCATCAAAATTCACGGAAAGTCCCACAGAAGGAGTACAATTGCTGCGATGGGCACCAAATTCCCGCGATTAACTCTTACACGTACCCCAAAACTTCGTCGAAATATCGAACAGATTTCCTGACGCTGGATTCCTTGTCGCACGTCAACTCAATCCAACCTTTCAATGACAGAGCCTTTAAGTACAATAGAGAGTATTATTACATGACATCTGTTTGAATACTTGCATAGCATATAAAGAGTTCAATTCAAAATAAATAGTGTTAGTAAATTTGTTTTCAATTTTGTAATGCATTTATTTATTGTTAGTAAATATCAAGTTATTAATATATTATATAAAGAAGTAATTCCTATAAACTTATATAATAAATATAACACTGCAAATACATTTAGAATAGAATATAAATCAATTCAATTTTATATATATATTTACTTCATTGTATATAGAGAATCCAGTAAATTTGATATGTTTATTATTAATAAATTAGTATTTAATAATGTGAATAAAATATATCAGAAAATGTTTCATTCTACTCTACCTGCAAATGGGATTGTAACATCTGAAATATAAAGACAACTCACAAATAACCTGTTTATTAATTGGCGCCATTTTGATACATCTGTCAATGTATTCCCTGGCTTTATCATGTTTACCAACTGAGTACAGGAATTGAGCAGCAAATAAAAGTCCCTGAAATAATTAGAAATGAATTTACTAGCTTCTTTGTGAATACAATAATATTTATTCAAATAATAAAAAATAATATGAGTTTATTATTAGATACATTAATATTTATGCATAATTCATATTCTAGTATGGATTAGTATAAGCTATAATATATTACATAAACAAGTATAATACGTAAAGTGATATTTTCATTATTAATGAAGATATTTTAACAAAATATTTAATAAAAAATATATTTAAGAAATAAAATTCACCAATTTCTAAGATTTAGTTAAACTTCAAAATTGAATTTTAAAAATTTCTTGATCAATATTTCATTAATGTGTAGTTTATATTCATATTTAAGACATAGCTTAGGTATATTTCTGAAAGCTGTATAAAATAAATAATCACAACATATCTTCATAATGATATTCTTCAGTGGAGTATTTAACAGTATTTCGTCTTATCTCATTGGCTCATCATTTTATCTTATCAGCTTATCAGCTTGCCATATTTAACTCCATTTATTAACCTTATCAGCTTATCTTATTTTCCTACCTTATCAGCTTATCTTATTTTCCTACCTTATCAGCTTATCTTATTTTCCTACCTTATTTGCTTATCATCTTATTTGATATTAGTTTATCAACATCGCATATATAAGATATGAATATATTCACTTTATTATCTTATTTTCCTACCTTATTTAGTTTTCAGCTTATTATATTTGATTATCAGCTTATCTTATTTGCTTATCAGATGCCGCAATAGTTTGTTATCTAATCTAACCTTTTCTCTTGCCTGTTTTCTCTCAGCTTTCAGTTTAGCGTCAAGTTCTTGAATAGCTTCTTTATCTAAAAATATTATATAATAAATATTAATTAGTAGATTCAATAAATTTACTATTGCATGTAATCGTTGATTGTGAATATCAAATTCAATACTTACGTAACATTATTCATAAGTTAATATCGTCAGGTATTCGCTAACCTTGTTGTTTAATTGATTTATGCGCCATCAATAAAGCTAACGTCGAACACAAATTAACATCTTGGCAGTCCTTCAACGTGTCCAGTTCCCGCATCGCCTCCTGGATTTTATCTGAGAATCACGGAGAGCAATTAATACTAAACCCAATTAGGTGAATTGTATTCTATTATTAGTGTTGCTGACATTAAATATGAATACAAATGAAAGTTATAATGGACTACCAATACTTATCACAATTAACAAACTGAGTCCAATACCTTGTAACAGTAGATAATAATAAATGCAATATATTGAAATTACATGTTATGATAAAATGTTAAAAGTAATCAATAAAATTAATATTATAATTTTATAATAATTAGTTAATTTATATATAATGCACTTTTATGATCATCTAATTATTAATATATATCTAAAGTTAATACATATATAATACATTTAGGTATTATAATAATATATATATTATGTTAATATATATATTATTTTAATATATATCTTAACTTAATATATATCATATGTTAATATATATTTTATATTAATATATACACAGTTACTAATATCTATCTAATAGATAGTATATATCTTAACTTAATAAATATTTTATATTAATATATACACAGTTACTAATATCTATCTAATAGATAGTATATATCTTAACTTAATAAATATTTTATATTAATATATACACAGTTACTAATATCTATCTAATAGATAGTATATATCTTAACTTAATAAATATATTATATTAATATATACACAGTTACTAATATCTATCTAATAGATAATATACATATATAAATCTCATGTTGCATACATTAGAATTAAGTTTCATATTATTTACAGTTTTTACTATCAAATCATTACAACATTACAGTTATTATTAAACGTGGACAATATCCCGACCTTCTTGTAGTAATGCAAAAGCATTATAAAATTTCAGGACCGGATCGTTAACATACTTTTGTATAGCTTCATTAACTGTGTTTTTGATATGGCCGTAGTATTTCTGTCTGCAGTAGTAGTTGATAGAACTCTGTACAGGAAGAGAAATATTATTATTGACATTATATGCATATATAATATATTAAATATAGGCATATGTATGAATAAACTAGCACATATTCAACGGGATATATGAAATGATATTGAAATACTATTTAAATTTGTAATATTAGAAATAATTATATATATATATATATATATATATATATAATCAGTTTATATAGTATTTGCAAATTAAAATAGTCATAAATTGTTATTAAAAATAGATAAATAATAAATCTGTGAATGATAAAACAGAAAATTAAATATGTTATCTAAGGGAATATATTCAAACAATGGAATCATCGTTAAGCACTATTCGCACATGTTATTACCGAATATGAAATAGACTGGAAAAATATTCTCAGGCATAGTTTAAGACAAAGTAAAATTAAATTGAGAAAAAAGTACCTATCTTTAATTTATAAAAACTATCATGTAACATTTTAATAATAGATTGAGTAATATCATTTAATCCATAATATCACTAAATTAATATAAAATGTCTTATATCCTTGTTAAACAAATAATATTGGGGGCAATAATGTTGACATTATCAGTAGTTATAAATTATATAAAATGTAAATTTAGTACATTTTAAATATATTTAAAAAAATTGTATATTCCTTAATTATTGTAAATTGTATATTCTTTATAATTAATATTTAAAGATTTCATAATTCTTGCTACATTTATTAATAATAAGTATATCATAACATTATTTATAGAAAATTGAATGTAATGCAATTTTTATAATTATAATTGTTAATATAAATTCAATATTAGTATTAACAATTAAAATATATGTATCCATAAACATGGATACATGTACATTATACATGTACATTGATTTGAAATAATGACATTTAATTAATTATCAATATTGAACAAATTAAATAATTTATTAGTTGAAATCATAGAGTTTATAATTGTATTTAATTACTTATAATAATGTTGTGTAATTTACTTGGCTACAATTAATATATTGGTAATAATTTATAAATGTAAATGGAAATAATATTATATTGAATGAATTATATAAATGTTACTGTATTATGTTATATATATTATCGAAATAATTAATATATTGAATACGTAGATAAGTACAATAATATGAAAAAAGTAAAGTTATGATTTCTATAGATGGATTTAAATACTTCCTGGGCGATATAATATTTGTTGAAAATATTGACTAATAATTAATTATAATTATACTGCAATATGTATAACACTCAATTACGTATACAAATAATAACCAAAATTGTATCATTAATATCAGTCATATTTATAAATGTATATATCAAAATTAACTCAACTATACAGATATAATTGAAAGTTATTTACATTTTCAATTGAAAACTAAGGACGCTATAATCATTGCAATTTTATGATACTCGCATAGCAACCGAGTTACAGATATATTCCACTATTGCATAACTGTTAATACGTCATGTAACAACATGGTTATATCTTCATATGATTCACTTAATGCGCCATTCAAACTTGAATACGATAGTTAGTTTATTTTTAAAAATCATATAATATATTTAAAAAATGTTATTTATAAATATTTAAAGTTACAATAAATCTATGGTTATAAATTTTAAAAATGATTACGAAAAATACCCATTGATTTATAGCCATTGGATTGAACATTTACATTTGATTTGTAGGATTAATTTAAATATGAAAATGTATATTGGAAAATTGCAAATCTATTAAAATATTAAATATACACATAGAATTAAGATTAATATCAATACTACCATCTAGTAATCTTGGATTACCTATATATGGAAGATTTATAGATTTATAATTTTCCTGTTAAATATTTTAAATATATTTATATATAAATATAATATTTTACATATTAGAAAACATTTATAATATACAAAATATCTAATAGTCTAGAACATTATGTAATTAATCAACGATTCTGATGATCTAACGTAACTTAACTCCAATTAACCTTTAAATATATAAAATGAAATACATAAGACACCAACATAACACACGTATAATATAGGTATATAATTACTGTATTGTAATATTATATTTATATCGTGATTTCATTTATATTTTGAAATTGGTATTCATGTTTTTATAGTAAAAATTAATATAACTTGTTTATTATTTTATATAATAATACTGTTTGATTGCATTCCATATAAATTCTGTATATATATATATATATATATAATATATATGTGTGTATGTATTTGCATGAGTGTGTATGTGTGTGTGTGTGTGTATACTCGCGAGTGTGTGTATAAAACAAATTCTATATGTATACCTACTTTCGAGTTATAAGAGGTTATACCTAGGGGCAATGGGTCAATAGGATTATAATACACATTACAATCATTAATGTAAATTACATTAGTAGTACAATAACAATACAAATGAACAATACTAAAATTAAGTCTTAATTAACCATTTTCATTATTAATTATATAATACTATATCTATAAATGTACAGATTAAAATTATATATATATATATATTGCGTCTAATCATAGATATAATGAAGTCGTTTACTCCTTGTATATTTACCGAGAATGCATAAACACAGGACACCTAGGTTCTATGTTAAATTCCAGCTCAAAAAATGAGGTATTATAACAATAAGTAAGATATAAGTTACCAAGTTAAGGTAAACATCTAGGATAATATAAACTAGCTAAAAAGTTTAAAAATGTGTTTCAATTTAATAGAAAAAAATAGTCGACCAAATAAAATGTAATTATCAGAAATTAAAGAAATGTAAATGTTGTGAGTTTAATAATGTAATATAACAAAATATATTATATCTATATTATTATTAATAATAATACTATATATCGTTCGATAAATATGCTGGTCATGTCATATGATTATTACAGAATATCCCATTATTACTGAATAGATAAACATTCCGAAAACGAACACTTACAAATATCATACTCAACATACACAAAACACACCAATATTACACCAATACAACATCTACTTTTAATCGCACATACACTATATATATATGTATATATATATATATATATATATATATATATATATATATATATCATTTTGTACAATAAATATTCAATATCCTATAGGATATTGAAATAGTTCACTATAGTGTTATCCCAACATGATAGTGTTATTTTTACACTATAGTATTACCTCTACATCCTAGTTATATCTCTATACTCTAGTAATTTCTCTACATACTTGTGATATCTCTATACTCCCATAATATCTCTACATCCTAGTTATATCTCTATACTCTAGTTATATCTCTATACTCACATAATATCTCTACATCCTAGTTATATCTCTATACTCTAGTTATATTTCTATACTCTAGTAATATCTCTACATGCTAGTGATATCTCTACTCCCATAATATCTCTACATCCTAGTGATATATCTATACTCTAGTAATATCGATACACTATTTAGTTATTTCTTATACACTTTAGTTTTATCTCTACAATCTAATGTTATCTCTACAATATAATGTTATGTCTACAATCTAATGTTATCTCTACAATCTAATGTTATCTCTACAATCTAATGTTATCTCTACAATCTAATGTTTTCTCTATAATCTAATGTTATCTCTACAATCTAATGTTATCTCTACAATATAATGTTATCTCTACAATCTAATGTTATGTCTACAATCTAATATTATCTCTACAATCTAATGTTATCTCTACAATCTAATGTTATCTCTACAATCTAATGTTATCTCTACAATCTAATGTTATCTCTACAATCTAATGTTATCTCTACAATATAATGTTATACATTCTAGTGATATCTCTATATTTTAGTAACATCGCTACTCTCTAGTGTTATCTCAGTAAAATAGTATTTTCTCTATTGTTGTATCTACACTATAATGTTATATCTAAACTATTGTCCAGATATGGTTATAGATACAGAAAGGTAGATTACCTAGTTCTATAGTCCACCTAAATAACAGTATTATATTAAAGGAAGTTTTGTGATTAGTAGTATATCACCTGTAATTATTTATCATCTAGATTATAATACCTGAGATGGGTACGAGTGCTCATTATTTATTTATCTCAAATGGAAATGTAACTAGTAATTGAGTTCTAAAATCAAAGATATTTATAACAATATATGAGAATTAAACTCATCTAATATACATATATATATATATATATATATATATATATATATATATATATATATATAAACATATATTTCTCTCTTATACGGTCGATATTAATTCTTTCGATTAGTTTCTCAACAATAATTGTGTTTAGACATACAAAAGAGTATACACTATTTTCTCTATGTTTGCTTTTCATACATTATACCTCACATGCACTTATAAAGTGAAACCGGTGTATTTAATATAGAATAGTTTGTATTAACTATAATTGCATTTAATGAACACTAAATAATTTAATTCTTTAACACCGTTATTAATATTAATAAGAACATTATTATGTTGGCCTCTAAGATGAATTCCTTTCTTGGTATACTTTATTTAACGCATACAAGTATATTTATATGCGTTAAATAAAGTCAATAAATCAAATAATACATGAACTGTAATGTTTGTAAATACATTTAAATATATATATATATATATATATATATAAATTAAGTAATAAATACCTCAAATGTTGTCATAGAATATATATAAAGCTTATGATTTATATATATTTTATATATTTCACGTATATGTGAGTTATTGGATATCATTATTAACTAATTAAACAAATCTACTAATTAAATTATTAACTAACTTAATCATTTATGTTTTAATATGAATTTCACTTACAGATGTTATTATTTTTCAAATATTAAATCCATTCAACAAGCAGTGATCAATTCTATACATAACGAATCTATAAATGAGCTTAATAACCGTATATGTATATCCTTACTATACCTGTAGGTACTCCCGTGGACCCGTTATATCCCGGTAATCAGAAGTACCAGAGTCAGGGACCACCCTTGAACTCGGACCACCGGTACCAGGGATTCCCTGGCGGCGGATTCGAGAAGCCACGGGAACGCATTTCTTCCGGAAGCAGGAGTCGACCAGACGACCTTTCCACCCGAGAAGAGACAAAATACGGACTACGGCAGAATTTCAATCCTCGTTAGATTCGTATGGCATGTATATGTAGATCGTATTCCGAAAGATATTCTCGCAAAAGTATATTATGTAATTATTATATATGCTTATGTAATGGTCGTAAATATAAAATAAAAGTAATATATTTTAAACATTCATGAAATATATTTTTACATTCATTTCAAAAATATATAAAAATACATGATTGGTAGTTATTTAAATCAAGATATGTAGATTAGGTCGATATCGTGTAGAATAATAATCTTAAATAAATTTAATAATTATATATATATATATATATATATAAATATATATATATATATATATATATATATAATAGATACATGAATATATGTGTTGAGATGAATATTTTATTCTAGAAAATAAAATAAAAAGGTGTAATGATAAATAATATTTATTTATACATGGACGACGTCCATTGGACGATATATGTTTTATAATTATATCTATTTAAATAATAACTCCTATGTTATGTACGAGTGGGTGTATTTGTTTATCTTTTAATTTGAATTCCTTTATATAAGACAAACACATACCCACACATATATTAAAATATATAATGTATACAGCTGTTTTGTTATTTATATATATATAATAATAATAAAACAGTTCTTCGGAAATATAATCAATTCGTAATAAAATAATTGTATTAATAATCCATTACTCGTTAACTGTACACATTATAATACATGGCATATATATACATATATATATATATATATATATATATATAAATATATATATATATGTATATACATATATATATATATATATATATATATATATATGTATATATATAAATTAAATGTATAACGTTTATTTAGAGGAAATTAAAAAATTATTTTATTATTTTCTGTGATAATCTTTGATTACCATTTTATAAATTTCATTGACACAATATAATTAAATTATATATATATATATATATATATATATATATATATTAACGACCATGTATGCAACACTTAACGTGTACACTCAATGCCGTTTACCCAGATAATACATATGGCCTTGAAACTACCGCAATTCCCCAGGGGCCATATAAACACATCCATTGAAGGCAATGCATACGTGTTAAATAACGTGTACCAGACAACATACAGTTTCTTTAATGAGTTTAAATATTAATGAGACGGTGAGAGTCAAGGTGGAGCAGCATAAGTAATGGTTATTGGACCCATAGTACTGGACCTACAGTATTGGGGCTACAGTGTTGGACCTACAGTGTTGGACCTACAGTATTGGGGCTACAGTGTTGGACCCATAGTATTGGGGCTACAGTGTTGGATCTACAGTGTTGGACCTACAGTGTTGGACCTACAGTGTTGGACCTACAGTGTAGGACCTACAGTGTAGGACCTACAGTACTGGTCCTACAGTGTAGGACATACAGTGTAGGACCTACAGTGTAGGACCTACAGTGTTGGACCTACAGTATTGGAACTACAGTGTAGGACCTACAGTGTAGGACCTACAGTGTAGGACCTACAGTGTTGGACCTACAGTGTTGGAACTACACAATAGGACCTACAGTGTTGGACCTATAGTGTTGGACCTACACAATAGGACCTACAGTACTGGACCTACAGTATTGGACCTACAGTGTTGGAACTACACAATAGGACCTATAGTGTTGGACCTATACACTAGAATCTACGGCATATAAACAATGGGCCTATATTATATATCACACCCTAGACTATATTACATACATAGTAGGACCTACAATGTAAGTATTATAGGAATTGTACGTATACACTTTTAAGATTTACAGTAATGATCAATAGTGTAATTATAATAATTATAATAATAATAACTTTTAATATCTTATATTATTTACAGTTTTTATTTTATTTATAACGTACGATGGCCAGCTTATTCTTATAATGTACTTTGCATGGATACTTGCTTTGCAACCAATGGATATAAATAAAGTAAACCTACTTAAATAAGGTAACGGTTTCAATCAGTCATTGGACTAATTCATCTTCTCCAAAGTATGCTAATGAAATTATATCTTCGTCATTTTCAATTCCATTGTAAATACTGTAAATCCAAATGTAATCTATTAGACATTAGTAATCACAATATACCCGTAACGATAAGTAGTTATGTCCTAGTGTTAAACATCCTTACGGATATTTGGAATACAATTGAATTAATCGTTATTAATCTACCGACCAAAGAATATGACATTATTCTTAATAAAGATAATAATAAAGATAATAATATCAATAGCAATACATTTACTAACTAAATTTCTTTATTAGATACTAAAGTTTAGATTATCCAATGTAATGAGTCTAATATAGTTATTTTAGACAAATTCTCCAACTTAATAATTCAGTCTCCAATTTCAATTATCTTAATATGTTATTTAGTTCCTTTTCAGATTATCTTCATTTTCACAATAATCAGTTTTCACTTATATTTAATTATAGTTTTTCCAGTGCTCATTAATACAAAAGTCATGTTTACATAAATATAATATTCTAACTAATAAACACGTGATTAAACAATATACAACTTTTAATAAGTTTGCTTTAATATTTTAAGAACACAATTTATTACGTATAATGATAAAATGATCGATGATGTCATTACCATTAATAACTCCATTAGAATTATTAATAAATTATAAGCAATTATAATTTATATAGAAATATTAGAGTAGCTTCTTTATAATTCACCACCATTTCATCTCTTACCGTTATCCTTAAAGGTAAAATTCCAGCTTTTATATATAAGGAATTTTCATTGGAATTATACTTACCTCTAACTTTTCTTTTAACAAATATCCCGGAATATTCCCTAATCGGTAGAAATATAGTAATATAATTTAAATTTTCAAAAAGGAAATTCCTAATTTGTATAATTTATAGAATTATATCTATTACATGCATCATGAGGAGATTATTTTAGAGAATCGGAAGATATTTCGCTCTTTCTAATCTCTGATTTAATCCTATCATCTTCCCATTCTGGCATTCATGATGGAAATCAGTTGAATTACAGTTATTAGATTGCTTAAAATAATTGTCAAATGATATTGATAGACTTAAATTTATAGAAATAAATTACCCAGACTTCAAAAAAGCATTTGATAAGGTATTTCCCCTTATGATTAATTATAAAGCTAAGAGACAATACTATTGCAGGTATATTATATGATTGGATGCATAGTTTCCTCTCTAATAGAAAACCATCTGTACTAATCAACAAATCTTATTTGATACATTACAAATTGCTATCGGAAGTACTACAATGGTCAGCGAATTCGCTTATGTTATTACTGGTATACTTTAATAATATTACAGATATGATAGGAGTAATTACAGATGTTTCAAAATGCACCTGATATCTTAATCACCTGATATCACCTAATTATTAATAAACGCATTATGTAATCTGTATTGTATAGATTTCTTTCGTGTAGTAAGATTAGGAAGCTTAAGATAGATTCTCATACATCTCTAGGGCTAAACATTAACTCTAGTATTACTATGATCTATTATTTAGATGGCATATTAATACATATCTAGGTATTAGATTTGACAATTCCGTAAGTTTCCCAAATCATATAGCCAAGTGTTGTATGAAATTACTAGACCTATACAATTATTAATAATCATTTAGGTGTTTAACCAAAAGTAAAATTAAAAATCTAGTCACTGGATATGTTACTTATGTTAGACCCAAGGTTTAATTCCGCAGATTGTTCTGGAATCCTAGTATTAAAGCAAAAACATATAACGGCCTCCCTCGCGTATTAAAAAGGTACACATATATTTCACAAAGAGATTATTATCGAGGTGCAATATTCCAGGACTCACTTATACTCACCTAAAATGTCTCAACATAAATTCATTAGATCGGAGTCGACTTCAAAAGGATCTTTTTTATTAAATACAAATTAATAAACAATCTATATAATGTATCAGAATTCAATGTTGATGGGCTACCTATTACGTAACAGTTGTACTAGAGTTAATAATAACAAATTGTACATTACTTTACCTCGGACAAACCTGAATAAAAAGTATTTCAGTCACAGAATTGGAACCATCTGGAATTCACTTAATGCTACTATTATGTAAACTAAATTACATAATATATTGTAGCTAAAGCAATAAGTTAGTCTTTTCTAAATATACTTGGTATACCTTTTTTTTATTTATGATATTTCGTCTAAATATTTTCTTTTTAAACACCGCATTCCATATAATTTATATATATATATATATATATATATATATATATAATCATATCACCTATTCTACACTAATTATTATTTTTTTTGTTTTGAGAACGTTTAGTAATGTAAATATTATTAATAATTATACTAATGATAAAAATAAAAAAGTGACCCTATATATAGATCATATAGTATCTGTAAATAACCACAATCATTGCTCCTATAATATATACGTTATATACCATATACTATATATGTATATTATATATATATATTTATTATATATATATATAAATATATATATATATATATATATATATATATATATATATATATATATACTGTAGTATATATAAATAACATATGATCCGAATCATATCATTAAGAAGGCAACTATAATCTGAATATATGTGCTAATGCATTCCCTACACTACACACAGTAGTGTGCATGTAGTGAGTCCGTGACTCTAAATACCCACACACATCTGCACATATGCAATACATTCACAGAAGTATAAATACGATGCCAACAGGCTACGCCGGTAAATGCTTTGTCTCGTACGATATACGCACGGTTAACCTATACAGTAAACCACGCCCACGTACCACGCCCACGTACCACGCCCACGTACCACGCCCACGTACCACGCCCACGTACCACGCACGCAGACCACGCCCACGTACCACGCACGCAGACCACGCACGCGTACCACGCACGCAGACCACGCACGCAGACCACGCCCACGTACCACGCCCACGTACCACACACGCGTACCACGCACGCGTACCACGCACGCAGACCACGCACGCGTACCACGCACGCAGACCACGCCCACGTACCACACACGCGTACCACGCACGCGTACCACGCCCACGTACCACGCACGCAGACCACGCACGCAGACCACGCACGCGTACCACGCCCACGTACCACGCACGCGTACCACGCACGCAGACCACGCACGCGTACCACGCACGCGTACCACGCACGCGTACCACGCCCACGTACCACGCCCACGTACCACGCCCACGTACCACGCCCACGTACCACGCCCACGTACCACGCACGCAGACCACGCCCACGTACCACGCCCACGTACCACGCCCACGTACCACGCCCACGTACCACGCCCACGTACCACGCCCACGTACCACGCCCACGTACCACGCCCACGTACCACGCCCACGTACCACGCCCACGTACCACGCCCACGTACCACGCCCACGTACCACGCCCACGTACCACGCACGCGTACCACGCACGCAGACCACGCCCACGTACCACGCCCACGTACCACGCACGCAGACCACGCCCACATAACCGCTCAATCTCACCCATACACGTAATCGTACGCCCCGAACAGAACTACAAACGTGTTACTCGAGTCCATTGTCACGTAACAATGCCCGAATTACGAATTGCGCCGCCGGCCTATTTTAAAACCTCTATTGTCGGTTGCGTCAGCAGATTTGTATGTTTATTTAAAGGCTTTCCAAACACCTTTTATAAGACCGCAGAATACAACATTACCGTTACAATAGAGATAGTAGCGCATGCTCGGATTTGTGTTACTAATGGTAACGATATATCTACACCTGGAGTCGTGAAGCTAGTACGGTGCTTGAGTTAACGCGGAATGTCTACTTTATATTAACATGGTTTATATATATATATATATATATATATATATATATATATATGTGTGTGTGTGTGTGTGTGTGTGTGCGTGTATAATAATTGGCAATAATAATTAGAATCTGAATTATTAGTAAATCGATATATATATATATATATATATATAATATTGTAAGTTAAATTCTGATTTTATTCGATGATTATTTAAATAATGAACCATTAATTTTTTTGACATATACTATTTATGAAATAATAACTGTACATAGATTGATATGATATAACCTATATATATATATATATATATAAGAAATTAAATGCAGTCATGAAAGGTAAATATTAATTCTTATTAATGGTGATAAATTAATAATAAATTAATATATTATTAGTGTTAGTTGGGTATTATTAGTATTTCCATAGAAATGATTCTTTTATTGATGTTTTCTAAATTAGTAACTTCATTTAATCTTAGATTATTAAACACATTACGAGATACATACCTCATATTGTTCTTATATGCATATTAATATATATGTATAAATTATAACCGATAACAAACATATATAATATATATACATACATATATATATATATATATATATATATATATATATATATATATATATATATATATATATATATATAGATCTAGTTCATGTTATAAAAGGGTTGGTCACGGGGTCACAGCTAGGTCACGGATTAAACGCGCCGGTTTGACCTCGATACGAGTGCACAATGTAATCGATGACGACGACCTATGCCGTACACTACGTACACACAAATACCACATCCGGCGTGAACATGACTTATTAGTCTCCACGTCGCATCCGCTGAACAATCTATATGTTGCATCGATTGAAAAGATACGCTACTTTACCTATCGATGATTATCTAAACTATAGTTAATTATATATATTTCATAAGGCGCGCGCGCAATCGTGTGTGTTTTAATCTATTGGAGCGAAATACTGGGACATCGTGTATTTAGATGATTAGTTTGCCCCCGATTTTATTATCTGTAATTCAGTGAATTTTGTTTAACTGCCATATAATTGAAATAATAAAGATAAATTCCCCCATATATAGTGGTATATATAGTATTAATACCTGGGAAGTAAATATATTGTTTTTAATATTATCTATCTATTAAAATAACATGAACAATAGTTTATATATAGGATGTATTAAATATGATTTATTTATGGAAACTGTTAATACTTGTTTAATATGATCATTAATATATATATATATATATATATTGATGATGATATATATATATATATATATATATATATATATATGATTAAATGATTACATTTTATTGTAAACTTAACATTACTAGGGATTTAGTTTATTTTAGTTTATTATATTGATGATATATATATTGATGAGTATATGAAAGATAAAAACGGTTACAATCTCGGATTTAGTGGTTATTTGTATCGGATTCCCATTTGTTCAGTTGCTTTATAGAAACACTACAGTAGTTCTGTTAACAATATCAGTTAATAATGTGACTAATAACAATAGGGCTATTATGATAACGGGTTAAATGGAATAACAAATTAATTTAAAGATCAATGCATTTTTATATCGAGGTTATTAAGTGTGGTAAAGAAATGTATGAATAATAATGATTACATGTTTTACACTTATATTTTGGTTAATCTAACTGACCACTCATATTATATATATATATATATATATATATATATATATATATAAACTGTGCATCATTATATTTAATATATTTACACTAATCGATTTTGGTTAATCAACTAAGTTCATTTAATAAGATAGTAAAATCAATGAAATTCGATTTACTATTTTTTGTTTCAACCAGGAAGAAAATTGCATTAATCATCAATGATCAAATTGTTATGTTTTGAAAATTACTTCAATATAAAATAGAATCCAAATAATCATATAAATAGCGTTATTCATTATCTATACTCATTATCTATACTCATTATCTATACTCATTATCTATACTCATTATCTATACTCATTATCTATACTCATTATCTATACTCATTATCTATACCCATTATCTATACTCATTATCTATACTCATTATCTATACTCATTATCTATACTCATTATCTATACTCATTATCTATACTCATTATCTATACTCATTATCTATACTCATTATCTATACTCATTATCTATACTCATTATCTATACTCATTATCTATACTCATTATCTATACTCATTATCTATACTCATTATCTATACTCATTATCTATACTCATTATCTATACTCATTATCTATACTCATTATCTATACTCATTATCTATACTCATTATCTATACTCATTATCTATACTCATTATCTATACTCATTATCTATACTAATTATCTATACTCATTATCTATACTCATTATCTATACTCATTATCTATACTCATTATCTATACTCATTATCTATACTCATTATCTATACTCATTATCTATACTCATTATCTATACTCATTATCTATACTCATTATCTATACTCATTATCTATACTCATTATCTATACCCATTATCTATACCCATTATCTATACTCATTATCTATACTCATTATCTATAGTCATTATCTATACTCATTATCTATACTCATTATCTATACTCATTATCTATACTCATTATCTATACCCATTATCTATACCCATTATCTATACCCATTATCTATACCCATTATCTATACCCATTATCTATACCCATTATCTATACCCATTATCTATACCCATTATCTATACCCATTATCTATACCCATTATCTATACCCATTATCTATACCCATTATCTATACCCATTATCTATACCCATTATCTATACCCATTATCTATACCCATTATCTATACCCATTATCTATACCCATTATCTATACCCATTATCTATACCCATTATCTATACCCATTATCTATACCCATTATCTATACCCATTATCTATACCCATTATCTATACCCATTATCTATACCCATTATCTATACCCATTATATATACCCATTATCTATACCCATTATATATACCCATTATCTATACCCATTATCTATACCCATTATCTATACCCATTATCTATACCCATTATCTATACCCATTATCTATACCCATTATCTATACCCATTATCTATACCCATTATCTATACCCATTATCTATACCCATTATCTATACCCATTATCTATACCCATTATCTATACCCATTATCTATACCCATTATCTATACCCATTATCTATACCCATTATCTATACCCATTATCTATACCCATTATCTATACCCATTATCTATACCCATTATCTATACCCATTATCTATACCCATTATCTATACCCATTATCTATACCCATTATCTATACCCATTATCTATACCCATTATCTATACCCATTATCTATACCCATTATCTATACCCATTATCTATACCCATTATCTATACCCATTATCTATACCCATTATCTATACCCATTATCTATACCCATTATCTATACCCATTATCTATACCCATTATCTATACCCATTATCTATACCCATTATCTATACCCATTATCTATACCCATTATCTATACCCATTATCTATACCCATTATCTATACCCATTATCTATACCCATTATCTATACCCATTATCTATACCCATTATCTATACCCATTATCTATACCCATTATCTATACCCATTATCTATACCCATTATCTATACCCATTATCTATACCCATTATCTATACCCATTATCTATACCCATTATCTATACCCATTATCTATACCCATTATCTATACCCATTATCTATACCCATTATCTATACCCATTATCTATACCCATTATCTATACCCATTATCTATACCCATTATCTATACCCATTATCTATACCCATTATCTATACCCATTATCTATACCCATTATCTATACCCATTATCTATACCCATTATCTATACCCATTATCTATACCCATTATCTATACCCATTATCTATACCCATTATCTATACCCATTATCTATACCCATTATCTATACCCATTATCTATACCCATTATCTATACCCATTATCTATACCCATTATCTATACCCATTATCTATACCCATTATCTATACCCATTATCTATACCCATTATCTATACCCATTATCTATACCCATTATCTATACCCATTATCTATACCCATTATCTATACCCATTATCTATACCCATTATCTATACCCATTATCTATACCCATTATCTATACCCATTATCTATACCCATTATCTATACCCATTATCTATACCCATTATCTATACCCATTATCTATACCCATTATCTATACCCATTATCTATACCCATTATCTATACCCATTATCTATACCCATTATCTATACCCATTATCTATACCCATTATCTATACCCATTATCTATACCCATTATCTATACCCATTATCTATACCCATTATCTATACCCATTATCTATACCCATTATCTATACCCATTATCTATACCCATTATCTATACCCATTATCTATACCCATTATCTATACCCATTATCTATACCCATTATCTATACCCATTATCTATACCCATTATCTATACCCATTATCTATACCCATTATCTATACCCATTATCTATACCCATTATCTATACCCATTATCTATACCCATTATCTATACCCATTATCTATACCCATTATCTATACCCATTATCTATACCCATTATCTATACCCATTATCTATACCCATTATCTATACCCATTATCTATACCCATTATCTATACCCATTATCTATACCCATTATCTATACCCATTATCTATACCCATTATCTATACCCATTATCTATACCCATTATCTATACCCATTATCTATACCCATTATCTATACCCATTATCTATACCCATTATCTATACCCATTATCTATACCCATTATCTATACCCATTATCTATACCCATTATCTATACCCATTATCTATACCCATTATCTATACCCATTATCTATACCCATTATCTATACCCATTATCTATACCCATTATCTATACCCATTATCTATACCCATTATCTATACCCATTATCTATACCCATTATCTATACCCATTATCTATACCCATTATCTATACCCATTATCTATACCCATTATCTATACCCATTATCTATACCCATTATCTATACCCATTATCTATACCCATTATCTATACCCATTATCTATACCCATTATCTATACCCATTATCTATACCCATTATCTATACCCATTATCTATACCCATTATCTATACCCATTATCTATACCCATTATCTATACCCATTATCTATACCCATTATCTATACCCATTATCTATACCCATTATCTATACCCATTATCTATACCCATTATCTATACCCATTATCTATACCCATTATCTATACCCATTATCTATACCCATTATCTATACCCATTATCTATACCCATTATCTATACCCATTATCTATACCCATTATCTATACCCATTATCTATACCCATTATCTATACCCATTATCTATACCCATTATCTATACCCATTATCTATACCCATTATCTATACCCATTATCTATACCCATTATCTATACCCATTATCTATACCCATTATCTATACCCATTATCTATACCCATTATCTATACCCATTATCTATACCCATTATCTATACCCATTATCTATACCCATTATCTATACCCATTATCTATACCCATTATCTATACCCATTATCTATACCCATTATCTATACCCATTATCTATACCCATTATCTATACCCATTATCTATACCCATTATCTATACCCATTATCTATACCCATTATCTATACCCATTATCTATACCCATTATCTATACCCATTATCTATACCCATTATCTATACCCATTATCTATACCCATTATCTATACCCATTATCTATACCCATTATCTATACCCATTATCTATACCCATTATCTATACCCATTATCTATACCCATTATCTATACCCATTATCTATACCCATTATCTATACCCATTATCTATACCCATTATCTATACCCATTATCTATACCCATTATCTATACCCATTATCTATACCCATTATCTATACCCATTATCTATACCCATTATCTATACCCATTATCTATACCCATTATCTATACCCATTATCTATACCCATTATCTATACCCATTATCTATACCCATTATCTATACCCATTATCTATACCCATTATCTATACCCATTATCTATACCCATTATCTATACCCATTATCTATACCCATTATCTATACCCATTATCTATACCCATTATCTATACCCATTATCTATACCCATTATCTATACCCATTATCTATACCCATTATCTATACCCATTATCTATACCCATTATCTATACCCATTATCTATACCCATTATCTATACCCATTATCTATACCCATTATCTATACCCATTATCTATACCCATTATCTATACCCATTATCTATACCCATTATCTATACCCATTATCTATACCCATTATCTATACCCATTATCTATACCCATTATCTATACCCATTATCTATACCCATTATCTATACCCATTATCTATACCCATTATCTATACCCATTATCTATACCCATTATCTATACCCATTATCTATACCCATTATCTATACCCATTATCTATACCCATTATCTATACCCATTATCTATACCCATTATCTATACCCATTATCTATACCCATTATCTATACCCATTATCTATACCCATTATCTATACCCATTATCTATACCCATTATCTATACCCATTATCTATACCCATTATCTATACCCATTATCTATACCCATTATCTATACCCATTATCTATACCCATTATCTATACCCATTATCTATACCCATTATCTATACCCATTATCTATACCCATTATCTATACCCATTATCTATACCCATTATCTATACCCATTATCTATACCCATTATCTATACCCATTATCTATACCCATTATCTATACCCATTATCTATACCCATTATCTATACCCATTATCTATACCCATTATCTATACCCATTATCTATACCCATTATCTATACCCATTATCTATACCCATTATCTATACCCATTATCTATACCCATTATCTATACCCATTATCTATACCCATTATCTATACCCATTATCTATACCCATTATCTATACCCATTATCTATACCCATTATCTATACCCATTATCTATACCCATTATCTATACCCATTATCTATACCCATTATCTATACCCATTATCTATACCCATTATCTATACCCATTATCTATACCCATTATCTATACCCATTATCTATACCCATTATCTATACCCATTATCTATACCCATTATCTATACCCATTATCTATACCCATTATCTATACCCATTATCTATACCCATTATCTATACCCATTATCTATACCCATTATCTATACCCATTATCTATACCCATTATCTATACCCATTATCTATACCCATTATCTATACCCATTATCTATACCCATTATCTATACCCATTATCTATACCCATTATCTATACCCATTATCTATACCCATTATCTATACCCATTATCTATACCCATTATCTATACCCATTATCTATACCCATTATCTATACCCATTATCTATACCCATTATCTATACCCATTATCTATACCCATTATCTATACCCATTATCTATACCCATTATCTATACCCATTATCTATACCCATTATCTATACCCATTATCTATACCCATTATCTATACCCATTATCTATACCCATTATCTATACCCATTATCTATACCCATTATCTATACCCATTATCTATACCCATTATCTATACCCATTATCTATACCCATTATCTATACCCATTATCTATACCCATTATCTATACCCATTATCTATACCCATTATCTATACCCATTATCTATACCCATTATCTATACCCATTATCTATACCCATTATCTATACCCATTATCTATACCCATTATCTATACCCATTATCTATACCCATTATCTATACCCATTATCTATACCCATTATCTATACCCATTATCTATACCCATTATCTATACCCATTATCTATACCCATTATCTATACCCATTATCTATACCCATTATCTATACCCATTATCTATACCCATTATCTATACCCATTATCTATACCCATTATCTATACCCATTATCTATACCCATTATCTATACCCATTATCTATACCCATTATCTATACCCATTATCTATACCCATTATCTATACCCATTATCTATACCCATTATCTATACCCATTATCTATACCCATTATCTATACCCATTATCTATA
>OZ038315.1:4073509-4076009 GCA_964035775.1 Osedax frankpressi | reverse complement strand
TCATATTTGAAATATATATGTTAATACTTCTGGTTCTGGGATACAGATACATTTATATTTATTGTAATATTACATTAATAATAGTTTTTAACGAATCGATTAATATTCAATTTATAAATATAGGTAAATATTCGATTAGTCGTTTTACACAATAGATTATAAATATATATATATATATATATATATATATATATACATATATAAATCATTGTTTATTACTATTATATATGCTATCTATATAAATAAATAGATTATAGCATTGTATTTGTCTATATATAATATTTGGTCTATACTATATTATAAGCCCTATATTTTATAGATTACACGCATGAATATGACATATCTTTTATTAGAAAAATATCATATATGTGTATATTTATGTATAATATATATATATATATATATATATATATATTTAAGAAAATGAATCTCTATAAACTCAAATACAATGTACACTGATCGAAATTAATATAATAATTTTATAATAATGATTAATAATTAATTGTCATAAAACTACAAAAATGATTTATTTGCGTATTACAATACTAATTAGTATATATAAAATATATATCTGCTTGCTAGATGATTCTAAATGGTACAATTGAATGTAAAAAATACTTCATGGGGTACTTCACCCAGTTATACATTGTTTAATTATAACTTCTTTGGTAAATATGATCCCAATTGTATCTAAAACGTTAGATAAGTCGTGACGGTTAATGAAAGCCGATATAAAGATGGATATAATACCAATGTTTCACTTGTTTGTAACTGGTATTATATTATTTTCCTACCCATTTATATTTACGATTAGCGAAATCAATGTAGTCGTTTGTGTAACCATTATAGACTTAAGAGTGACTTTTAACACCGTCAGCCACCGATCGTCTAGGTACACGCGTACTTAAGACCGTTATAGCCTCGTATTTAACAATCGTCCCTCGTATACAAAGAAAGGACGAGGGAGCCAGATCACAAACTTGCCTACGGAAGCGACGACTTCCCTTCGAATCTACAGATCGCGAAGCCAACTCGGGATATATTCTGTTCTAAATCGTTAGTCACATGTGTCTAAATAGCATCACGCAAATAGTAATATATACATTGGTTAGAATGATTTAGAATTATGATAAATTATATACATATTTTAGCAGTTTAAGATAAGTCATTATTAATTATAAATATTGAATAATAATAATAATAATATTATTATTATATTTATATTTATATTTCGTTAAAATTGGTGCAGTATTATTTGCCGTATATTTATATTATTTTTCAAAACATTACTATAAAGGTTACTTGCTATATGTCAACAACTACTAACATCTTGAATAAATTAGAAATATACCATTATTTTCTCTCTTATATATCGCCTTAAAATAGTACCATATTACTATCATCTATAGAATATACCCGCAAGTCACTAGGAGTCAATTATAATTATTCAATTCTCCTAATAAGGCTGATAATGTAGGAGTCATTCCATTGTTGATTACATAGCGTCGATTTCACGAGTAGCCGTTATCCGCGGTGGCCGACAAAACATTCCCGTTTGACTTAAATACCGCATAGTTTCATGTAGTTTGTTGACATTGGTTACGCGACGCCTAGCGAGCGCCAGGCTCGAGGTATGCGCGTAACAATGGCGTGAGCACCTCGCGTGCGAGCACTTCCGTGTAAACAATAATCGCGTCGTTTCGAATTACTTCCGCGCGAATTCCGATATCGTTTCCGGTGTCTATTTAAACTAGGCACGCGACGTTTATGTCACATTACCACACATCGTTAGTCGTCATTCGGCTGTTCTTAGAGGGTTTTTATTCTCGAGAATTTCCGTTGATTTACTTCATCCAAACGTACATTATTCAGCAGTATGTAGCTAGGAGTTTAGTTGCTTAGATATTTAGTAGATGTTTATGTGAGTAGATATTCAAATTATTAGAGTAATTGGTAATTATATAAGTAGAGTAGTGCATATTTGTTATTGTTGAGTAGTAGGTGTTTAGATTAGTAAAGTAGTAGGTATTTAGAGGAGTAGAGTATTAGGCGTTTATATTAGCAGAGGTGTATGTATTTAGATTAATAGAGTAGTGAGTATTTAAATTAGTAGAGAAGTAAGTATTTAGATTAGTAGTGAAGTAAGTATTTAAATTAGTAGAGAAGTAAGTATTTAGATTAGTAGAGAAATAAGTATTTAGATTAATAGAGTAGTGAGTATTTAAATTAGTAGAGAAGTAAGTATTTAGATTAGTAGTGAAGTAGTAGTGAAGTAAGTATTTAAATTAGTAGAGAAGTAAGTATTTAGATTAGTAGAGAAATAAGTATTTAGATTAATAGAGTAGTGAGTATTTAAATTAGTAGAGAAGTAAGTATTTAGATTAGTAGTGAAGTAGTAGTGAAGTAAGTATTTAAATTAGTAGAGAAGTAAGTATTTAGATTAGTAGAGAAATAAGTATTTAGATTAATAGAGTAGTGAGTATTTAAATTAGTAGAGAAG
>OZ038315.1:3972277-4073309 GCA_964035775.1 Osedax frankpressi | reverse complement strand
CCTACATAATCAAATGACCAGGATAGGGAAACTATTATGCCGAATCCGGATAGCCATAGGTGTTATCAGGACGATCTCGATGAGGTTTCTTTTCCTTCTATACATTTTAACTATATATTATATATATTAACTACGAGGTGTATATATAGTATATATATATATATTTATATATGTATATATTTATATATATATATATATATCTATATATATATATATTTATATTTATATAGTTATATATTTATATATGTATATATTTATATATATATATATTTATATATGTGTATATATATATATATATATATATATATATATATATTTATATGTATATATTCGTTATTCGAAGTCCTAACTATAAATTTATTGATGTTAATTTAAACTTCAAATTGGATATCCAAAATAACCCGAGATCGTTTGTATTTAAAATATATATATTCTAGTTGTACAGGAGCTTATCAATTGATCTATAACTTCTATAATATATTCAATTATTAATTGTGTATCCTCCAAGGTCATCATTTATTTACACTTAAGCATAAGAAATATATTAATATAACATCAATAATATTACAAAAGGAGTTTGGAGATTTCTACAAATCATTTGGAAAACCTGGAGCAGGAGCACCTTTGTTAACCAAATCCGGATCCAAAAGAACGGAAATTAAATCCGACGAGCAGATCCACTTTCAGGTTTTAAATTTATACTCAAATATTTGCTAATAATATTCATAAACATGCTAAATTGATAAAAAAATAAAATAAACTTACTTATTTATGGTATGTAATATCTTGAAATTAATATGTTATATATAAATATTAACTATAACTAAATATGTAGTCCTTAATTTATAGAGCATTATTACTATATGTTTGTATAAATACATTATTGTTGTATAATTAATTTAATGTATAAAGTATAAATAAATATCAAATACTCAACTTTTCAATGCGAATAGAATAATAAGAATTCAAAGAACGAAGTTGACCAAGATTTCCGTTATAAAATGCCAGGATACAACAAGCAACAATATTTAAAAGAATTAGGTTCACTTTATTAGATATATATATATATATATATATATATATATATATATATATAATACTAGATTATTAAGGTAGGATCATATAATAAAACTATGAACTCATCATTTCACACCTCTTCTTAAATAACTGTTTTGAATATTAACTTAAATAAAATGTTTTAATTTAACAATAGAAATGTTTCGTAATGAAAGTATTTTAACAATCGGATACATTTATAAACAATGAAATAAATATAAATGAATATAAACACTTATGAAGAGGCACAAATCCAGTCTAAATCTCTTGATCAAAATGAAATGAAATTAAAGGAATTAAGAAGGGAAAGAGAAGTGGTCAGTTAAAATAGCAATAGCCTATAGTTCCATAAGTATGAATAGGTTTTACTTATTAAAGTGTATTATATGAATTGAATGTATTTGTGTATTATACAAATAAATAGATTGTTTAATAAAAAACAACATATTAAATTTATATTTTTGCATTTACTTTCGATATAAAATCAGTATATATAAATATGTGATCATTTATAACCCAAGTTTTTTGATAATTAACGATATTATCTTATATAATAATATTACCTTATTTATATTAATGATACAACTAATTATATAATATTATTTGACTTTGATTCATATCTAGCTGGAAAATAACACCATATATGGTAAGCCGGGAGGTGGTGCCCAGAATCCTATTCCAGGTTATTGTTAATTATCAGTCTGATTCATTATCTATTGGATGTAATAGCATTATCATACCAATAATTAATATTACTATCATAATATGACATAATATTAACATATATAATGAATCTCTAGAAAATATAAATGTTGATTTAGAGAATTATATGAAATTATATTTTGATTTTATGTGATATTATTGAGAGAGAAATATGAAGGTTCATATTTGAAAATACCAATGAAAATACCAATTAATATATTAAAGAAATATAATAAATATATATCTATTAATATCTATTATTTATAATTTGTAAATTATAATTATTTTATTCGCATAATATATATCAACTCTATAATATTTAATTATATATTAATCTAATTTATTCAGCAGAGAGGAAGTTGAAAAGGAATTTTAGCAATGTAAGTTTTCTTTTAGAATAATTAGTTGACATTAATTATTTTATACATTGTTGTAGTATATTTTAAATTATGATAACGTAATTTATATAGAGAGAGAGAGTTTAATTTATATATTTAAATGATATATGAATCGCTATAATTCGACATTTCGACCTGCGCCATAATTCGACATAATAATTTCTTGCTTATTTATAGACATCGGTGTTCGATCCCTGGGGAAAAGGTGTTGGTCAGCCTAGGAGAGATGGACTTGGGGAAGTAGAGAGGTATAAGTTCAGCGACTCTAGATTCGGATGTGATGCGCTTATTGAACTATCTCCTAGAGTTAGTATTCTCCCTCTCCATCTACCTCTCCCTCTCCCTCTCCCTCTCCCTCTCCCTCTCCCTCTCCCTCTCCCTCTCCCTCTCCCTCTCCCTCTCCCTCTCCCTCTCCCTCTCCCTCTCCCTCTCCCTCTCCCTCTCCCTCTCCCTCTCCCTCTCCCTCTCCCTCTCCCTCTCCCTCTCCCTCTCCCTCTCCCTCTCCCTCTCCCTCTCCCTCTCCCTCTCCCTCTCCCTCTCCCTCTCCCTCTCCCTCTCCCTCTCCCTCTCCCTCTCCCTCTCCCTCTCCCTATTCCTCTCCCTCTTCCTCTCCCTCTTCTAAACAGATACTTATTTTATTATTTATTTACAGCAAGACTCGGCCAATGGAGTAACCCTATCTATGGGTCAATATGGGGGAGGAGGAGCTCCCCTCAAAATAAACGGAGAAATTAAATCTAAGTTACCAATAACGATAAGGAAAACAGAATATGGAGGTACGCATGTATGGAAATATCAAGTATATTTAGAATAATGATATTAATATTACTTTTTTTGAATTACAATTACAATTATACATATGCACTAAATATATAATGTATCTAAATGTTGATTATTATAATAATTATAATGTGATAATATATGATAAAGTTTAAAATTTAAATTGAGATTTTATAATTTAAGCTTAAAATGTATTGAAAATGTCTTTTTTTAAATGTAATACTTAATATGTTTTATAAATAATAGGTTATATTAATATAATTAGTAACATAGGCTTTAATGTTTATTTTTAATAAAATAAAATCGATTCAACTATCAAGCTATAACTTATAAAAAGTAAATATTCACCTGGTACTCCGTAACAGATAGTGCAGTGAAAGAAACCTACAGAGACAACGCTAAAGATCCCGAGTTGAAAGTCTACAATCCATGGGGGAAAGTAGGGGCTGGTGCCCCTATGTTAGATCTCAGTGGTAATCCTAGGCAGAACGTTTTCGGAAAAATACAATCTGAGGTTATAATAATGTATATCTATTTAAAATATAACATATATAATAATACATTGTAAATAACAGTATAAGTTTATTCCATTATTGTATTTGATATACAATACAATGATGATATATTGAATACATTTTAATTAACCATAGTTAATCTATATACCAATATACATGTATATATGCATTTATATATATATATATACTGTTATTATATGTAACTTCAAAATGGATATTATTAATTATATAAGATATTGCATAATGCAGAGTGATAATATCGTAACTCCGAGACAAAAAATGGAAGGAGGGAGAGAATATTTACAAATGTTGCGTTAGAAATTTTAAGTGTATTCAATTTTACAACTTATTTAATATTCTTGAATTGCATTTCTATCAGAAATCACACATTATGTATACATTCAATATTCACTGTATAGAAATAGCTTTCGTAAACATCTAATGTAACATTGAGTTTATTTATAATATTTAACCTTATTATTTGAAAAATTATACTCGATGTGAAATTACAATACCAGTAAGTAATATTTATTTACTTAATTCCATTGTACAGAAGAAGAAATTATAAATACAAAAAATAGAAAAATAGCAGAAGAAAATTACTTCAAACAAGGAGTTGGTAAGATTTCTAAATTATAATTATGACTTGGCATGAGTTTGATTTAATATATATTAGTTTTCATCCAAACTTTACATGTGCTTTATATGTTAGGCTTGAGTATTGTTGAAACAAGTTACCGCTTATGTAATAGGAGATGGAGATGGCGTCTCTGGTGAAGAGGGGATTAGTTGGAAATCCGAAACGGGACCCCAACACCGGTCTACTGGCCAACCAACACAGGGGAACTTGCGACATTACTAAACACGTTGGTATTCGTGAACACAAGTGTTCTCTGCAGAGATAATCACGTTGATTGAAAACAAATAGATTCATCTAGATTATTACTCCATAATAGTAACAATATAATTTCTTGTAGTATTAATACATTTTACTTACTTCCTAATATAGATATTTTGATTTTGATTTAACAAACGAATAATCTGCGATATAATATATATATACATATATATATCATACACGGTACATAGCTACATACATAACTACTCGTATATTCTATTCATACAAATGTACAGCATATTAACTACATGAGAAACGTTTGCTAACGATTGGTAGTTTACTAAAATATGTTTATAGAAGTTTAGATTAATACATTAATCATTTTTTAACAAAATTAATTCCAGGACGAATATCGCGTAAGTATTTGATGTTTCTGTTATTATCATAAATATCTATTTTCTTTGATTATTTTAATATCGTTCTAATACTGAAACACACACGCACACACACATACACAAATACACACACATACACACACATATACATATATATATATATATACATATATATATATATATATAAGAGAGTTGGTATATAAGAATATAAGCTTACTAAAATACAGCTTTCGTTAAAAAAGACTATATAAAATTGCAATTGTATTAAATTATTAATACTATATATTAATAGTATACTACAACATATGAATCTTATATATATATATATATATATAACTAATAACTAAGCGTAGATTATGTAATTTGTAAACAAAAAGAATATTAATTATTATATATCGATCAGTAACAAAAGAACTATTGACTATAAAGATGCTAAATATTAATTATCAACAAAAATATTAATAGAATGTTTTATTTATTGATTTTATGAATAAATAGATAGTTATTAAGAATATCTTTTAAAGTTTTAATATACTTACGAATAACTAACAATGGACTGACCATGGACTGACCATGGACTGACCATGGACTGACCATGGACTGACCATAGACTTATTGCTATGACAATATGTGCACCCTGTATTGCTTGCAAGATACCATTAACCAATGAAGCGTGTAAGTGCATAATAATGTACTATGAATTGTTTCCTCTGGCATGCTTGCTTGTGCTTTGTTGCAATATGATGTTCTTTTTGTTGCTTTTTTTCCTTTCGTATACATTTACTTAATATATTTAAATATATCTCTTTATTCTAACTTTACAAGTTATATATTTTTTAGAAATATAATTAATCATTAAAATATCAAGTAAAAGTAATGAATACGATATACTAACAAATATTTGAGAGATACTTTTTAGGAAAATAAACGACAAGTGAATATGGTTGGAATCTGAATAAACTTATATCATAGATATCGCAGATAATAAATTTTAATGTAAAATAGATACTTGACCGGTACTCAAAAGTTATTTTAATTAAATTTCGTTAATATATTATAAATTGCATTTACTATATGTAGATATATACACATATATGTAGGAATGAAATTAATGCCATTATTATATAAGAAATTGCATATTGTAAATGTAGATATATATATATGAATAAATTATAATGTATTTAATTAATGAAATGAATATCGGAGACATCAAACCATCGCATTGTTTCGCAGAAACATAATTCGCGTTCAACCAACGCTGAAATGAGGGCAGAATATCATACGGAGTTGGAAAGGGCTGCTAACGAAAGACATAGAATGAAAGAAATCGACATCCTTAACGACCGCAGGGAAGATAAAAATGTAAGTTTTCACATTATGAACACGTTATATATTATATTATATATAGTAAATGTATATATCATATTTAATATGTATTATATACTTATATATATATTATAATATTAAATAACTATAGATGTGCATATATATATATATATATATATATATATATATATATATATATATATATATATATATATATATATATTCATGTTCATATTTTAATATTAATAATCATATTTTTCAAACCATCTAACTTCTTATGTATTTCATCTCGCTTGCTTTACTACCATATGACTACTACTTATTACCCTACAAGCACCTGGAAACCATGAATAACTTCTGGGGTCGAGCAGGAGGAGGCAATCGTAATTACATCCAGAAAAAATCTAATCTCGATAACATTCTCTTCAATCAAATAGATAAGGTTTATTGTAATGTAAACCAGTATTGAATACAACTGAATCATCTCAATTACTAACACTTTTAATGATGTTATTTTATTACATATTAGCAAATTTATGTTCAAAAATATCTATTTATAGAATTGCTTACTCTAAATTAATTTAATCTTGAAATTTTAGATTTTTAAAATATAATATTTATTCTAATTGTAAATAGTATTTACTATATATAATAGTATTATATATTACTCTATATAAATATTATTACAATTTAATATTACAGATTTATTTAAAATATAGTATTTCGCTATATATAAACAAATTGTAATGAATTTGCAAAATAATTAACCCTTTCTTTATTATATTGTAGTCCTAACTATATTAAGGTAAATCGTTTTCATTTTCCATATATTATATAATGATCATATTCTATATAATAATGGCATGAGATTTAACATACATTGTTTGATTACAAATATGTTATTATTTAAATATTCAATACTTTTTTTTCGTCACTTCATTTCTATTTCATTTCTCTACGATGTATCGCTTTACAAATTATTCCCATTTCACCGTCTGCGCATGTCTATCCGACACGCGTCGCCTCGTTTTCGTCGTCACATTTAACTCGTATTTGGTACAGGATTCGCCTAGCTACTACGCGAAACACTACGAATCGGGGAGGGCGAATACCCCGCCAGCTCCGCATGCCTTCATTCGTACCACGATACCTAGTCTACACACCAACAACTACGAGTATACCGGCGGTAAAGTTGGAGGTCACCAGGTCATTTCGCAAACATATTCGAAACTCTATCTAGATATTCACTCGTAGACAGAAGATTATTTCAAGGCCGTTATATAATAAGCAGTTATTTATCGATTATTTCTTTTAATAAAATCTTTCTATACATTTATTCACGTCTTAAATATGTCTACCTTTTTTATTTCGTGTACTATTTCAATTTCGATGTGTTAATGTATAATTTTGATATGAGTACATTTGAAGTATATCATTAACCAATTTTCTATTGCAGGTGAATGCTCAAGTAAAAGCTCCATGGGCAACGCAAAGTTCTTCTCTGCTGTGATTATCAACGAGAATATCCATGCCGAGCTTCCAACTCATCAACATTATATGTAATATGTACACTTATTAAATTACTCGAAATTATGTAATTACAAACTGGTATTTATTTATTATGTAATGTTTTTCAACATCTGTGATTACTATTTACTATTAATATTTATATTGTGAACACATATTCTACAGTGTTTGTATTAAAATAATTATTCCAGTTAACATTATATATTATGTTATATATTATATATATATATATATATATATATATATATATATATATATATATAGATATAGATATAGATATATGAATATTATATAATTATGTGGATATATATATAACATTTGTACATATTTACAAAATATGTATTACATTTATTCCAAATAAATCTTTACCATTTATTTTTGATTTTCTTAATACGCATTATTAAACATAACGATATTTTATAACAAAGCGGATGTTATACAAAGATTTAATTAAAATGTTGGTGCTTTACGATAACAAAGTATAATGATTATCTAGTAGAATTTATAACAATACAAACATAATAAGTAAATGCACAAATATTGTTAAATATAAACTATAGTATAATAAATATATATATAATGTAAATATAATTTATTAGATAATATTTTATAATGTTCTCACACATAGAAAATTTTAAATATATGTTATAATATATATATATATATATATGTATATATATATATATATATATATATATATATATATATTATAAATATATATAGTAACCTTGTGCAATATCCTAATAATGTAATTATTCATCTCATAATCTAAACTATATATCCGTAATTTCAAAAATATATCCATTTTCTATAACCATGCCGTCTCCTTATAGGCTTACTCCATTATTGAGTATATCCTATTCTAAATTTCTATACATGTTTATCATCGTATCTAAATAGACTAATATAAACAACCTGTACAATGTACAATGCACACTGTACACTGTGCATTGTACATGTTGTTTATATTGTACAGTGTAAATGTATGTTGACAGATGCTAACGAGGAACTAATAAAAAACGATCATATTGTAGAAATACAATCATAAACAAAACTAAATGCACAACCACATAGGCAACATGATAACACATCTAGATAACAATAACAAATCTAGATAACAATAACAAATCTAAATAACAATAACACATCTACATAACAATAACAATTAAATAGGGATTAAATTACTTTATAATTACACTAGTAAGCATTATTTAAAAATGAATTTACTTGCTGACTCTCACTTGACACATTGGAAAAAAAATTAGGTGTTAAGAAATCACTTGATCGCTTCAATTTGACTTGAACTTTCATCTGGTGGAGTACAGAATGAATCCCTCTTAAGTATAGATAAACATTTAAACCACTCTCTGCACATTATATCGCATACCCCTTAAAACCATTATTTGCATGCAATAAAGAGATTAGCGGATATTTTATCGGCCACCTAAATCAGGAAGTTGATGTATGAGAAATTTATAAGCCAACTCATATACTATCTTCCTCTGATATCGATATAGCTTATATAGCATTTACAAAGTGAACGAGTCTATTATTCAGGCAACAAATCAAGACGATAAAAAAATTTCTCTTTCAGATTGTTACCCGGTATAAAAACTAATGGCCTATTTGCTTACATATCCTACAGTTAAGTAGCAAACATGTGGATACAGACTAGACATGCAGCTTACCGAATACACCTACCTATCAATGTATAGGGTTGAGAACATATAACACTGTTTATCACCTACACGGTTCCGGCCAAGGCGATACAATATATGCGTCTTTGTTTAAATAAATTCCTAATCCGCAGGATGTTGTTTCAAGTTCTTTTCTCGAGAACTGTAGCTCTAAAGTTACCACAACAATAATATCCCAAAGATCGGCATTTCTTTCAAAACATTGAACTACTGGCATAAATATCGACTCCAGGTGCTATTTATAAAGGCATTCTCATTAAATGTGAAGAAGATATGATATACATATTATATAATATCCATGTACTGAACGGTTGTACTATAATGTTTCCAAAGATGATAGAAAGGTACAAGAGTCCGATCAATAATTACTCCTGCATTGGATGCTATGAATATTGTTTACTCGGAAACGCACATATCTTCGGACGGAATAAGTCCAGATATAATTGTCAAAACAAACAATACTGTATATATAATTGATATTAAATGGTCTTCATTGATGTTCTTTATGTGGATAAGGATATATCCAGAAAATTGGAGAAATATAATGAACTAGGCTTCGTTATTCCTATTGTAGTTGCATCACTTGGGTTTTGGTTTCCTAACATTATATCCCTAAATAATGAGCTCACAATTCCAGGATATATATGGCATCGATCAAATTTGAATGTATAAGTGAAGCGATAGAAGTAATAGGTGCTTTATATTGATTTTATTGACCGTAAATTATGGTATTTATTTATCTATAATATAAATTATTTTATATATTATGTATATATTGTGTATATATTATGTATAGATTATGTATATATTATGTATATATTATGTATATATTATGTATATATTATGTATATATTATGTATATATTATGTATATATTATGTATATATTATGTATATATTATGTATATATTATGTATATATTATGTATATATTATGTAATTCTAAATGGTTGGCATAAAGCGAGTTATCCTGTGATTCTAAAAATTAATTTGAATTTGATTCATTATAATAATATACTTGATTGCATTGACAAGATTGATACATTTTATCCATGATTTTGTCTACTACCATATGAATTAGCGATTATAAATACTTCGATATGAAGTATCTCATAATATTATAATACACTCAATAAATTGTATATCAATTATATATATATTATATCATAATATGAACTGCGAATAATTCTAAATATAATTATACATTTAGAAGGTTAAACACAATGTACCGATTATGCAATTAATTATTCTCTAAAGCTTATATAGTCCCTGATAAACTCGTATCATTTAATAATGTCATACTAGTATGAAATATGATATATATATATATATATATATATATATATATCATATATGGTATATATTATGATATAGATTTATATAGAATTTAATTATTTATACTTCGATTTTTGAATGGTCTATAGTATTATACCAAACTATTTATATTCCGCCGAATTGCTATGGCATTTTTGTTATATCTATATGCACTAATTAGTGCATAATCTGTATATTGTATATTATGAATTGTACAAATTCAGTCATTCTATGAAAATTAATATTCAGTACACAAGTCTTATAAACATGTATTCAATCGATGACCCAATTCGCGGAAACTAATTAAATAGCATTCTATTATGTGCACCTAATACATCTTTTAAATAACATAAGTGTGAAATATATGCCCTTATAATAATATCATATATGATATTATTGTTAATTTAATTTATATTTGAATTAGTTAATTTATTTATTATAATATATCAGATAGTGTTAGCTATATATTGTTAGTAATAAATTAGTAATAAATATAGTTTAGTCTATGATTTATATAGTATCTATAATTTAGTAATATTATTGATGTATATTATATAATTTAAATAATAGATGGCGTTATTAAAATATATTTTAAAACGATATTGTTTGTATATTTTATATATTTTTAACATTACATAAATTTAAAAGTAAGTAAATATTTATACGGTATATAATTGCAATACAATTTATACTTATATTATATATTTAATTAAATTATAATTCGTTTTTTTATAATATAGTTAACATATTTTATTTCCAACATGTAATGTGCACGTATTATGTGTGATAAGTTACTAAATAATTATGTGTAAATATAAATTAATAATACACATATATAATATGTCATATAATAATTAACATATATAATAGTTCTCTTATTATTTATTAATAATATAATTATTATAATGAACATGATAATTTATTCGATATTTTTTAAATATGAAAATTGTTAACATATTTTTGCGTCGATTACTTTTGCATCACTTGTTTATCCTAATCACTAGATTTTATGTATTTTCATTTTTTTTACTATGGTCAATAAATGGAATATAATTCGGTAAATATTAATATAATTAATGTAAAAGTAACTATAGTGTTAAACAAAACATAAATATAGATATTATAGTATGTTTTATAATTAAAAATAAAACATTTTGAAAATAATATCTATGATTTATATTGTATCTATAATTTAGTAATAATATTGATGTGTATTATATTATTTAAATAATAGATGGCGATACTAAAATTTATTTAAAAATATATTATGATATAAAAATATATATGTATATTTTATATATTTTTAACATTACATCAATTTAAAAGGTAAGTAAATTATTATACGGCAATAATTGCATATACTAATTTCAATACAATTTTATACTTATATTATATATTTAAGAACAATTATAATTCGTTTTTTCTTATAATATAGTTAGAATACTTTATTTCTAATACGTAATATGCACGTATTACGTGTCAAAAATGACTAAATAATGAGTGTCACTATAAATTAAGTTAATAAAACATTTATTAATTCTAATAATATTTAAATATGTCGAGGTTAATTGGTGTGATAAATATGTAAATCAATATATTTTATTTCTGATATTAAAATATAAATTAATATTAAGAATTAACTATAAGAATACAAAATTTCTACATGATAATATATGAATAAAGCCAGATTTAAAGTTTAAAGAATACAAATACATAATATATATATATATATATATATATATATATGAAAACCATATAAATATACATCATATTTAAATAATAATTTATATAAAAGATAAAATGTATAAGATAGGTAATTTATTTATATATAAAATACAAACAATTGAAATAAATACAATATAAATTCAATACAAATTCCTCTAGTTTTTAAGAGTAGGAATAATATTTTAAAAACTTTTTATAGTATTTTTTAAATGTTGTGGGATTTTGTAAGTCATAGTTTAAATTGTTCTTGAATTTCAGTCGATATATTTGATAAATTTAATAAAATATTTAGTATTATACTTTTGTTTCTGATTACAGAGTAGTAGTTGAAAGAATCCAATAGTTTTGTTTCTCCAATTAATTAATACATAATTAATAGTATTTTATAACTAGTATTATTTTTATTTAAAAATATAATGATATCATTAATTATTTATAGTACTTTATGAGTTATGTTCATGTATTATGAAACTCTTAATTATTAAAATAATAATAAGTTAAAAGTGAAGTAACTAATATAATATTTGATTTCTGTATAAAATATCCCTACTATTTTCTAAAATATAAAATGAAATGCTTTCTGGTATTGGTCATAGATTACAAGGTAAGGCATACCCAAGAAACTAGATGATGTAACTATTACACAATCTTATATAATTATTTAAATAAAAAAATATATTAAAATAATTTTTTAATTCAAATAATAATATTTTTTTATATAACAAAAATACCAAAATAACCTGGATGATTTCCTTGACAATTGTACCTTTTTTTAAATATAGTGAATAACACCATTGAACTAATCTTTATAATCAAACCTTATCTATGTATTATAATAAATCATTTATATCTATTATATTAAGTTGATAAAAGTGTTTATAACATTCCGGTATAATTTAATTATAAGTACCATTAAGGCCCCGTGTTTTATCTGCAATTCAGGTTATTTGTTATTGAATTGGAATTTGGCTTTTTATTAGTATTTATTTAATACTCCATTCAATAGTTTATTTACTCATGAAACCATATTTTTTATGATCTATCGGTTCTCAGAAATATTCAGTTGTTTATTGTTGATTTAAATTCACACACATATAATGATTATATTTTATTGTATTATCTTAATATATTTATATACATATATTAGAATAAAGTACCAATATGTAGATTTATATTATATCTATTTGAAGCTATTTAAGAATGATTTTATATAATATATCTTTATTGTTCAAAAGCCTATAAGATTTATTACATAGATCAGATTTATTTTATATATACAGTTTACATTTACAAAGAATAATTTATAGTAATGTTCAAATTTATATCAAATCAACTTTTATTTTTTAAAACTGACTACGTAAATTTTAGAACAGATTTTTATGGTGTTTTACTTCGATTAAATATTTTCTATTTATTTGCTATGATCGATGAAAATAACTTTGATGTTAAGGGTTTATGTGTCATGAATATAATATTCTATGATAATACTATATTTTATATGTAAATTGTACGGGTACTATTTAATTAAATTCATTAATTAATACTCCATAATATTAATCAAATATATTTGAATATAGTGATAAATATATGTACATATTATATATATTATATATATATATATACATACATTTTGTCAAAATTTGCTAAATTTGTTAAATTTGTTAACAGTTACTAAATAATATTTAATATATCATTAAATAGTAATTCAAATATCTTAATACATTTTAATTTTGATGATTAATTTATAAATTTAAATAATGAGATTATTTATGATTAATAATAGTAGTGAAATATATTTAATTATTATAAATTATTACAATAATTTTATGTATGGTTACAATTTTGTTATTTCTATAATATTTATTATATTAGACGTGTGATTATATTTAAACAAATATGTATACATTTTGAATTACTAAGATATATATTAATATTTAATAAAAAATATATTAAATACTTGCAATGTCATATCAAATTTGATTTGATATTTGTTTAATTTTTTTTGAAATTAAATAATTAATTAATTATTTATGTTCTTTTAAAATCTAATTTAACTAATATAATATAATATTTTATAAGTAATATTACCATATTAATACTGAATAATTATAAATGAAATTGTTATTATATTCTTTTTATTTCAAAGTATTTATATATTATAATATATTTGTTTATTTACATTTCTTTGCTAAATATATCTAAATTGTGAATATCTATAGCTATTGATTAAAGATTTAGAGATATATTATTTTATAAATCCCTGGAAAAATCATAGATCACTTGGGTAATTATCATGAGACAATTTACTAAAGTTTATCTGACATCAAAATTTGTTATTTGCATGCCATGTATAAATATTCATATTTTAAAAATAACAGTGATTGTTTATTATCACTTTTTTGTCCCTTTAATTGGAATCTGTATTTTAGTAATAGTTATATTATTATTTTATATTTTTAGCATATAGACTTTCACCATAATCTTTAGATGAGCTTAGACTAGTTATAGATTTTGATGGGTAATTAATCTGTGACCTTTAGCCCTAAGTCAAACCATAGTATTGGATTAAAACTGAATCGCTCGAGAGGGTCGAGATAAAACTCGACCTTTTGACCTGCGCTCGTCCCGCTCCCACAGGTCGTAACGAGTGAGGTAAGCCAGACTTCGATACTCATACCCTGCCGCCTACAGGTAGCAATGACCGAGGCTTACATAACACTAGCGACTAACGACCAATACGCTATTGGTGCAATGGTGTTGGCCTGTTCTCTGAAGGACTCCGGCACCACTAAACTTATCTCCATCATGGTGACGGAGGGTATTTCCGAATCCGTAAGGTGAGTCACCCTAAGTCGTACTGTGAATGCTTATTGTTAATGTTCTGTAATGTCAATATGTTTTAGATATCTCATGTGTGTACATTAAGGTATGGATTTATTAGAAACATAATTCAAATATATTTTAAATTCACGATTAATAAAATCAATTAAATAATAAATATTGTCTATATTTGTATATATTTATATAAGTATGTATATACATCTATCTTCAAACTATATTTATTACTTAAATACTAAACAATATAGAACATTATATAGATATAGAGCACAATATATATAGTATTTCAAAATGTAGTTATTTCATTTAATAAATAGTAAATATTATTTAGAAATATTTTTATTTATTCTTTGTTTGTAGATTTATTTTTACATTACCACTTTAAGAAACATTATATATTTTTTTAGGAAAGCATTGATAATTATTTTTTATATTTATTAATCAATCAATAAAGTTAATTGTTATTAGGTATTAATTAATACCAGATTTTCTATTTATTATGTATTATAATGGTTCAATATATACGGTTATAACATCAAATATATACATGATAATTGAATTAAAAATAGACTGCTAAGATTTGATCTATTCTCAGGATATGTGAAGCAATTGTTTAATATCATTATTATACACTGGCCTGATAAATATGTAGCATGGTATTATTGAGTATTTTAACATAGAATTCCCCAACCTGCGTTACTGTATTTAATACTATGTTAATTGTTTATTAATAGGCAATCTCTTTACGCAGGCACCAGTTGTCGTTGGTGTTTGACTACATTCATGAGGTAAATGTCCTCGACAGCACTGACTCCAGAAATCTGCAGTTACTGTCGAGACCTGACCTCGGTATCACCTTCACCAAATTGCACTGCTGGAATCTCACCTGCTACAAAAAGGCGGTATTTCTCGATGCGGATACCTTGGTTAGTGTACAGACACTTTGGTTAGTGTACGGACAACTCGGTTAGTGTACGGACAATGATTTATGTATAGAGTTTAGCGGATGTGAATGTAGAGAGATGTAGAGGCAGAACGATGGATAGGTAGAAATAAGTAGATGAAAATATTGAGATATAGAGAGGTAGAGATATGGAGAGGTAGAGAGAAGGAGATGTAGAGAGAAGGAGAGGTAGAGATATGGATAGGTAGATATATGGAGAGGTAGAGATATGGATAGGTAGAGAGAAGGAGAGGTAGATATATGGAGATGTAGATAGGAGAGGTAGAGAGTAGGAGAGGTAGAGAGGTAGAGATATGGAGAGGTAGAGATATGGAGAGGTAGAGATATGGAGAGGTAGTGAGAAGAAAAGGTAGAGATAAGGAGAGGTAGAGATATGGAGAGGTAGAGATGTGGAGATGTAGAGAGAAGGAGAGGTAGAGATATGGAAAGGTAGAGGGAAGAAGAGGTAGAGAGGTAGAGAGAAAGAGAGGTAGAGAGAAAGAGAGGTAGAGAGAAAGAGAGGTAGAGGGAAGGAGAGTTAGAGAGAAGGAGAGGTAGAGGGAAGGAGAGTTAGAGAGGTAGAGAGGTAGAAATAAGGAGAGGTAGAGATATGGAGAGGTAGAAATAAGGAAAGGTAGAGAGAAGAAGAGGTAGATATATGGAGATGTAGATAGGAGAGGTAGAGAGTAGGAGAGGTAGAGAGAAGGAGAGTTAGAGAGGTAGAGATATGGAGAGGTAGAGATATGGAAAGGTAGAGGGAAGAAGAGGTAGAGAGAAAGAGAGTTAGAGAGAAGGAGAGGTAGAGATGTAGAAAGGTAGAGAGAAGAAGAGGTAGAGAGAAAGAGAGATGGAGAGGTAGAGATGTAGAAAGGTAGATAGAAGAAGAGGTAGAGAGAAAGAGAGGTAGAGAGAAAAAGAGGTAGAGAGAAGGAGAGGTAGAGAGAAGGAGAGGTAGAGAGAAGGAGAGGTAGAGAGAAGGAGAGGTAGAGAGAAGGAGAGGTAGAGAGAAGGAGAGGTAGAGAGAAGGTGAGGTAGAGAGAAGGAGAGGTAGAGAGGTAGAAAGGTAGAGAGAAGAAGAGGTAGAGAGAAAAAGAGGTAGAGAGAAGGAGAGGTAGAGAGAAAAAGAGGTAGAGAGAATGAGAGGTAGAGAGAAGGAGAGGTAGAGAGAAGGAGAGGTAGAGAGAATGTGAGGTAGAGAGAAAAAGAGGTAGAGAGAAGGAGAGGTAGAGAGAAGGAGAGGTAGAGAGAAGGAGAGGTAGAGAGAAGGAGAGGTAGAGAGGTAGAGATATGGAGAGGTAGATATATGGAGATGTAGAGATATGGAGAGGTAGAGATATGGAAAGGTAGAGATATGGAGAGGTAGAGATATGGAAAGGTAGAGGGAAGAAGAGGTAGAGAGAAAAAGAGGTAGAGGGAAGAAGAGGTAGAGGGAAGAAGAGGTAGAGAGAAGGAGAGGTAGAGAGAAGGAGAGGTAGAGAGAAGGAGAGGTAGAGGGAAGAAGAGGTAGAGGGAAGAAGAGGTAGAGAGAAAGAGAGGTAGAGAGAAAGAGAGGTAGAGGGAAGAAGAGGTAGAGGGAAGAAGAGGTAGAGAGAAAGAGAGGTAGAGAGAAAGAGAGGTAGACAGAAGGAGAGGTAGACAGAAGGAGAGGTAGAGGGAAGAAGAGGTAGAGGGAAGAAGAGGTAGAGAGAAAGAGAGGTAGACAGAAGGAGAGGTAGACAGAAGGAGAGGTAGAGGGAAGAAGAGGTAGAGGGAAGAAGAGGTAGAGAGAAAGAGAGGTAGAGGGAAGAAGAGGTAGAGGGAAGAAGAGGTAGAGAGAAAGAGAGGAGGAAAGGTAGAAAGAAGGAAAGACAGAGTGATATAATATGTTGATATAGGATAGTAGGTTGTCGAATAGGAATCTTAATTGGAATAGGGTAGGATGTCAAGGTAGGTGATTTATATTAGTCAGGAATGGGATAAGTTATGGAAGGAAGATATATTTATTGTGGTCAAGTAATTAATTTGTGACCAGGTTACACAATGATGAAATACAAGGTTGTATTGATTTATAATGAATTTGTGGTTGAATGAGACACAATTATTAGATAATATATATATTGCTATAGTAGTACTTCTATAGTAGTACTGTTATAGTTGTACTTCTATAGTAGTACTTCTATAGTAGTACTGTTATAATAGTACTGCTATAATAGTACTTCTATAGTAGTACTTCTATAGGAGTACTGTTATAATAGTACTGCTATAATAGTACTTCTATAGTAGTACTGTTATAGTAGTACTTCTATAGTAGTACTTCTATAGTAGTACTGTTATAATAGTACTTCTATAGTAGTACTTCTATAGTAGTACTGTTATAGTAGTACTTCTATAGTAGTACTTCTATATTAATATAGTGTTCCTTATATGTAGAGATATTGATATTGTTTAATTGATTTAGATTATTTGTAAAACAAGAATTAAATAAATGATAAACAACTTTCACTATTATTTATGGAATTCTTAAATATATACAAAAGTTAGTATACATGTTTACATGTCTACTAAAAGAAAGATAGAATAAATAGTAAAAATTCTCATCATATATTGATATTTATATTATTAAGTGGATCCAATATAAATAAATTGCCCATATAAAAGAATAGTGTATTTTTGAAATACCGCAATTGCCGTATACTAATTTATTAATAATGAATGTATTCAATTCAAATAAAAATAATTATATAAAATATATTATTATGAATGCAAAGATATGACAACAATTTGTATTCTTAATATTTGTTGGTCAAATTTATAGGACAAAGTTTAACAACATTAATCAAATTTAAAAATTTTATAATGGCAATATAAAATATTATTTTTATATACTTTCTTATTACTTCTATCTATAAGTAATAAACAATGTGTAATGGAAAAAAGTAGTAGCATATGTTATGCATATTGTTTATAAAATTTTTAAATAATGAGAAAATCTACCCCAAAGTTTTTTATAATAATTTTTCTATATATTTCAGTTGTCATTGATTTCTTAAAGTTATAAAATGAAATAATATAAGTAAATATAATTGAAGAGTTTATTAGATATATGCAGATATAATGTAATAATGATTAAGAAATGTGATAATAATGCTATTAATAATATAACGTAACAATAATAATTTTAATATTAAAATTGAAATGAATTAAATTTAAATTAGTGATGTACAGGTGAATTGAATTTGGCAGTAAACACCAATCACGTATTTAATGAGAACAAGAGTGATAATCATAACCTATGATATTTATAGTTCTATTGCTATTATTTAAATGTATATGACATATTTTGAATATTATGGAGAAATCTGATTAATTTCTTTATATCGATAAATAATAAGCTTATAAAACACTTTTTTTTTTGGCATTTTTACCAAGTTTTTAAATTTTAACAAATCATTATTTTATATTATACAAAAAAAATTGTAATTATTTTACGCTGTAATATTACAAAATTGCAACAGAAACTTTTCAATATTATATTATTTCATGTATATATACATAAACATATAAATTAATTATATCAATATTACATATATAGAAATTAGTAAATACTTATCTCCTCGAATTTATTATTAATAACACTGTAGAGTTGTAATTTTACATTAAATCAACTCCAAATGGTTTGACCATTGCTTTACCATGTGATTTAATGGTTATCTGTATAATTTGATTATGTTCGACGCAACTGATTAAATGTTGATTGACGTCAGAGAACGTCTAATTACAAACTGTGTTTGAAATCCACTCTGTCGATAGATTCTGTTGTTTTTAATAGAACATACTCTAGTTTAAGTGCAAATCTCTGCCGTACATATCTAATATGAACTCCATATTCAATATTATCGGCATTATTTACCTTCCTACATGCCGCTCTAACTACATCTTCCCCCTACACTTAACAGCTGGTGTACACTACCTGTCTACCCATTAACCTTCCCAGATCTTTCCCGAATATTGATTTATTTATACTTCATAGAATGTGTTGTTGTTCATATATATTCTATGATTTAGTTCATCGCGTTAATGATTTGCTTTTAATTTGTTTTAATAGAATGGTTAATAGAAATGATATGTATACATTAAATTTTAATAATTGTCTTTCTACAATACATTAATATTTATATTATATTTATATTCAGATTTATTGTCAGTAAATAATTTTAGTTTCAATCTGATATAAAATATAATTATATATAAATTGCCTTCCAAATGTAGGCCAGAGTACTGTTGTATTGGTTATTAATTAATGTAATTAATTAAGATCATGTAATTTAATAAAGACCAATGTTAAATATATCTTTTCTCAGATTTATTCTTGAATTATAATCTATTGTAGTCTTAACCATGGTAACGGTCAGTCTATATGTAATTGTATATATATATATATATATATATATATATATAATAGTACATATATATATACTATTACATATATATGTAATAGTACATATATATGTAATAGTACATATATAAGTAATATTACATATATAAGTAATAGTACATATATATGTAATATTACATATATATGTAATAGTACATATATAAGTAATATTACATAATATAAGTAATATTACATAATAGATAATTATAAAAATAAAATTAATTGCAATGCTTTATTATTTGTTGTCAATTATTTCGCATTTTACCCGATTACTAATATAATTAGTATATGCCATCTTTACTTTCTGACCTTATGACCTTATGACCTATTAACTTAAAGTTCATCTGATTTAACATATTAAGCTAAATATTGAATTTGAGATGCCATAGTATCTATAAGCCAGTTAAAAGCCAGATATTAATTACCATTCTCCTTTTAGATATTACCCCTGAAATCCTCCCTGTAGATATCGATGACATCGCTGCCCTTTGTAATGACCGTAAATTACTATCGTTACCATGCTGGAATATTCAGGCGTTGAACTCTGACCTCTCACCCCAGGTGCTGAAGAACGTCGACGAGCTATTCGAAAGAGAAGAGCTGTCCGCGGCTCCGGACGTTGGTTGGCCGGATTGTTTCAACAGCGGCGTTTTTGTGTTCACGCCCAATAGCAATACTTACCAGTCATTGTTACGATTCGCTCTCGAACGCGGAAGTTTTGACGGTTGGTCTCCAGTTTGACCTTTTTTAACCTTTTTCCGTGATCTCCGTTATCGCGTTACGCGTTATCGCAATGTAGGCCATTGTCCACGGCTTAACTGGACTTCGGTACGAAATATTCTATGCGAAATATTTAATTGTATCTTAGACAATCTTTTAGCATTGTGAAGATATATATATATTACTTTCATAAATCATACATTTTTACATTACTATATGAAATTCACGCAAATATTTAATACCCATTTATAAGTATACTTATATTACATATAACTTCATAATTTAATATTTTTCAAGTTTAAGTTTGTCATCATATTATATTATTGTCTCATGCTCTTAATCACATTATTATGAAATGAATATGTCAGGTGGTGATCAGGGTTTGCTTAATGATTACTTCGGTGATTGGGCTACTAAAGACATCGCTAAACACCTTCCATTCGTCTACAACACGGTATCCACATCATTCTACTCCTATCCACCGGCTTTAAAAAGGCATTTATTATATATCTACTTTTTATGTAAATCTATAAATATTCAATATTTTATTAAACAAATGCTGTAATGATGTCTACCAATTAAATAATTAATAATAATATTTAATTTAATCATATTGAATATTATATAAATAAACAATTAATTATATATTAATTTATTATTAATATTATTTTGTCTATTTATAAATTTCTCATCGATAGATTCGGAGACAAAATTAAAATTGTACATTTCATTGGACCTCAAAAGCCCTGGCATCAAACTACTACTTCTGATTTGTCAAATGAGTGTTCTTTCCTAAATTCCTGGAACAAAGTCTTCATAAATTCTCTTATGCCCAAATTCCCTGATGTTAGTTGCATAACATCATCTTATTAACTTTTAATTATCAAATACTTTATTTGTAGATAATTTGTTATATTTTTACCTAAATTAACTATTTAGTTTTCTACAAAATTCGAAAGGATTTTAATTACTTATCAATACTAAAATATTCAATAATTATGTATATTTTCTAATTATATTTATTTCGCTTACTATTTGATAGATAGCTTTTATTGAACCTTTTATACCTGTCTATATACACTAATATATATATTTATATATAACGTTTTTTCCAACTGCTCGTTTCGTTGTGTTACTAAGTGCGTTACAGATAACAACGTTTTTACATGTTTCTTATTATCTACTATTGCACTTCGGTGGCATACATCGGTTAGTTGCGTCGTAGGCGTGCGTGTGAGCGTGACACTACCGCGACTGATACTGACATTTTGTAGGCCAAAGTTCATTCGACGCAGTCGACCAGCAGCGCGTAAATCTTAGTTTGACGCAACTACCCTCGCAACTGTTCTCGCAACTGCCCTCTCAACTGTTCTCGCAACTGCCCTAGCAACTGCCCTAGCAACTACCTTCGCAACTGCCCTAGCAACTGCCCTCGCAACTGCCCTAGCAACTGCCCTAGCAACTGCCCTCGCAACTAACTTCGCAACTACCCTCTCAACTATTCTCGCAACTGCCCTAACAACTTCCCTCACACTTACCCTCTCAACTGTTCTCGCAACTGCCCTCTCAACTGTTCTCGCAACTGCCCTAGCAACTGCCCTAGCAACTACCTTCGCAACTGCCCTAGCAACTGCCCTCGCAACTGCCCTAGCAACTGCCCTAGCAACTGCCCTCGCAACTAACTTCGCAACTACCCTCTCAACTATTCTCGCAACTGCCCTAACAACTTCCCTCACACTTACCCTCTCAACTGTTCTCGCAACTGCCCTCTCAACTGTTCTCGCAACTGCCCTCGCAACTACCATAGCAACTGTCCTAGCAACTGACCTCTCAACTGCCCTAACAACTGCCCTCGCAACTACCTTCGCAACTGTCCTCACAACTGCCCTCTCAACTGCCCTAGCAACTGTCTTCACAACTGCCCTAGAAACTACCCTCTCAACTGCCCAAGCAACTGCCCTCACAACTGCCCTAGCAACTGCCCTAGCAACTGCCCTAGCAACTGCCCTAGCAACTGCCCTCGCAACTACCCTCACAACTGCCCTCTCAACTGCCCTAGCAACTGTCTTCACAACTGCCCTAGAAACTACCCTCTCAACTGCCCAAGCAACTGCCCAAGCAACTGCCCAAGCAACTGCCCTAGCAACTGCCCTAGCAACTGCCCTAACAACTGCCCTAGCAACTGCCCTAGCAACTGCCCTAGCAACTGCCCTAGCAACTGCCCTAGTAACTGCTCTCGAGCATCTCTTTAGGCCTACTTCTCTAGCCACACTTGCGTCTCATTTCACCGAGATTGCAATTCCAATAAGCAGCCTACTCTCGACGCCGAGTGGTCTCGGGAGGTTCATCCGGTGGAGTTTGCTTCGGCACGTTGTTATCCCTGTACCTCTCCCCGCCCTAGAGGGTCGACTGAGGTACGCTAGCTACCACCGATTCATCCCGCCCCTTAAACCCCAATTTGTGTCGTCGGCTAGTTTCATCCGGCTTGTACGTTCTTTTGTTGTATATAAATTTTGGTTGCTTTGCCAGTTTTTGCAATTTCTCTTAAACGAAAGCCAAGCCATTCGTCGCTAATTTATAAAATGTTCGCGATGCCTCGAGGAATTTTCATCTCACGAGCGACTTTCACTTTCGTTAGAATTTGGCAAGTATTTCGTCGACCTTCGGAAACCTGACGATATTGAACCAAAACATTGAAAAATCACGCAAAATCGGCTGGGAATCCGGCAAAATTGATTACATGGGTGTCGACGCTTTCGAAAATATCAAGAAGAAGGTGGGTATTTAATAGATAGTATCTACCCATCGCTGATTATTACCAGTTACAGCAATCTGTCTTATTTATCACTACCAAGTTATTTATATATTACCATATTATGCACACTGTACATTGTGCATTGCACAGCATATGATTATATAAATGATATGATTGATATGATATAAATGATATGATTGATATGATATAAATGATATGATTATATTTTATATATATTATTTTCTGCATATTAATAATTATAACAATAAATGTTCTTTTCAGTTGAATAAAGCAATAGAAACCAAACACGTCGACCCGAAAAGTAAACAACCGAAAGTGAAAATATCTTCTGAAGGAAAGAAGAATATTAAGAAATAGTGCATAATAGTAATTTATGTATTATATTTCGATTTGCATTTAATTTGTTATACGCATATTACATCACTATTAATGGTGATGTAACATCATAAACACAATATTGTAGATTTACTTGATAAAGTATTATATCCATTGATAATAATAAATGATATTTATTAGAACTGTTTACTATTCCCTCATTAATATTTTAATAATATTATAATTATTATATTACATTGTATATAATATAAAATTGACTACATGAATTCTATGAATTATCGGACTAAGTAAGTCTAAATATTAATAATTTTAATGATAAAATTATATTAATAATATTTATTAAATATATCAAGAAAATAATATAAATTATTAAGGTAGAACAAAATATTCATTATTATTTATAATTAAAAACCCGTTGATATAAAATTAAATAAAAATATCTTATAATAAATCACATTAACGTGTGATATAATTATATATAATATAAAGAAATTTGATGGACATTTTGTCCATCAAATGACAGTTGAAATAAAAAATGTAATATATAAAAATAAACATTAACAAATGATTAACATATATACAGTTTTAATATAGTTAAATATGTTAAACAATGATCAAACATCTGTAAACTATAGAAAATAACAATACATATTAGGTGATATTAGTGGTAACTATATATTCCAATTCTGAAATATTGGTTCAAATATAATAAAACTTTTATAAGTATGACCTCATGTCACAAAAATAAAAATAATATAAAAGAAATTATGCAATGTAAAAATGAAATTACCAGGATTGTTTGCTGGGAGGTCATTTAATATATATTTATTATGTAACTAATTATGAATAATTATATACCTATATATATATATATATAGGATTGATATGCACATATTTAAATTAGTATTCATAAAATGAGTTATATAGCTATGTTATATATTAGATTTATGAAAATAAGTCTACCATGACAATCAAAATATATTTATTTGTAACGATTTATGAAATTGGAGAAAAAATATATAAAATAATGCAGACCAATTTCACATATTAGTCAATTATTTTAAATTATAATAAAGCACTAGAGTATATATATATATATATATATATCACAATTAGTGTGGTTTTAGAGAAAAGTCATACATCATTTCTGTATAAATAAATTTCAATGATTTTATAATTATAAATGTTTATATAAAAATACTATATTATGGCCTTTTTTAAAATTTGTCTGCCATAGATTACTAACTATTTTTTTAAGAACATATATGTATGGTATAATATATATGGCGTTACATCTAATAAGATCTTATCTCACAAATATAATTCAGCACTTATAATTAGTGGACTTATTAATTACAAATATGTTTAAATATCCCATTGTACACATCAGGATGTACATTGTTCATATGTTTAATCTGCAGATGATATGCTTACCATGTGACAATATATTATGATAGTATCGACTCTTCTATATGCGATTAATAATATATTTACATTATATATAATGTATTTATATATACTAATAAACACTAACAGGGTAAACATAAGTAAAACTGTAAAGATGGGTAATAATAAATATAATTGTTATAACTTATAACAATACTATTATATAATGTTGATAATATACAGGATACACTAATGACAGGTAATACATAGCAATATATACCTAATAATACGTAATCTAAATTCAATAAGTGTTCTACAAATAAGAGAAATGAGTAGAATAAATAAAACTCAATATATCTCAAACTAGCTGTAATATAAATTAAATATAAGAACTTTATATTCATTCATAAATATATAATAATTACGATGACAATGCAACTTATATAATATTGGTAGCAATATTTGTAAGCTGTCATTTATTTATATAAAGTGAAAAGTATGACTTTCTATAAATGATATATTTCCTCTGACCTTATATCTTCCATATATAAAATGGAAAAATCATGTCCATATACATCTTGTTTAAGTAATGACTGATTGAAATACACTTTCATTTATAAAGTTTATAGAAAATATGTTTTCAGTGATACATCGCTTGCCGTAATCACAAAATATAAACTTGATTTGGTGATATGTTTGAATATGAGTTGAAGTCTTGCAGGGTCTTACCCATGCCATACATACGCGGCGCAATGTCTTCGTACACCTTCCTAAGCGTTAATAAATTAATGCGATTATTATTTATGCATAATTGTTATTTAAACTTTGTTAAAGTTTATAGAGTTAAAAGAGTTATTTTAATAGTACATTTAATAATAGTATATGTATAAAATAAGCTAAACACAGTTATAAGTTATATCCTATAGTATATACAAACGTGCAAATAGAATATTTTATATATAGAACGTTTTAAAATATAAAATAAATGATGTTATGTACCCTCCACAAATTATTTATAGATCAAACAATACATGTTTATGAATGAATGTTAATGTACAATGAACATTGTACATCATATTGTAGAAGGTATACATAAACTTGAATACATATTAAATCACTTTCAATATATATTGTATTTTTTACTAATTAATGCTATCATAGTATTCAAGTTTACAGTAATATTTCTATTATTATAATAAAAATCCAATTGTATTAAAAAGTAAATTAATTAAATTAATTAACTATATCAATTTATACTTTTATTTTGATAATTAGTAATTTTTCACTCATACAATTAATAATATATTATCTCATATGAATAGAAATATTTTTTGATGAGTTTATATAAATTATATTTTAATTTTTTTAAATACTCTCTAATTGTGAATCTATCGATTTTAAATATATCAATAATTTAAATTAAAATTATTTTTTATTACAAATTATCGTAACTAATTTGTATTAACTACAATTTATTTAACTTATTTAGATTACAGTTATACATAAATATAATAGATATATATCTACAATGTTAAGTAATTTTTATATTTCCTAAAAACCTTTTAATCTCTAGTTTCATTGTAAATTCGTTGATGATCATCCCAGATAGAATTATATCTCCAAGTCTAAGATCTGATCTTTCTGAAGGCGTATTGTTTTCGATCTATTATTAAATAATATTTTGTAATAGTGTGATATCATAGTAATTATCATAATATATGATATTGAATTACAGTACATATAATAATCTAAGATAGATATAGTAATAGAGTAATATTTTGCTAAATTAATCCCCCTAAGAATAACCAAACTAAATGTAATTGTATTGTGTATTATTTAAACTGACACGTTTATATTAATATAATGAATCGAAAGATTTTAATTTATCGCTTTAATATTATTCTTAGCAGTACATTTCAATCAATTTAAGAGTAAGTTTATAAAAATATATTAAAATTCGTAGAACCTCGACGACAATCGGATATTCTTGATCGACTGAAGCCACTGCTCCCCACTTTTCGTCCTTGTAATTCTTTATCAGCTATAAAATGTTTGAATTAATTACAACCTCGATGTATAATAGATATTAGTAAATCCAGTAGTATCAAGTAAATACTCTTAATATAGACAGTGTTATAATTTATAATCGAATTTTACTTAAATATATAGATATTGGCACATGAAAACTGGTGCGAGTATGCTGTTCATTTGAAGAAACCGGTTTAAAAATGTTATCATGTATGTTTAAAACTTCTATCATACATTCTTATAAAATATTTCAATTACTACAAATTGTAATCTACCTAGAAAATTATGAATTTATATTTCCGCGTATAATCCAATTGTTATCTAAAATATATAATGACCTTAATAAAAATGGTTACATAACTTGGCAAATGCGATGAGTCAACAAATCCATCTGCGCACTCTTCATCCATACAAACCTATTGCGTATAGCATTGATTAGCGACTAATGACACATCCTATTTATACTAAATCATATTGTTTAAAGTAGAAACTCGTTAATAACTCGTATATAATATAGTTTGTACTACAACATAAATTTATAGATATAGTATTTCATAGTATTTATTAAGTAGAAAATAATACTTTTGATTACTTTAATGATATATACCATTACAATTTATTTCCTACTTATAATTTACAATGACTGTACAATGTAAGAAAATGTATCAATTATAAATAGAGACCCATAGAGTTTTGAATATCTTATTGAATTATATATGCTTTATAATATAACTTAGGTCAGTTGATGGTACAATTTAGTTTAAAACTATATTTTAGTCCTATCCGCGAATTAGCGCACCTGATCTGAAATAGAATCTCGTATAAGTTCGTAGTTGTCCTTTAGTTCTTTAAGATGAGTCCTATTTCGTAACTTTTGCTTTCTATTGTACTTCGCGTCGCTTTAACAATAAAGGAAACTTTGATATTTATACGTTATTACGAATATTATGTCATGTTAAATGTGTAGTTGATTTTCATATTTAAATACATTATACAATTTTATTTATAAATTCTACAATAATAATAATATACATTTTAAATAATTTAACGCAAGTAATTTCATAATTATATAATTTAAACATTAGTTTAAAATTAATAAATATATAAATTATATATTAATTAATAGCATGCTGTGTATAATATAGACTATATAGTGAAATTGTACACAAGATAGTGTATATTATACATTGTTACAAATGCATTGAATACTAACGAACAATTGAAATATAAACTACATGCCAGCATCATCATTACCAGCAGCCCGATCATAATTCTAGCGGATACATATGGAGCCATCGTATGGAACACCTATAAATTACACAATCATGAAACGTATTTTAAAAGGATAAGAAAGAATAATAATTTTAGAAAGAAAAAGGTGATATTATCATATATATAGCTATTTATAGACATTTATATATTAACAATTTATTATCATTGTTAAATAAAAATTAAATATCTAACCAAATGCGATTTGGGGTCATGATATTCCAATTCGTTTATGGAATAGTTTTGTGAATTAATAATACCGAGTGCTGAATGATTGACATTAGAAATCTAACAGTAGGTATATCATGAATACATTAATAATCAACGACGATAAATAATAATTAAAGTGTATTGTAACTTAAGAGCTTGCAGCAATAATAATTTAAATTATAGTTATTGTATTATTATAATTAAATTATTGTTAGATATATTCATTATATAAGTTATATATTTACAACAATATTTGTTTTAAATTACAAATATGGTTATAATTCATTTAACGAAAATACAATTAGTGTAAATGATATAAATTGATGGTTAATATTTTAAACTATTATGCATTAGTACATATATGTGTATAGATTATAATATATACATTTATAATGTTAGTTGATTTACCAACCACAGCAAATGCATTACACAATTGTGAAATTGTATTTATACTAAAAATGTTGTATATAACGATTCTCAACATTTTCTATTTTCTTATCGTCGAGAAAATTAACATTTAGAACTTATTCCAATTTCATATTTTATAAACTGGCATCATTTTAAGAGTATTCAATAAATAATAACATTATTTGCAATCATATTAAAATTGAAAACAATATTTTAATATTATTTTGAAATAAATTTCTGAACTATTTATTATTTAAAATTTTACATTTCTTTACGTAAGAAAATCTTAAGCTATGGTAGTTAATAGCTACTATCTACTAGCTATTAGCTAGTACTAAGTTATCGTTCAATATAATATAATCAAAATAAAATATCTCGATTAAGTTATATTAGTAATTATGTTGAAATATTATTAATATAAAACCTGGAATTAATTAAGTAAACAACTTATATTCGATAATAAATAGCATTATTATAGAATAATGCATACATATTATATATATATATATATATATGTAGCCTTGCCGGCTGAGTTCAGGGAACAGAAGAACAAATTTAGTAAGAGATTGCGTTAGTATTTATTAATCAATAACTGCTCATAGCGAAAATGGAGCTATTGTTTTGGCCTAACAGATTTATATTCTATCTAGATATAAATGAAGTGCGAATATTGTCCACATGTGCACACTCTTATACTAATAACGGTAGTCACGCTCTGATACACATCTACACAATTATTCTCTGTAAAATTATAATATCACAATTACACAATTAAAATATTAAATACTTTTATACTATACATTTATTATACATTTACATTGCAACACATGCATTCTATTTATAAGAACATTCATACTCTGTAATTTGTTTATTACGGTTACATATATATATATATATATATATATATATATATGAATTAAGTGTATTTCATACATTTATATATACTTATCATGTTATGAACTATAATTTAAATACCTTCTATTCGTGATACTATATTATATATAATTATACGTTGTAATGTAATTTAATTAACTACATATTATTCAATATATATACATATATATATATATATATATATATATATATATATATTGTACGAGAACGTTTCTTTATTTGTAAAACCCAATTAATAGTTTAACATACGACGATAATAGTAATATACAAAACATTGTAGTAATATCATATGCTATATAAGGAACATATCCTATAGACAGATCGTATTATTGGATATTGATAATCAGTTTAATATGTCGTGTATTATATTGTATCTGTGTTCGTATTTGGCTGAGTATTCGTATTTGTGTTTCTCTGGACATACATTTCTTAAAGCGCAAATAAGCGTTGAACAATGTCCACTGGAAACTGATTGGTCCACGATCTACGATAACGTCACGTGTCATTGCATCTTAGAATATATATATATATATATATATATATATATATATATATATATATTTACATAAATATATATATATTTACATTCGTGTTTGATATGAACAATGGAATGTGTTTTGATAAAACCACGGCGTGTAAATGAGACAGGTAACATACTATAAGCGAAGAGTACTGTTTACCTTTTTACCTGTACTCCGATGGTATTTAGTTAACACCTCATTCTTCTAGCACGCGGTATTCAATATAACACGATGCACCTAAATTGATATTTGTTTGTACAGCTCTCGAACGTTGATCCTAAATAAATATGGAAGTAGATATTTGAAATATTTCCATTAATACTTAATTCGTAATAACGCAGACGAGTAAGACTTGAATTGCGTCTCTATCGCACAGATCTCTATCATTAAGTAAAGTCCGTCGTTATGGTATCAATAATCGCTGTCCAGCAGAAAAGTCCAATACCCTTCGTTAGTGTTGCACTTATTATTGCACTTGTATGCCAACTTTATTATGCAATATTTGAGTTAACTTTCTAAATTATCAATATTTATATATTATAATATGTAAATCTTACTTTGGTATATAATCAAAAGAATATATATATATATATATATATATATATATATATAAATCTATGATATGCTTATATAAACGTTTAAGTTATCATTCTTTCATTAGTTTATAACCAAATATAATTTATAAATTCTATTGTATAATAATTATTTAAGGAATCTGCAATACAATATAATATGTATTCACTTCATTTAATAATTTGCATGAAATATATTTACATTTTTAAAATGAAAATAAATATTATTCTTCAAAAAGATGTTCACTTATAAATTACAAATTAATGACCTAAGTTACCATTATAAAAATGCGCAGTGGTAACAATTAAAATAGAGGATAAATAATAAGAGTATACTAAATACTAGTAAGTATTATTCTATTCTTAGGTCATACAACCTAAGAAGAAAGACAATAATGAAAAGAAGACATTTTACTACCAAACTTTTCTAATAATCGTGGTGAATATTCTGCTTTTATTATTTATATGGCAGGTGATAAATGTATCCGGATACTTATCAGGAATAAAGATAGTCAAGGTTTATATAACTTAAAGTTAATCTTGCAATTCTTTCAAAGATATCACTTTTTATATCATATAGACATTTTATGAATAATACTAATATCTATACATTATAATAAATTATCAATTAACTAATATTAGAAATATAATTAGAATGATTAAAATATCAGCTATCTACACTTTTTAAATAAATTCGTTAACTGTTACAAAACAAACTATTAATAAATAATATTAATTTATTTGTAACCTCCGATACATTATTTTAACTATCTTTGCTTACCCTAACGACGATTCATTTTAAAATTGTTATTCCCACCTCAGCATAACTTCGAAATCATAGAAAACGGTAATGTACGATTCATGCAAACAATAGAAAACGACGTCTGGAATAATGTGGTGACTTATAAAATAAACCGTAACAATGAAAGCCAGTGGGTCATTCATGATTTCAAAAAGGTTGTTTAGGATAAATTAGTTTAAATAACATTTTGAAAGAGAAATTTTTAAAACTTTCCACAAAATTGAGATAGTTAATTTTTACAAGCATTCAATTTTACATAATTAAGTATATTATAACCAATACTAGCTAATTATAACTCATGAATTATGAAGGTGAAAACAAGTTATATGTATAGATACAGTTTTCAACTAAACAATCTGAATTGTTCATTGTATGCCTAGAAAGTATGAAAATATAGAAGTATGAAGATTTAATATGTTTTTATTTCGTAAAACAATTTATATTATTTATATTACAGATTTTTATAAATTAGATGCAATTTCATATTATTCATCGATTTATTTAGAATTAAAACTACCTATGGGTTTTGTATTAATTATTCGGGTGACTTAAAAAAATATTCGTTATGAAAGAATTCCTCTTTACAATAAACTTGTAATTTATTAGATTTCACAATATGATTAAGTATTTTCATTCAGGAACTGAGCATTTTCCGTATGCGTCTGCAAGTTAATGGAGGCGAGCAACGCACCGAAGATGCTTGTTATGTAACACCCATGATAAAAAACGACGGTTTATACTTCCCGTCCACACCGGATGTTCTCGCCAAACAGATAGACAAGTTCGAAACGAAATTATCCGGTTAGGAATTGTAAAATTTCCAATTATTGCATATAGTAATCTGCAGTAATTACTTCAGTAATCTAACAATTTATGTGTTAATAAATATAAATACAAATACAAATACAAATACAAATACAAATACGAATACGAATACGAATACGAATACGAATACGAATACGAATACGAATACGAATACGAATACGAATACGAATACGAATACGAATACGAATACGAATACGAATACGAATACGAATACGAATACGAATACGAATACGAATACGAATACGAATACGAATACGAATACGAATACGAATACGAATACGAATACGAATACGAATACGAATACGAATACGAATACGAATACGAATACGAATACGAATACGAATACGAATACGAATACGAATACGAATACGAATACGAATACGAATACGAATACGAATACGAATACGAATACGAATACGAATACGAATACGAATACGAATACGAATACGAATACGAATACGAATATGAATATGAATATGAATATGAATATAAATATGAATATGAATATGAATATGAATTCGATTCTCTGTTCTGATTTAAAAATTAGTCTTAAAATAATGTATAAGATATGGATTAATTTACCAACCCATGGTTAAACTAGAATATAGTAACCAAGAAATTATGGACTATCTATTGATAGTTATGTTTCGATTCTATATAGTATAGTATGGGATGAAAGTACTCCAACGAAAATATATAAGATGATACAATACAAGTAAAATATTAACTAAGATTGCATATAAACAATAGGTTAGTATTATATTATTTCTATTCAGATTTAAATATATATATTCTACAAGAGTAAAAGAGAATACAACTTATTTACGCGACTGATTTTCAAATATGTGTACCATAATCCGATACAATATCCAGCATTAATCCTCCTGTTGTAACTTCGCTCTTGTAGTTGGCAATAAGAACGTATCGGCAACTCTATTCATGGTCTCCGAGTATGAAATTATCGATAGGGAGTTTTTCGGTAATTCGGTGAATCAGTTGTGTTACGGCAAAAGAATATTCTGGATAGAACCTCTCTGCCCAATACACATTGCGAGCATTACTAGTAATGGTACGTTGAATGCCATATAATAGTTACCAAGCATATAGTAACATGATGTGTTGTGATAAAGCGCTTCAAATCTCTAAATAATCAATTGTCGAATTAAATTTACATATATATATATATATTCAATTAATATGGTTAATATGCATTAGTATTCACTACAATATAGTTGAGATTTACCAGTAGCTTATAAATAGATTAATTATATATATATGCATACACATATACATGTGAATGTATGTGTGTGTGGGTATGTGTATATTTGAGTTTTTGTTTGTATGTGTATGTGTTGCTGCGTACACATTAAATATAATAATATATTTCATCAAACTGGAAGATGGACTTAAGAAGAACGCTAACCAGCAGTTACCTGAAGTCGACTCACTGGTCTGTATGGAGTGCGGGTGCATCAAGCTCAGCGCGCCAATAGTGGGCGGAGTTTCAGATATTGAGATCGATGTGAGTTTGTCGCGAAATTGGCATCTTTAAAATTCCCTACTCATTAACCTCATATCGCTGACTAAAACTATTTAAAAGCTATGACCACCGCGCACTTTTATATCCAGTATTCGGATAAATAGATTATCATTGACATGGCGAAATTATCGTAACTTTCTTTTACCATTCGGTTGTATAGGTATACGGCAAACCTATAATAAAGTGTGAATTAGCCTACACTGGACATCCGGTATTTGTGAGAAACCTAGCAGAGCCCTGCGATAGACCGTTACGCAACTGTTCGAAACCGCTCTGAGAAAGCCAAGACTGAGATATTAATAAATATTTCAGAATTATGTTCAATACGGGAATTACGCCAGTTCTTGAATAATTACTGATATGATTTACAATAATTCACCACTTTTACTATTATTATATACACAAATATTATATATAAAGAATATGTATTCTCTATAGACTATAGACTAGATAAATATATCAATAAATTTAAGAATGTATATTAATATTTATCTATAAATTTCTTTATATTAATTAATTTAGAATTATTATTTGTTTCTAGTGTATATTGAAAATGAATAAAAACTAATTTAAAAAAACATAGTTTATTCGTAATTAACCATATGTGATAATAATGTATATTTAATAATATAAATATACGTTATCATAGCAAAAACATTAAAATAGATTACAATAATATAATGAGTAAACAATGATTTACCCATATGACATTGATGAAACGTATTTCAAATGCAAAATTGATCAAATATCCAAATGACTACAATACAATTGTCATCAATAATCTTCAAATCAGCTATCATCGCATTTTAAAACTGCTGTCGCATCAGACTTTTTCTAGGGGATTTTTTATGCCATTATAAGCACTCACTAACTCACTCACTCATCCACTCACTAACTCACTCACTCACTAACTCACTCACTCACTCACTCACTCTACCGAGATTATTTCTTCTATCTCTCCTTCATCACTATGTGCCCGACTAACTATTATAATACCTTTATTTACCTTCCTTCATTACCGTACTAACCAAAATACTGCCGTCGCAACAAGTTTCAGTCTTTTGACTATAGGCTACGAAACCGCAACAACGGAATTGCGGAGGACGATGGTAGGAGAACGGACTGCAGCATACTTCTGGTGTATCCTCGGGATGAGGCGAGTAGAACATACAAACTATAAACGACAAATGTAAATGTTATTTGTAAGACCAATTAAAAACCTATCGTTTGTGAATCTAATGTGTACATTATAATGAAGTTATGAAATTTATAAAATGAACTAAAATTTATTCAGTTTATTACATATAAAATAATGAAATAAGTTATATATAGATGGTCTTAATATAAAATTAGTTCACTAAATAAAAATTATATATACATTTCCATTTGATTGCTTTATATATTTATGTTAATGTTGATTACTTATAAATGTTAAATATGTTTTAGAATTTAAACTGTATAATATAGCAATTATTGTAAAGTATACGATAACATATGTTATATATCAAATAATTAATTAAAAATAATAATTATAGAAATATTGAATGATTATTAAATAACATTACACTATGTATTAATAACAAGTAATTAAATACATATAATAAAATGTAAAGTAACTATTCATCAATAAAACTAAAAAAATAATACAAATATTCATTTTATTTATTGTTATATTACAATTTATTTATTCTTATAAATTCTTTCATATAACCAGAATATATATTTAAAATATTGAATGCATAGTACTGATTTCATACTTGCATACTATAATAAATAATGTAAACTATAATGCAAATTCGAATATAGATTATCATATAATAAAAACTAACGGCCGATGTACCTAGAGTCAACCACTTGCAAGATGAACACGACGAAAAGTGCAGATACAGCACCCACCGACTGACTTCCCATAACAATTCGTGAATAACTACGATATCGTAATTTCTGTAATGTTACAGTCGTGGGTAGAAGTTACGTCCCCATGACGAGTACGATCGATTCAGGTGACAGCCGAGTATCGATAATCTGCATTGTATTGTATGTGATATTACTGTTCTTAAATAATACAATACTACTTGTGTAAATATTGAGAGTAGTTTGTAAACCAGAACATATTCAGCGATAAGACAAAAATGTATAATTATATATACATATCTATATAAAAATACTAATAATTATTATAATAGTAGTAGTAGTGTAGTGGTAGTAGTAGTAGTAGTAGTAGTAGTAGTAGTAGTAGTAGTAGTAGTGGTAGTAGTAGTAGTAGTAGTAGTAGTAGTAGTAGTAGTAGTAGTAGTAGTAGTAGTGGCAGTGGTAGTGGTAGTGGTATTGGTAGTGGTAATAGTAGTTGTAGTAGTACTTCTAGATTTATCAAATACAATATTAATAAACTACCCATTAAAAATGTATTATCCGATCACTATGCTGTACCAATACTTATATATGTATATATGCCACCATTATTTAAACGTTATATTAATTATAGAAATATTTTTCGATTAATGTACCTAATTTCTGTAGTGATCTCAGATCATCAATTTGCACTAATAATGTATGCGTAACAAATTTAACTGAAACACTATGTTATCTAATAAATAAGTATGCGCCATTAAAAAAAACTAGTGAGAATTAGTCATTCTCACTGGTTTAATGATGATACAATTAATGCCAACAAATATTTGAGAAGAAAAGAGAGATTATATAAGAAAAAATAGATCTAATGCTAACTTATGTAACTTAAATTATTCAAAATATTATTTCAAACAGTCAATTTTAAAAGCGAAGAAATACTATTATTTTAATAAAATTCAAGAATGTTCAGGAAATATGCGCAAGCTTTATTAGATCATAAATAGTTTGACTGGTATAAAAAATAAAACAATTTTACCAAATGAGGATGGCATAAGCCCATGTGAAAAATTTGCAGATTTTTTTGATTGTGAAATTAAAAAAAATCATTGATATAATAAATTCTATCACATTTAATAATAATGAAATTTAACTGCCAATATATATATACCTATACCAAATTTAACATTATCAAAGTTCAATGTCCCATCCCGTGATACAATTTCAAGATTAATTTTAATTTTTCGAAAATCTTCTCCGCATAATCCTATACCTCTGAGTCTATTTAAACTTATTGCTTATCCTCTATCTAACTATATGTTATACATTCTATGAGTTAGAGTCATAGTATTGCAGTCTAGTGCTATTAATATATAATATTGTCAAGATTTAGAAGTACTTTATAGTACATACATTTAAATTCATATTTGCGTTTTCGCTACGGAATATCGCATATACCTTCCTATATACGTTTATTCGAGTTTGCTTTAATCGCCAAAAAACCAATGGGTTTGTTAAATACTGTACATATATTTTAATACACGTGTTGTAATTTCGAATCTAATAATATAATTATATATAAATCTATGTAAAGCTATATAAATATACAATATATAACTATATTATATTATGATCTAAATAGTTTACATTTATATATATATATATATATAGTTAAATATGCCCACTATATATAGTTTATACGCACAATTATATTCATAAACTAAAATTCTGTAAATTTGCAATTCTTATTAAATACAACTGGTAGATAGATTATACCAATAGTTAAATCTACTATTAATCAGCTAATGAGGAAATATATGGATGAATTAATATATAGATATCGAATGTTTTGTGATCTAGGAAAATAATATCAAATGTGCAGTAATTTCTGAATATAAAAAATAAATACTAAAAATAGTATATATATATGTAATAATGTATAATATAAATTGATAATAAACGATTAGTATAGCTTAATAATAGTATCTAGGTATTTAACTGTATTAGTGTACTAAAATTATATAATTCATCTAAAGTGATATATGTTATTATTTCGATTAGTAAATTTGTATATTAATATTAAGATTCTACTATATCAATATTTGTATGGTGATTTATGCTTATTAACTTATATATTAAACTAAATTAAATTAATAAATATAATACACATTATATATATATCATTAAAAACTAACAAATCGGTACTGAATAACATCGTAATAATGTTTGGTAATTAAAAGTACATTAATATTTAAATAATATATAGTTAAATAAGTAGTTTAACGGATTAATAAATTTTAAAACGAATTAGGGGAAGTGAGAAACATCTATATGTGATATAATTAGTGAACTAATAATGAAGTTCATTACTTAAATAGAATACAGTTAGTATTTATCTACGACAAGAGTTAATATAATATGAATTTCTATCCGTAGGTATTCAGAGCAATAGGAAAAGTACTGTATCATAAACAGATACAATTCCCAGTTGGACGCAAGGCCTTAGACATGGCAAACCAATACATGAATGAAAGAGGCTTCCGCTGTATTGGTGCAATAAGTGGAATACACATAAAAAATATTAGCAATATTACATAATAAAAGCGATTATTGGAATCGAAAGGATGCATATATGCAAATGTATTTATTGTGTATACACAATATATGTAATGAAATGAATCTCAGGTTTTTTTATTATATTATAAATGTCTTGTAAAGATAAAAAGTATTAATACATTATTATATAGATTCACTTATATCTCCTTTTGCTGGCCTAGAAAGGTACACGATGCAAGAGTGTTATGCAATTCGTTGTTATACAACAATATAGAAGATAATATTGTTAATCTAGAGGTATTTATTATATGTTTATCTTTACCGAACAGGCTTCCAGTCGGCTCAAGTCTGGGTGGTAGTTATTAGATGCACCCTCAACAAATATTATAAATAATATAAATAATTATATAGTTGCTGGGTTTATTCTATATAACTTGGTGGAATCAATGGACACAAATTCCAATTGCCACAACGATGAAATCCAAATTGATATCGATGACGAATATCAAGAAATAATTCTTGAAAGAGATATCCACGATGACACTCCTAATGCCTTACTAATTCGTGACGCAATAAAAAATAGTCTCTGATTTTATTTGCATTATTCAATATATAATAATAATCAAAAACTTATTATACTATTTATTTCGTAAAATATAATTATGGTCGATTTTCTTTTATATAATTAAAAAATTCTCTTTGGATATTCCTGTTGTAATAATATTCAAATTATAATTAGTTATAAGAAAGGCCAAAGGAATTAAAAAAAATATACGCAATAAAAACCAGTCATTTTGTTTCTCCTCTCTTCTCTCTGCTCTCTCCGCTTCCCTTTCTGCTCTATCCGCCAACCTCTCCGCTTTCCTCTCCGCTCTCTCAGCTTCCCTCTCCACTCTTTCCGCCTGCTTCTCCAATCTCTCAGCCTGTTTCTCCGCTATCCTTTCCTCTCTTTCCACCTTCCTCTCCATTCGTTCCGCTTGCTTCTCCACTATCACAGCATCTCTTTTATCCTTTTCATCTTGCCTTTTTTTTTCTCTCTCAACCGCATCAACTCTCCTCGCGACTTCCTTTTCCTCCATATCTCGTCTTCTAATTAACTCTCTTTCCGCTCGCTCTTCTCGCTTCTCTTCTCTCTCGGCTTCCCTATCCGTTAAATAATCCTCTTTATGCTTATCCGAAATTAAGCATCTTTCGCGATGGTATTGTTGGTCCACCGCCATACATGCTTCTATCCGCTCGAGCAGTACTTGATTTTGTGGACCGTGACGCCTTACTATTCGCTCTTCATAATCTATATTTTGTTTTAAAAAAACATACATTACAAATAGTAATATTTATGAAAATATTAATATATTTTATTATTGCATTTTATTATATAGAAAATGGATTAATTACCTATTCTCCTCCTTACTCTTCTATTATTCATAAGAGCTGTAAATTCATTTAGTGAAGTATGTTGAGAAGATGGTGAGTGCGGAGGTTGAGAAGAAGATGGTGAGGGAAGAGGTTGAGTGGGAGATGGTGAGTAGATATTTTGCGAAATAGATGGTGAGGGAAGAGATTGAGTGAGAGATGGTGAGGGAAGATATTGAGTGGGAGATGGTGAGGGAGGATGTTGAGTGGGAGATGGTGAGGGAAGATGTTGAGTGGGAGATGGTGAGGGAATAGGTAGTGTAGACGGCCTGCTTATTTCAGCCTTAATTGTGCTGAATGGCGCTGTAATTATTCTGCCTTCTGCAGAATTTCCAGTAACTACAAATATATAATATAGTTTATTATAATATTATATCATTTAAAGAATAGCATATAGAATAAATTAACATTTGCATATAATTTTTCTCTAACTATTCATGCCATCGTGGCAATTCAATGGTTCGGCAATGTCTCTTTTCATTCTACCTGCATTATATGCCTTTTCCATTTCGTGGAAAAATGGTCCATATTGAGCACAAACACCCGACCTTCTATTGTGATTTACGTCCTAATGATATGATTATTAGAATATAACTAATTATACCTATATAAATTACGCTATATTTAACAATTTTGATTATTCAATATATAAACAATGTAAAGAATTATATTATAAAATAATCTTAATTTGAATTTTTCACTGGATATATTATAAATTACAATTTATTTAAGTAACTATTGATATACGATAATTAATTAATTTAAATAAATTAATCTAACCTTCAGGTAACTACTCTTTATTCTGCCCAATTTATCTTCTAGGGCAGAAGGGTCTCTTATCTCGAATCCACGCGTTATTAAATTTGTCGATATTACTGCAAACATCTCTTTATTGCTAATCAATTTCCCAGATTCTTTCATAATCTGATATTCGCCCCATGCTTGTATTAAATACACTATTTCTTCATTTGAATACGCTTTTGCTCGCCCCATTTTTATAAATTTTATAAATTTTAATTAAATTTTAAACTTTCGAAAACAACAACAACAATAGAAAATTTATTAAATATATATTGCATGCTGGGTAAAATAGCTGCATGACCTTTTATAGTACTTCGCAAAATTAAAAATCACCGGCGTAATTTGATTGACAGTTTTATGATTTCAATCGTCTATTTTGTAAATAGACGCGGCATAATAGACGGCGCTATTTTGTACCGTCTATCGCGAAATATGCCGCTATATGGCGTGAATAGGAGAAATAGACGGATCTCGTCTATCTATATGTTCGGCTATCCGGTGTGAAGAGCCTGTACCAGGCTCTAGAATCCTACAACTATTAGATCTTGAGGATATTTTCATTTTATATGAAAATATCATTACTGATATTTTAAAAACTGAATTTAGGTAGTGAAATAATTCCCGGCAAAATAATCATTTTAATGTTTAACCACTTAAAAATAATTTTTTTTTCAAATTAATTAATATTTATATAGTGAATCATGTTCTATAATAATGTTATATATATTATGTAAAGTGAACAAGCAAATAAGTGTAAACGAACATATAATATAATTTTACAAAATTTAAAAACTATATTAATATATGTATATTGAAAATTGTTTATTTTAAATTATATAACTTTTTATCGTACTAATCAATCAAAATGTAACTTTTAAAAAAGTGTTTTTTATAATATAATACTACCATCATTTTATTGAGTATATTTAGAGTAACAATTAAAATTTTTGAGTAAGAATTCATAGTATGTAAAATAGTAATACTAATATTTGTTGATACAAATGAAATTAAGATATATTAAATGGCAATGTTTATCTTTTTATTATATTATGGAATTGCACAGGGCGTTCCTATAAATAAAACCACGCTAGCGTTCCATTACATATATGTACACGTAAATATATATATATACGCAGAATACGTTTGCTTAAAAAACATAAATACAAAGTAACAGCTAATAGGTGAAATCTCTGAGTGTGAAATGCAACTATATCTCGGTTTGTTGTGTTAAAATCGATGAAGATGATGAAGATGCTGATTGTAGGTGAGGCCCGGAGATCGGGGGACCGGGCGGCAACGGGGTTCTAATCGTGACTCGAACCCCGATACTACGGTATCCCAGCTCCCCTCCCCTCCCCTCCTCCTCCTCCGCCGCCGCTAATACTGCGGCCATAGCTACGCCATGGCAACGCCGAGTTTTCCGCCAGACGACGCCACCGCCACGGGCGCCGGCTCCACGTTGATTGCGTTGCAGTTGATGTTGTAGGCGATGTCGGCGGCGCCGGTCTGAGACCCCGTCAACTGCTCGATGGGCAAGTCGAACTGGGACGGCATCGGCACGCTGAGGCCGTACAGGTGGCCGCAGTACTTCTTGTCGTCGATATTGTCCTCGAAGAACATCTAGGGGAAGCGGAGTATTCGTTTAGGTGCGGAGTATTCGTTTAGGTGCGCGGTTCCGAACATACGTTGCAAAACATTGCGCTAGGCACATGAACAAGCATTCTTCTACGTGGTGAAATACACCTCGCCTTTAATAGAGGATATTAGTGCGAAATATAGATTTTAAATCGTATTTTTCTCCTTTAATTAATCAATTAAGGTCTGATTCATTATGTTGCGCCGTACGTCGGTGAGCGTGGTAGCTACAGACATAAACATCTCTACACACATTCGCCGGGTGTTGTACTCGCATTAGATTAAACACGGGTAACCTCTCGCATCTTGAAGAACGTGCAGCCAGTCAGTAAACTGTCGCTGCCGGCCTGGTGTTGAGGTCCGATTCGCTTCACCTGCGTGCGATAGAAGTCTCTCAAGTCGTACGAGTGCAAATTATGGAGTCTTTTAATATTAGTGGACGTCGAGTATATGAAGATATGCATTACAAATTCAGTAGACAGACCAATTATATGTCAATTCAAACTAATATTTATGGATAGGCTGAAATAAAATTAGACTAAATACTAAGACCATAAAGATTGATGGAAATAATCACTACAACAATAGATTTTGAGGTCCATAAGAAATAATTTCTTATAAATATCGTCGGAATGTGAATTGTCAGAAATACCTCTAGTTCATCTGCAACATCTTGCAATCCTCCTTTTAAATTCCTACAGCTCTTCATCAAGTACTTGACATCATAAATCGTAGGAAAGAAGATCTAAATATATCAAAAAAAGTAATTATATTTTATCAAAGAATATTTAATATTTTTTATTTTATAAATAATTATATATTAAAAAAGATTCATTACATAAAAATTCAATAGGGTATTCAATATTAAAAATGAACTAAGTATGGCTATACTTATTTATTTTCACTTATTTATACCCATTAAACTTATTTATTTATTAAAGCGTATATATATTTGTTAAAAGTTTATTTTTATGTTATATAAAATAAAATTTCAAACAATGTTCACTATATAAATCTTATTTTGTTTAGTATGGATTTTTTATTTTAATACATTATATATATACATACACATATTCATAATTTATATCTATATAAAATATCTGAATATCAATTTTACAACAATTTTACAATAATTATATTATATAAATTAAAAACAATTTTATATTTATAATAAAATTATATTAAAGTGAAGAAATAATATTTAAAATAGATTGAAAATCAATGATGATAAATAACAATTATATAACAAGTATATATACCAATTTATCTATAAACATAATGAATAATACATTTACTATGAAAAAATATAATAAATATAGATTATTTATTGAAAAAATATTATTTATTAATAATGATGACATAGAGTAAAAATCAATATATTTAAATTTTGAAAATCGCAATGAAGAGTTTAAATTTGTTTCTAATATATCATTAAATAAGTGTGTGCAATAAAAATTGTATGAATACAATTGCTTGAAAATAGATAATGTTCTAGTAATATAGAAAAAAAGTAATTTGTAATAATGATCATGAATATTAAGTGAATAGAAATGTAAGAAATTTATTTATATGAATGTTCTCTTTTATAAATAGTATTTATTAAATACCATCTAAAAAAATATTTATATTATATTAAATACAATATTGAAATTTCAAATATTTGAAAATTGAACAATTTACTACATTTATAACAAACTATGTTAATCTCTTTCATAATTATTGATAATAAAAAATGGAGAATAGAATATAAAAATATATATATAATATATCATATAAAAATATAGCAATATCATTGAATATGACATTTATCAAATACAAGTATCCAGATTTCTGGACTTTTGCAACTTCTATTGCGAGATTAAAACGGAGTAGAAACCTGCAATAGATGGAAGAATGTCTGTTCGTCGTAGGGAAGCGGACAGCACGTTAACAGTTTCAACATGTAGCCGAAGTCGTATCCGCTATTGTGGGTAAGAGAGAATCCGATTAGTTTCTCCGATTGGTACATTTAACTTTACTAAACATTTGTTACGATTCAAGAGTCATCGATAATTACGAAACAATTGTTATCAACAACCGTAGAATATTATTAATTCTAATTTGACTATTTTGAACTTTCAGTTACTAATTAGAATTCCAATGGCATTACAATTTTCTAGAATTAATGTATTAGAATGAACCCGGAAATCATACGCCGTCGAATAAAATAGAAATACACTCAATATATGTACTATTTTATGTTTTACCCTAAGAACTCAAGCGTCGAATCGGAGCATACGCTATCGGAAGACCCATCGCGCATTACTCGCAACTAGCGGACTAAGGCAACGTGCCTGTGAAACGAGATCCACTTGACGTTGTCGGAGAGTACGACGCCCGACGTCATCAGCATCTCGGCGAAGTGGTGCGCGTTGATGCCGTGTTCGTCGTGCCGTTGGAAGCGAATGCCGCACTCCTTCAGCATGTCGATGGAGTCCTGCGCGTACATGTCGTTGCTGCGAGGCGACGGGGCAACGGGATTAACTTCGGCGGCGGTGGCGAAACACAAACGAATTCGCAAACTACTACGGCGGGCGGACGAAACGAAACCGAAACACTATCGCGGGCGACTTACTGTAAATCGAACTTGAAGTTGAATTGCCACGTCGATACGGGCTTGGCGAGGTTTCCGTGCTCGTCAGAAAACGTGAAACCAATTTGTATTATCTAAATCGCAACGTAAATGTTAAAGCGGTGAAACGGAATGAAACGAAGGAAAACGCCGCGATTGAAATATTCCGCGAATGGTAGTACCTTTAGAAGGTCGACGTTGCAGCGAAGCAATTGGTATTGAAAATCTGTGGTGCTTTTGAATTCGCCAACGGGTCTAGCGACAACTCCTGGAAATTCCGTGTCCTGCATATAATTTTTTATATTATTATTGATATCGCTCTAGGAAAAAATTAACCCTCAGACTTTTATACACGCGTCAAACGTCGACTTGAAAGTATTAACCATTGCGATGAAAGGGTATCGTTTGACAATTTGGCGCATCTTTTTAAATTCTCGCATCATATTTACAGCCCAGACATCCTGAATTCCACATTCGGGATCACCGATGATATATGACATTCCGTTAAAGTACAATGGGTGAAATTCGTACCATTAGTTAAAAAAATACTTAGTGATAATCTTTAATTTTGAACCTGCGAAATAAAAAAAGTGTAAGGTTAAATTACTATTTTAATTAATCACAGTAATATTGATTAAACAAGGTTATAATAATTACTTATTATATAGTTCAGGTATATTTACGAAGCGATTAGATAAGTCGAGCTAATTCAAAAATGCATTGAAATTGAAATCTGATTCTAAAGTACACGGTAGTTGAGATACTGAAATGAATATTTTAATTTGATGTACAAATATAAATATTATATCAAGAATATTATATAATACATTATATATTATATAACTAGTATATTTAATGAACATGCTATAAGTTGTAGTAGTAATCTGTAACAATCAACGGAAATCTAGTAGATAACTTTATAATATAACTTTAATAATATTTTCTGTAAAAAATATTACATTACAATCATACTTGCCATTTTGTTTATATAAAACCTTAAATATATAAGTAATTAATAATTTTACATTTACCTATATAAATATGATATAAAGATCAGATTTATGGTAAAATAATAATTATAAATAAATTCACAGAATTATTGTAATTCAATATAATAAAATAAACATTTTAAATCAATAATAAATATATTTATTATTCGAGATGTATGTAACATTCTATTTGATTAATAGTTGATTTACTATAATTAATAAAATAAATTTAACATTTTAGTAATCTAATATAGTGAATAAACAGTATTATATAATTTGATACTATAATATAAACAATATTAATAAAACTGTCTCTATTTAGCATGATTTGTCTTTTGAATGTATAATTTTTTATAATTATAACCATTGTATAATTAAAATGATATTAAAAAGGGGGATAAAGTAAATAATTCAACTTAATTTATTGCATGCGAAGAAGGCCATATTGATAAGATAGCTGTCTATATGCAAGTTATAGTGATTTGTCATGGGTGCAAAATACTACAGGCAGTTTTATCCAATTCAGAGGTAATAAAATAATAAAATAATGTAATTGTTTATAATATGTGAAATGCTGTTAATATTGTTATTTCACATCTGTTTAACATATTAAATAAAGATTGATATATATGACATCTTATATGTAGTAAGTATTAAACAAATTGATAATAGGTGAACATATTAATTACTTTAAAATTTATATTCATATGTCCATGTAATTACACAAGCTAAATATAAAATATTGGTTTTAAATACATATTTTTTATGATAAAATATTTTTCGAATACATGGAATTAATGGATTTTTCTAATGTATATGAATTTAATATGGACTGAATGGGAATTATGCAATAAAGAAAGTATATGTATTTGGGTGGCTGGATCCATAAAAATGGGAATGAATGCATTGTAGTATGATACATAGGATAACACATAGGAAAACAGTTTGCAGTTAATCAATTTCGAACATAGTCCCACAAATTTCCCAATGATCCAATGCCAGCATATCCGAAAATGATATAGTTTATAACATAAATATATAATTTATAAAAAATGTGTTGCTATAATTTTATTAAGTATCGTGACAACAGCATGTAAAGTGTATACACGAGCTTTTATGGGTGTTTTAGAGCCGAGCAGAACAAAGCTCCGAAAACAGGGAGGAAAAAGGCTATATTCTATTGCCAACTGAGCTGAAAGGAGAAATAGAATATGTTCTAATTTATTGGACGTTATCCCGCCATTTTTTGAACAGAAATTGATTGACAACTAAATAATATTACTTTTTAACAAATAAAATAATATATTATTATTGTTTATTCTTGTTCAACCCAATGGTATTCAATTACTTGAGTTAATTCATTTAGTTAGAGAAAATCTAATAGCATAGAATTCAAAACTTATAATTTTTTCAAATGTTAAAAGTTCTTAGAGTAAATAGTTTTCTCCTCGTAAACATTTTATTTAAAAAAATATATTTATTATACTATATAATAAACAAAGATAGTAGAGCAGCAACAATTTAATTTGTCATAGACATATAGATATATTAATTATTAACGGGTAAGAGTGTTTTTGTTTGAAAGCTATTTAGTCATTATAGCGCATAATTCTTCTTAATAATTCTTAACCATCTTCAGTTATATTAAAATTATGGAATATTTAAAATTGATGATTATTATTCCTATAATTCCGAAATCCTATAGAATATAGGAGTTATCCACGTGTGTTTAATACCACTAAATAGAACTTATATTGTTAGATTTATTATATGATTTTAAGCTATTATGTTTTATTATTTATATGAAATTAATTATGAGTAAATATTATTTGTAGGTTCAAGTGTATATAAAATGTAAATTCCTCAGACATACGTAATCTGGAAAGGTCGTATATCAGATGTTATAAACTATAATACTAATTTATATTATATGATATATAAGTTATATATGCACAGTTTTCAATACCTCTTAATAGTTTTAAGGTAAGTTAAAAGTAATATGCCACGTAAATTACTCACTATTATTGAATGGTGACTTAATATAATGATAAGAATCACAAATAATTTTTTTAATTTTAATCTAAAGCTTAATTATTTTCATACAATTTCTAATTAACAAATTTAAATATATTTATAAATATATTTTATATATATAATATTAATAGTAATATTTAATAAGTGAATTAATAATTAATTAAAAAATAATATATGATATTACAAATTGTAATTCAAGTTATTAATCTCATTTAGCTCTAAAAATAAAGCATGATTATGTTTAAATACGATCATATGAGAAAGAGAGAGTGTGTTATATTGCGCAGAGCATGTTGTATTGCATTTATCGACAAAGTAATGAATAGAGAAGTGTTCTACGATGCGTTTTGCAATATATTTAAAGTAACTCTAATGAATACTCACAATGGTTCGGAGTGAATCTCCTTTCAGAATACATAATTTAATATCAATGAAAAAAATATATAATTAATAAACATAATTATTAGTAATAATATTTATTTATTTTTAAATATAATAATAAATATTAAAATCAAGTCGATACATGAAGTAATTATATTCAGTGATTTATATGATTTGTTAATTGTTATGATTTTCGCAATATCGGCTACTATATAGTATCCATATTATATTACACATATCATAACAACTTGTCATATAAATAGTTATGTTATTAATGACATATCTATATCGGTCTGCAATACGGCGATCTTAGTCTGAATTCACGTCATTAGAAATAGTATATAATAGGGGTGGTTTTTCATTAAATCTATAGATAGTACGCAATATTTTTTGTGATTGTAAAATAAATAAAGTTTAATTATTTACTAGATCTAATAAGGTGCATAAAAATCAAAGAGTGTATAATGTATTATAAAAAGTAGTTATTTAAAATTGATGATGAATATATAAATTACATTTTATATATTACATAAATAAAAATTAATGGGAATTTAAAAATTGTGAATATTATATATTAATAGAATCATTTACCAGAAATAGCTGAAATAATATATACTGCATACGGTAAAGAAAGTTTAATATGAAAATATTCTAATGATTAGTAAAATTAATAAATTAGTTGTTTACAAATACATACAAAGAAAAATATCAACGATATAAATAAGCAAAATAACTATGGATAATATTAATAAGATTTTGAAATAAATTTATTGAATATATTTTATTGTGTAGTATACTATATATATATATTTATATATATATACATACGCACACATACACACACACACATACACACACACACACACATATATATATATATATATATATATATATATATATATATATATATATATATAGTATTATTAGTACATTCGCATTAGTATTATTCTTGGATATACATTATATGTTATTTTAACACGATTGTAATTATTTTATGGATATAGTTATATAATATATTACAATATAAGAAAATGATAATATTTAAATAATCTATAGTGTTCAGAGTAATGTAATACCTTATCAGAAGGCTATAATATATGTTATATTTTTCACAACACTAATAATATACTACACGAAACTAATCCACATGTATATATAAATAATATATTTAACTATAATATATGGACTCAAATACATATATGTATTTGATATATATATATATATATATATATATATATATATATATATATATATATATATATAGGTATATATATATTTGTGTATATATATATGTATTCGTACGATTCATTTTATATACATTTGTATATTACTGATCCCAAAAATTGGAATAACTTATCTATATATTTAAATGTTATTAATACATACAAATAAATTAAAATATCATCTTGTTCAATCTTAACTATAATATATTACTATTATATTATTATAAGCAAACTATAAATCTTTATAAATTCAATTTAAAAACTCTTAATCCACATGAAATAAGTATTGACCCAAATCCTAAATGGCATAATCACTTTATGATTGATGTACGGCTTACATTGTACACACGTAAATGGATATTCTGGTTCGTAGCGTATAAACTATATATAATATCCAGATCTTATGACCTACGCCGTAGGTGAAACACTATCGATACCAGTCAATAGCAGATAGTGTATATATTTTTATTTATATAATCTAAACACCAGGCAACACCCACCAATGTGGGTCCACATCCCATTGCTCTTGTTTATATTTGCCTTTTTATATTTTATTTTTCATATATTTGATCACAAATAAATAAATAATAATAATAATAATATATTTCATTTATACAACACATGTAATAATACATTATATTAGATTATATTGAAAGTATCTATAAAACTATAGTAATAATAATCCGCAATTATAATAATTGATATTATTTTAAGTTGTAACCATTAACATATATATCGTAACATTATTATATACCTTTGAGTTTTAATTTATAAAGAGTATTATTGTTATACATTTATAATCATAATTATGAATATGTCTTATATTTTGTATAATACCCTGCAAAATAATATATGATATAAAACATATCAACTTATAACATAATAAATTAATTTAGTAATTACAGACGATAATTATTATTTTTAATTTTATTAATTGTAACAATATAACATGAATTCTTTATTGCAATTAAAATCAATTTTAGAGTATTTTGATAAATTTAATATATTTAAAGACTATATTGTATACAAATATGAAATTACGGATAAAGTTTAAATTAATTATATAATAAAATATCTAAATATATATATAGTTTATAAGCACATACTTTGAATCTTATTTGTAATTACTATTATAAATACGATTAACATTTTTGAATTGTTTCATATCTAATCTGATAATTTATAAACTAGTTGTCGGTAAACTATTATAATATAAATTAATTACTAATAAAATATAATAATAAACGTAGCGTTTAAGTATATATATATATATATATATATATATTTATCTTACTTTTATTTATGTTTTATTAAGTGTATTTGATAAATAAACTATTCACAATATAGATATCTCTACATAATATGTAATATTAATATATATTATAATTATCTATATTATTTATTATATAATATATATTTAGCTAAACTAACTAAAATATAATCTAATTAAACAATGACTTTTAAAATAACTATATATAAATGTATTATTAAATGTATACTTGTATATTTATATATGCCTAATGATTACTTGTTCCAAACAATACAATATGTGTGTATAATTATATATATATATATATATATATATATATATATATAACTTGTATTATTTAGCTTGAAATTAAAGTTTAAGTTAGTTTAGTTGAATATATATTATATGTATATATATATATATATATATATATATATATATATATATTTATATAACTTATATTATTTAGCTTGAAATTAAAGTTTAAGTTAGTTTAGTTGAATATATATTATATGTATATAATAATATATTATTATATTATTATTAAATTATTAAATACCAAGATATATAATTACGTTATTTATAAAAAATTCTAAATATATAATATAGATGCTGGTATACGAATATCTGATACCAATAGATATTCACGAACTCATGAATTACAATCGTTAGATACTTATGATAGTACTCTAATTATAAATATCAAATAATATTATAAATTATGATTTTGGAAATATCTATATGCACTTTAGTAAATAGTTTTTAGTATATAGGCATGTAATATGTATTATATATGTATTTGATTTAAAACATAAAAACATGTTTTATAATCTTTTTACTATATTGAGATTGTATATGTTTTTGTAATTTGTAGCCAATCTTGGAAATTTTATTTTAAACGAACCATTTATTGCAAATTCTTTAATAAAACAGGTTATTATATTACACAAATTATAACTATAATTTAAAATAATATATAAGTAAAAGTTATTTGATTACAAGTATTTAAAAAATATATATAGTATATATATACATTACATGTATAAATAGTATGTTATATTATATATATATTATTTGTTGATATCTCCTAAATTATGATTATTTTAACTACGAATATAATATATTATTAGAATATAAGATGTGTTTAATTTCAAACAGTAATAATAATCATAGTAACTCATGATTAATATTGATGCACTTATATGAGTATAATATACATTATATTATAGAATAATAATTTACTTACTTAGTTACTTAATTTTATACTTTATATGTTCAATTATTTATTTTTCTTTTAAATTTCTAATTTTTAGCATGTTTAAATCAAGTATTATTGGTTTCTTTATTTGTCTATTACATCGTATCATGTTAGCAAGTGTTATGTTCAATAATTATCAAATATATGTTTATATTTGTTAAATTAAAAATTATCACTATAACATTTAATATTTAAATATAATGTTAAATAATATATGAGATATAATATAGTACCGAGTATAAAGTTAATTACTGCTTACTGTATATATCCAAAACTTACTTGACTTCAATAATAATATTCCATGTGTTAACCCACTGTAAGGGGTCTTTATTATATGTATGTTACAATAGTTAATATTGACGTAATGTTAACGTATTCCAAATATATTTAATATTACATAGCTATTATACATACAACCAAGCTATTAATAAAAATAATCTAAAACTATATTATATCATATTATATATATATATATATATTATATATATAAGTATAATTATATTACACTAATCTCAACAAAATTTATAATATCCAAAAATATATATATTTATGTATATTGCACAAATATATATATAAAGACTTGCATATATTCGTAGTTGATATATTTGACCATCGTATGCTTGAATCTTTTAAAACACTTGGAAAATGATGGGCAAGTAGTCGTTAAACTAATGCTGAATAACTTCCCTACATTACCATGGTTTTGTTAATAATATAATAATATAAAGAAAAATCGATATAATATTTGGTGTATACAGTAATACCTATATACATATTATCATACATAGGTATACTATAAAAAGCAATAAGGATATCATGAAATCATATGTTAGTGGCAATGAACAAATACAGAATTATACCGGAATAATAATTGCCGTATCAGCAGAACACCAATATACGTTAAATATTTAAATAAAATTATAATTGTATATAGTTATAATACATTGTATATAATTAAGATGTATATATGTTATATAAGTAATCTAATATTTATTTTATATATATATATATATATATATATATATGTAATAAACAATATATTTTACAATTTAAAATTAACTATATTAATATAGTAATATAATAATAATGTAATAATTATTACATTGTTATTTTATAGAAAAATTGCTCGGTTTGTTTGTAATAGGGAAATATTTACCGGTTCTACTGGGTACAAATATATAAGGGTGCACATACCCGGGAAAATGGAATGTCATATGATCAGGTTATTTAATAAATTCATTTTATTTATCAACATATATGATCAGGTATATAACATGATCATTAATGTTATGTAATACAAAGGCTAACCGAATCTATAGATTACTATTAGTTGAATTATACATCATTAAAATGTTGCTCATATATGAATATATAAGTATATATAGATATATATATATATATATATATATATATATATATATATATATATATATATGAAGCAGACGACAAGAAATTATAATTATTTTAATTATACTCGAATTATTACTTCAGATCCGAAATCAATTTAATGTATTGGTATAGGTGTTCTAACTGTGTATAGGTTACCTTTAGGTTTCTAACTTTTGTGATCCTATAGGATCACAAAATTGCGTTATATATATACATATTTATATATATATATATATATATATATAAATATGTATATATATATAACGCAATTTTCATATTGTATTTCGTACATATATTTGGTATATAAGTATCACCCGACTCATACTTACTTATGGTGGTAACTTTTTAAAACCTGATGCCTATAATGCTCTATTACAACTGCTATGTAACAGAAATATTATATTATTTTTTTGGCGAGTTTTATTTATTGATAAAAAAGTTTAACTTCCTTAGAAATTAACCTATAATATATATATATATATATGTATATATATATATATATATATATATATATATATATATAAATAAATAGCAATTATATTTTATAAATAATTTCATTGTAATTGTATAACATATTAATTGATACGTACAACCAATATTTATGAGAATATTATTAAATTGTATGATAATAATATGACATTATTTAATAAATATGACCTCAGATCGGACTTCAGATGTATATATTGCAATTCAATTCTTGTTGAAGATAAATCCAGTAGAAAAATTTCAAGTTTGAGTCAATATATACATTTATACACATATATTTATACTATAATATAAATAGTATACTATATTACCTACTATATTTACACATTATTACCTACAATGATTTTTAGTTATAATCACGTAAAAATTATTAATTTGAAGTTTTATATTGAATTATTAGAAATTAATAATTAACTTAATATTAATAACTTAGGTAAACATATTTAATAAGTATTACAAAGTTGCTAGCTAAACCACAATACACCCGATTAACAATTTATATAATTTCATTTTTACATTTCCTAATATTTTATGTTTTTATTTTATTATTAATATCAATTATATATTGTATATTATAAATAATGTTGAACATTGAAGTATTCTAACAAGTATTACATCATTATGTTTATCGGATATAGATAAGATAGCCATTGACTTAGTCGATGAAGACAGTTTAAGTCAAGTTAGAAAATACAGAATTAACCATTCTATACGCATAGATATAAGAGGTTTTTTACAAAATATTTTAAAACACTGTATACTATAATATACTTACCATTTTAAAACTATATACATTAGTATTTATATAAATTTATATTAATTTAATTAATTTTATAATGAATATAAAGTCATTTTATAGTTATATCTACATGTACATGTTCTTATCATATGTATACATATGAATATATTCATAATTATAAATACACATATATAATTGTATATAATATATATAATAATTGTAGATCATTTAATAAAACCATTTCAAATTGGAGAAAATGTAACGGTAATAGGTATTATAAATTGTAAAAATCAAAATAATTCAATACGTCTAGAGGTATGTTAACTAATACTATTATCCATATTAACTTTAATAGATATATAAATTTGAGTTATAATTATACATTTATATATAATGTATGTATAATTTGTTATATTATGTATAATAATACTATTTTTCAGTATATTAATATATTTTCATACACATGAAATATATAACTTTATATTCATATGATATAAGATGATATTCTTGTACCTAGTCGAAATTGGTAATATTTTATTTATCTATTTGTTATAAATAATCTGAAATTAAATATAATATAGATATTATTAATTAACAATTATATCATTTTAAAATCGATAATCCAATAGTCATTATTGATATGTGTAATTATCTAAAACAGTATTTACAATATAATTATGAATTTAACTTATTTTATTATAATATATATATTACCTATTTTAAATCTATTATAAATGAATATAAACATTTTTATACAATATTCATCAAGGCAAATAATATCATTTCACATAAAGAGGTATGTTAAAAAATATTATTAATAGTATTATGTAAATCTTATACAATGTGATTATATTAATATATATATATATATATATATATATATATATATGATATTTATGTATATATATAGGATATTTATAAAAGTATAGGAGAAAATGAAAGAATAAGAATGAACAATTTGCCAAAAAAACTTACTTCATTGTATAAAGGTTGCATAAAACATATACACCTATATATATATATATATATATATATATATATATATATAGATTAATATATATTGTATATAGGAAAATAGTTTTTAAAAAAATGCTATATTATATTCTATATTGAAATTTATTTTAAAATAAATTCAATAATTAAAATATTACTAATTTGAATTACATAATTATAAATGCATCAACTATATAATTATGCATACATTTGTATTCATCTAACAGATTGTCAACGTTTCCCATATAGATTTACATTATCTTTGGCTTATCGCTTTGCATGTTAGTATATTGATTTATAAACTAATCGTAATATATTAGTTTTAATATTCGTGTATATTAATTAGATGAATAATTCACATTTCGGCATAATAACAAAAAATATAAAATAATAGTAAATGTATTTTACAATAAAGATTGTAAGATGGCATGTTTCTTTGAAGTATACATTCTATAAAACTTTATATTTATCACTAAGCTAAACTAAAAGATTATTGTACTACTATTGTAAATAGATAACATCGTAAATATGAACGAGAACAGAAGGAATTTGTAAATTATTATTTGTAAATTAATTGACCAAAGTTCCTGGTATATAAAGAAATGCAATGCATATTACATTTGCATATTAACAATGTTCCAATATCCACTGGGTTTTCAACCAAAAATAAATAACTAAAGAATATCAAAACTTATGATATTCATTAGTTCATTTTTAATATTATATTAAAATAAATATAAAACTACTTATACGGTATAGCTATTAAGGTTTACTATATACATGCATATTAAATAATATCATTTAGTACAATATATTAAATAATATCATTTATTACAATATATTAAATAATATCATTTTGTACAATATATTAAATAACTATAATTGAATATACGAATTGCATTCATGTAAAATATAACCATTTATATTAATACGATCGCAGCTGAAGTTACGCCTTTGGGATCATTCTTTCAACTTAAACTTTGTCTTTTATTAAGCCTAGTTAGTAAACTTTATAATGAAATATAGTCTTAAGAAATACTTGGTATGTTATAAAAAATATATATATAATATGTAAATAATTCCCAATGTAATTTATTTCATATAATTTAACAAATTTTTATAGACACATCAAAATATTTTACAAAACTATTAATTAACCCTATAGTGGGATAGTACACAATTAAAAATACCTGTCTTAATATAGCATAAACCCCACTTACAAATGTTATAGGCGTAAACATTTGTTATGTGTATAATGTAAACTATACATCTTATAACTGAGTTTTTAAATTGGGTTTGACACCCATCTTGATAATTCTCCCGTTATCAAATTATATTTTGATTACAAACAATTTATATAAACTATATGTGATATATATATATCAATAATTGATATTATTTTAAATACATATAAATGAAATCTAAATAATAATATTAATTAATATGAGTCATATGATTATATCAATAACAATTTCACATTTTGATAGTGCCCTTGAAACATATCTTTAATATGAACGTAACTCTATGTAACTTTCCTGGTATTATGTAAAATATAATTATTTAACCAATATTTAAATGGTTAATTTGAAGAGTAATAATACTAAATTAATTAAGAATCTATATATATATTGCTACGAATTAGTTCAATATTTTAAAACATAATTTATAATAGACTTTATAATTTTAAATAATATATTTTCTATTTATGAAATGAAGGGTAGTTTATTAAAAAACTTAAAATACATTAAATTATTAATTTTTATGATGTAAATTAATTTTAAAGCATTAAATGAGTGATATATTAAATTTATGATATACGGTAATCAATAATTTCGGTTAAAATTTCAAAATATTTCTTTATATATTTTGTAGAATATAAATTTGATTACAAATTAATGTTTGAAATGAATATATTTTCTTATAATGAATAACGTTAATTAAAGTGACAATCTAAGATACATTGAATTTATTATACTACTGAATTATTTAATTTAATTAAGACTACCTTCCCAAAATGTATGCTTAACTTGATTAATATTAATCCAAAAGCATACGGCATTATAGCATATGACTTCAATACATTAGACATTTATTTGATATATAATAAACACAGACGACAGCACTTATTTAGTTTATATTATAGCATACGGAAATTGTAGTAATCCGATGATTGTATACGGATATAACTAAAGATAGCGGTCATTTGACAGGTAGCTTACAACACTCTAGGTCGTCTAGACCTAGTCGTGTTGACCAGGCATAGTTCGCCCCTTCTGCCACGCCTGTTGACCTGCGCTGCGACCCACGCACCTCGACATGTAGTCACGTACGCGGCGCGGTCACTTCTTCCCCGTCTACATCGTAGTCATAATGATTCTGTTCCTATGGTTACCGGTTGGTAGTGTATATAATCCACAGATAAAGTTATTCAGTATATACATATATATATATATATATATATATATATATATATATATATATATACAAGATTCGTGCTTCACGTTGATTCAAATGTTCTAGCTACTATTGTATTATGTTAATTGTATACAAGATAAAGCATATTTGCTGTACTTAAGGGACAATTCAAAACGTATCCAATGTATCGAATTGTATGTACAGCAATATTAATCAATTTACCCCATTTTTAAATGATACTTCTATTCAAATTACAAAAAACGATCTAATTATTGAAAAATATAATGTATTTGAGTGTGGTATTAATAATTAAATGCTTTCTCTCTCTCTCTCTCTCTCTCTCTCTATATATATATATATATATATATATATATATATATATATATAAATATATAGCTATACATGCATTATTTATTATGTTTAAAAAAATCATAATTTATTTAATAGTTTAATATCTCACCCGTGTAAATAAAATATAGATCTACATCGTATCCAATGTACATTTAAAAACATTAAATTTAACCATATATAATATATTAGGTGGATTGGTTCTGCTGGCAGACGATGGAATATGTCTAGTAAAAAGTTTACAAATGTTAAAGAAATCTAATTTATCTGAACTAGAAAAATGTTAGTTATCATTTGAGAACATTTTAAAAATGTGTAACTGTCTCCGGATAGAAGATTATATTCAGATGTTATAGTAACTTTTAAATAAGTAGATATTTCTGAGGTAATATACAAAATAAATCGTTAATTACGATTACATAGATCCCATATATTTTACATATTTATAGATATATAATACATTATATAAAAGTTATGCTATCAAGTTGTATGGTGCTCGTTGTGAGACTAGGTATACTTAATTATCAAAGATGAGTGATATTTAATATATCATGATATATATAATATTAAATTTAATGTTGTTTTGGCATCTTCTCTTATTCAAGTGTAAAAGAACGATAAATATAGTTATGAAAAGAAACATAACTCCTGGCGTTTGATTCTTAAAGTTATATAGATTTATATCTATTAAAGTATACTACAATATGATGACAATGAGATTGTGTCATATATATATATATATATATATATATAGGTTAGACCGGTCTATGGATTATTAGGTTAAGATAGATGGATTAGGAATATTTATATAATATATATATTTCCATGGGTTTAAGGTTTGTTTCGCTAATTAACTCTAAGAAGAGGATTGCTATTTTGTTTTTGATGAAACTAACTTGTGATCATGGGTCCATCATATAGTTACATGTCTTTGTCGACGTAATAACAATTAATAGTTTTTTTAATGTATTCTATATCCGACTATAATTGTTGATGTTTTACTATATATTTGTGGATGATATATATATTATTGGTAAGTAGTTATAATGGGATTTGTGATTTATTTTATTGATTTTTTTCGGAGGGTAATCAAATCCATGTTAATTGAATGCATGTGAATTAAATTGTAATCCATTGCAGTATATAGTTAAACTGAGATATAATTTTCTATATTCTGTATTATATATAAAATAGAAAAGGAAGACGAATTATATATTATCCGATATCTATAAAGAATATATTAAAATTATCGGCTGAAATAAAATATATTTTCCATCTAATATGTGAGTTGTTCTTTCAGTATGCTTCTTTCTCTCGGGTGGTATCATATCCGATGCAATTCTAGCATTGGTATATCATAAATAGCATCAAAAGCTGTTCTTTGTAAACATATATACAGAGTTTTTGATAATATTCCATAATTACGTATATTGAACTATTAACAAATTTTGGTTATTACTAATCAAGGCGTAGTTTATTTATGATATATTATACAATACACCTTTGACAACAATTGATACTTAAATAGTACTTGAAAGCGAGAACATTGACGTAGAGATAAGTAATAAAGACCCGACGATGAATACCCCCCTTATCATGGCTAGAAAATCGCGATTGTGGTGCGGAGTCGATGGGATTTGTTCACTTGTAACAGGAGTAGCAGGCAAATATTCCTCAATTATTGCGTTAGTTAATTTAATAACATGTATATATTGTATTATTATATATGTGTATAGTATATTATTCACAAGTATAACTATATATATATACGAATTAATTTCATAATAGAAAACTACATTACAATAATATGTACATATGTGTTGAAACCAGGATATATAATATATATACGTTCAAATATCAAGACTAACATGCTAAACAAACATGGTTTTGTAAAATACAAGTTTTGTAAAATAATTTGATGTTAAAATAATATAAATTTACATAAAATATTTTGTAATGCAAAAAATTAAACTACCATGATTGTTTACTGGTATGTATTGCAATAAGTTAATAAGCATATTACATAATAGCTGTTTTAAACCTATTGTAATATAATGTAGATTATCATTAATTAAGTGAATATATGTTATAGCATAGTATATGCTGTATAATCCCCACGCAACATAGGTCATTTCCACTTGTGCTCAACGCGGCTATTTTAAAGGATAGTTATGTGGAGAAACTTATTATAAGCCAAGCTATAGACCGACATCCCCATAATACTAGTAATTATGAAGAATTTAAAATGGTTATATTAATGTATTTAAAGGTTTTTGCAAATTGTATCATGTTATGTATACCCTATATAGTATTAATAAAATAAAAGTTATGTTAAAGATGATATTTCTATGATTCTTGAGTCAGAACAATATAAAAAATAAATATGTGCAAAATAATAAACGTTAAAAAACGAAATATGGATATTAAAAACTCTCTATAGTGTATTAAACCTAAAACCAAACCAAAAACCAAACCAAAAACCAAACCCAAAACCAAACCCAAAACCAAACCTAAAACCAAACCCAAAACCAATCCCAAAACCAAACCCAAACCCAAAACCAAACCAAACCCAATATCAAACCCAAAACCAAACCCAAAGCCAAACCCAAAATCAACCCTAAAACCAAAACCAAGCCAAACCTAAACCCAAAACCAAACCATAAAAAGACAATAATTTCGTTTTAGAGGATAATAGATATTTTATAAAATACTTACCTTAAAATATGGTAAATACAAATTTTGGATTAATAAAAATTTGTATAAAAAATAACTAATAAACATAAGTATTCTGAATTTTTCAAATTCATACGTGAAGTTCTTAGCTGGAGGATATATTTTTCGAGTATTTAAAAACGTTAGTTTAGCTGTAGATTTTATTTATGTAAAATTATATATTAATCAATATTTTCTTATTTCTGAAAATTTATAAATTGTTTTTTTCCTTATTTTGAAAATGTATTATTTAAAATCATCAAAATAAAACTTATTGTAAGGATCGATATAATATATATTACATATATGTGTTCATAAATACTGTGATTTGTATATATATGGATACAAAAGTATTCACTAAATAATACGCATATTACAATGTTATTACTAAGGCATTATATACAGCTAATCGAAATAGCGAGAACAAAGGTGAAACATGTTGAATTCCTGGAGTCGGCTAAGTTTTTAATCAAAGGCTATTACGTGGCTAGCAGGAAACTCCAGGCCCAAAACAACACACAATTTCCACTAAGTGCATTTAGAACTATGTAAGGCAAATTCATTATAATGATTAACATTAAATATTCTTTATGAAAATATATCAAATTTACAATACTAAAACTAGTTTATCATTACATAGAATGTGTATGGCAGAATCGCATGCTAGATTGAACCTTCGAAGCACAGTTATGGATGAAGATGCAGTCATTGTTATCTTTATATATGAAGAATTGATAGTCTCAAAGACCGGTGAGTGTGTTAGTTACCTAATCATGTACACCAGTTTCAATTTGTCATTCAAATAGAAATACCGCATTTTTTACGGATTAGTTTGTTATTCATTCATTAAGTTTATCTGTATTAAAATTATATGATATTAGTATAGTATAAATATACTGCTATTTATACTTCTTAACATTATTTTAGACCATAGATTCTTTTCTGTCACAATCTATTAAATAATATTATATAAAAATAATTTGAGGTGTAACAAATATACCAAATGATAGTGTTTTCAATTATTATATCGAGCATTTAAATCAAATTATTTATTACAATGTTTAAATTAATAATGAAGATGTTTTACTCATAATTTCGTAATTAATTATATATATATAGAATATATTGCCTATTTTCAATGATCTATAAACATATATTACAAATTATTATAGGTTTATTGAATTTATATATAAATTATTTTATATTTATTAATTCAAACGGTCCTTAAAAACATTTTTAAATATAAGAAAGATACAACTATTAAATTGATTTTAAAATGGTGTTGTTTATCTGAAGAGATAAAAGTGTTTTAATTATTTACTCTAAATATACCGATATATATATTATTTCTTTGGGATCCTATGGTGCCAATGAACGGTCACATATAGAATATATTCTCACTCATGTTTGTATAAATTGTAAAAAAAAACAACCACAAGTAAGCAAGATAATAACCTTAGAATTGCCAAAATAAAACCTTTTTAAAACCTAATTTCAACATAATTATGTTTTAGAAATATTCATAAATATTATAATTATCAATAATTTTCAACCTATACTATTTGACAGGAGTATCTTATTTCAATATTAAACCACTAATACATATAGAGAATGAGGATTTGAATCATTGTATTGGAAAACAAGTACGTATTGTGTTATACAATTATATACTACTTTGTTGATTTTAAAACAAATTAATAGAGAGAATATCAGATTCACGAATTTGAAAGATTATTACGAACTTTCTTAGAGAATTATCTTCCAGATATAAAAGATTTTTCATTCACAAATGAAGTTAATTAATATTTGCATATTTATCACTTAATAAATTTAATATGGATACATGTTTAATTATTAATTTAATAAAACACTATACCAATTAAAAATATAAATTTTTATAATTCCTTGAATACTATGATAAATTGTACACGATATATATAACGTTATGCATAGTTAAAATTATAAATATTCTTTATCAAGAAATTATTGATATTTACGAAATAATATTTAATCGCATGAAATAATGTAATCTAGAATTATATTCTAGTTTGATATTGATATCTTTAAACATATATTCACGTACCCTGTTACCCAAATAAACAATATATGTTGATACTCAATGTAGCACTATTAGATTTCAAATAATATTTTAGATATTATTTGTATATTCAGCTAAAAAAGAGCATATATATCACATATAATAATAGTCATAAAACTGCTACATCCAAACTTATGATATAACTAATTGATATCGATAATTATTACATAATTTATAAAATCTTAATTTGTTATCATTATTATGTAATACTTTGATACTATTAAATTATAAATGATTTATATATATATATAATTATTCACAACATGTTTCCTGATATATCTTATATCTGCAAGTAATGAACTAAAAAATTATACACAGTATTGTATTATTTAAATAAAAATGATATAAAACTTTATAAGATTATTTCCTGGAATATTTTTTTTAAATACCAATATCTTTTGTCATTTTAATACATATTTATGATATTTTCGGAGTATAATATCTGATATATTTATAAACTACCATTTTATAATATATGAATAAACTGTGTAGGTCTTATACTACATTGTGAGGAAAAAAAACTATTACATTACCTCACTTTATTTTGAAATTTGATAGAAAATGTAGATATGAATATAATCTAAATATCAGTAAATGAATGTGTTATTATATTTTAAGCCTAGAAGGTTTATATACTTTTAGTAGACCTTTAATGAAAATATCAGAATTATTAATTTTGACCTACTTAAGCATCATGTAGGCAAAATTAAACTATATGATTACATATATATTATAACACATATGCATTATTAATAAAAACCTATTGTAGTCATAAAACTTTATAAATAACACAACATTTTATAAATTTAGAATTTAAATCATGAAAGCCACTTATAAAATATACGCAATTTAAAATTATATTAATTTTTGAATAGTCAAAGAAGTCACTAATATTACAACGTTTATTTATCAATGGTAAAATATTACAATTAAATAATAACATTGAACGATTTAGCTATTCATAAATATAAATAAATATAATTTAATGTATAAGTTATAAATCATTTATAAATGAATTCAATACAATAATACTATAGTTATTGATAATATATCAAAACGATTGAAAACAATGAAATCATTTTGATAAACATATATTGAGAAATGCTAGAAAAAAAAGAGATTAATAAAAATAATTGGAATTTTAAATGATTAAGAAATTTATATAATCTGGTCCACTTTGTATCATTACAATTAAAATACTTCTTTTTAGTTTTTATAAACTACTAAAAAATATAAGAAATGACCTTAGAATTAATATTGCCCATACTATTGATAGTATTAATATTCTATAATCCTATAAGAGTTTCACTATCATATCTAGCGAATAAATTTAAAATTCACATGCCCAATACATAAAGTAAAGGTTACATTGCACTCGCCCATTTAAAAAGCTATATTTCTATGCATTTATAATATTCTAAATATCATAATGTATTTACCTACTCACTACCGAACCTCTACATAGCAATACGCTTAATCATATATAGATAATTAACCACATTTCGTATATATAAGGTCAAATTATCATACATTCTTAAAAATCCTCTCTAAACTTTCTACTTTATTATCCTAAACAATAGCTATTTCTCACTAGTAACTGTTCTAAATAATTCCTCATCGATTACTATTTCTTATATTCCATAACTACCCACAACAATATTTTGCTTAATTACTATCTCTCTTACTCCCTCACTACTCTTACCCTAATCTGCTTATTTAAAATCTCCCCTATTCCCTTCACTAACATATCTCACTAATTTGCCATTCCCCTCCCTATATTGCATTTACTATTAATGTTTATATTCCATCCCTTAATATTTTCCACATGTTTATCTACTTCGTCTATTATTACGACCCGCTAGACATCGCTGCAATATCCTATCACTAGAAACTCTACCTACGCGTCGCTTACTCCTTACTATTGATCTCTACGTGCCAGCCTATTACTCGGTGGTCCATTCCCACCGAGAATAAGTTACAGGAAGGAGATATATTCGTCGTTGCGGCTTCGCGCCACGCCGTACTGTAAACTTGACCTGAATGACCCTGCAATTGATTTCGGTTTAGTGATCGAGAGCTGTTGCCGGGGTATCGATAAGACAATCGATTGTTTTTACTATTTATTAAAATAAATAGATTGTCGTATCAATACACATGCCACATATAATACCATTCATTGTGCTATATATTATAAACCAAACGTTTAAAGTATATATCAATATTATATCACTAATCAGTGATATTTACATTAATATTACATTTGAATAGTATAAAATTTAAAATAATTATTTTTAGAGAATATTTGATAGAATTAAAATTATTTGAATATTTGTAATGTAATTATTAATTATCATGTTAATGAACCTGTTGCTTTTTATGTGGTAGTCTGGCAATTCTGATGCCATTGATGTTATAAAGATTTATATGTTTGTTATCCAGAGGTAGTGCAATGATGTTCATTTGTTTAGATACCGACAATCTAGAAATGGAAATATAAATATAGTATCACATATAAATACAAAATAGTAATAGTAGTATTTTTAAATATTTTATTTATGAATTAAAATTATTATTTGAACTTTTTCTTATTAGAATATAATCATTTTAATAATATATAATTCCATTTAGTTTATATTTATCTTACTATGATATTATTTGTGTATATGTCAATATTCTGAGAACAAATAATTGTATATAATTAATATTTAAAACAATACAAGTAATTTATATGTTATAATTATATTGTAATATAGATAATAATAACATTGTAATAATGTTATGTAATTATTGTATGATTACATTTTCAAGAATTGTATACATTTCAAGCTATTTAGAAATTTTAAATTATTCAATAATTTGAGAATCAGTTAAAAATTTAAAAACCCAAGATTGAGTAATGTTATATCTTACAAATGTTGTGATTTTTTAACAATATAATATTAATTTTTTTATAATATTTTGCTAGCCAATAAATTATCGCTGTATTATGTAAATATGTACCTATTAATAGATGCATTTGAAGCTATAGTGCAAGAGCATTTAGACATATTGCGCAGGTCCCAGATTTTTGTAAATTGATCATCGCTGGCCGATATAACCATATTGCTACCATTGAAGATAGCTGTAGTGACTTGCCTAGGTAAATATGTTAGTTTGGGGATTAGTGAGATGGTTACTAAGGGTGGTAGTGAAGTTAGTTAGTGATGGTTGTAGGTCAGTGTAGAAAGTGGGAGTAGTGATTGGGTGTAGTTAATGTAAGTGGATAGTGAAGGTAGCTAGTGAAGGAGGTTAGTTATTGGCATAGATGATAGAGTATAAGTTGTGAAAGTTTAAAAAGAAGTAGTTAACGAATTTAATAAGTTGAATCGGTGAGTGTGTTGAACTTTCTAGTTGGATGATTGACGGGATATAATTGATTGATGGGATTGGGGGAATATTATTCGACATAGCTCGGAGAAGGATTGAATAGAAGTGAAATAGAGTGGAGAGTGAAATAAGTCAGGTAACGGGACATACTTTTGATGGCCTTGAAACACATTGACAGACATAGAAGCATCTCGTACATCCCAGAGTCTAAATGTGTGGTCACGACTCGATGTGAGAGCCATACGCTGACTGAGATGGCATACCACGTTAGTTAATTCCTCCTCGTGGCCTATGGGTATAAGAGTGTGTGAGTTGAGTGAAAGAATGTGATGTATGAGAAGTTTCTTGATTTGATGACTCAAATTTAAATATGAAATTTCTCATGAACAAAATAAAATCTACGCTATTTTATTATATAATAAAATAGAATAAATCATTTTTAAATCTATTAATTTGTACATATATGATGTAACTAGTTAATATCAAAGGGTAAATTAATAATACTTAGGTAATATTTCTCATATTTACTAAATTTAATTTGATACGCTTAGGTAAATTCTACTCATAAAAATATAATTTTTTGGAACTTGAAAAAATTCCCATAGAAAATAATCCGTGCCACATTTTTGTGTAATGACACATAGACAGGGAACCGATATAGTCTAGACCCTCCATCGATAGAGTATCCACTATAAACTTTCCGTAACATTAACCCGTCCATTTAACCCACATCCCCTCTTCACTCCAGCTTAACACCAATAATCACCTGAAAGTGTATCAACTAGTTCTCCAGTTTCGACATCGTATAGTCGTGCCAGGTGGTCCCAGCTGGCCGTAATCACTTGATGACCAGAGGCTAGCCAATCGGCTGCGATTACGACATCGGTGTGACCCTCGAGTTTTATATTGGGCCGTGTAATGGTCTTGGGCTCCAGGTCTAGGTCCGCTGTATGATCCATGGGGTATAGAGTATATTTAGGTTAGGGGTATATGGTAAAGTTTAGATGATTTTACGGGATTTCTTAGTATACATTAAAATATATACCTTATAACATATTAAAGAGATACATATTTAAACCTATTAATTATATTTTTTGTTATATAAAAAACTGTATCAAAAAGTAGTGATAAATAAATCAATTCTTATAAAAATGTGATACTGCTGATGTGTATAAGATAGGATATGTATTTATGGGGAGTATAAGATTAGTTAAGGGTATATATACATATCATTAATGTTGAGCTGTATAATAGTCTATTAAACTAAAATTTGAATAGTATATGAATAATTTCTGAAAATGGCATTCAAACTTTATATACTATTTTCATTTTATTAATATTGTATATAAACTTAGAAAATATCTTACAAATAATATAAAGAAAGTGAAAAAATGTGATCTTTTATCAATTAGTATGCAAAAAAACATACAAAATAGAATTTAAAATAAAATATGAAAATATTAACTAGAAAATATTAAAATATGAATATTTTCCTTATGTTATTTTCGAATAATATACAAAACAGCTTATTAATAATATTCTAAACAATAAACAAACTTTGAATAATGTGCTCATAAAATTCTAGTATTACGAAAAATTAAAAAAAACGTATATTAGATTCGTTATAGAGAGTATGCATGGGAGTATTTGAAAGGATGTTGGTAGAAATGTGTATATAGGAAAAGATGTATTGTATTATACAAATTGTAATTATAATTTTGATCATTTTGATTTAGGTCCAATAATGTGTGTATGTGGGTCAACAAATTATAGGTATATGTAGGATTGGTGTAAAAGTGATGTATGACTAAATCCTAGTTCTTCTGTATGGTTAGGAGTATATCAAACTCTATAAGGTAAGGTATGTAAAGTGGTAATTAAGATGGATGATGCTAATGGAGAAAAGGTTTATTTTAAATTAGAATTTTAGATATCTCAGTACAAATAATAATATTGATAGTATATTTATATATAATTATAATGATTTAATATTAATCTGTAATAATGAGAAAAGTTACCGTTAATTTCTTCTTTGTCCGAGACCTCCACTTCATCTTCTCCTGAAGATTGGCACTGAAAATTACGAGTAATATGCGACGATGAGATAGTATTGCGAGAGAATCACAATCAAAAGTGAGTGAGATAAAAACGTGTGCGATTAATGTGAGGTTTGATCTGGTAAACATGGTTGTAAATAAGAGAAAAAATAGTTTAGCTGATCATATCTGATACCTAGTAATTAGACTGGGATAAATGTTAGGTAAAGTAAAAAGTCTTTGGTTATTGGTAATGGGAGCAAAAGAGATGGCTAAAAAATAAATGCGACTAACGGGTTCTCGGATATTTCTATGCATCGCAGAAAGGGTGCGCTGTTCAAACTCCGGTTTCCACAGGTGGCACTGACGATCGCCGCCGGTCGTCATGACGACGTCGATACCGGGATGGAAACGCACGCTGTTCACCGATCCCTGGTGGCCAGAATAGGCGAGCATACAAACGCCGCTGTTAACACACCACAAACGAGCTGTCTTGTCTGTAAATGTCATCGAGAGGTGATGACTGCGTATACGGGTTTGGGTAGAAATGAGTTGGGGTGAGGGCTTAAGGGTGTCGGTGAATATATAGATATTATACTCTAGGATAGGGTAGGATTATTTACATGAGATAATAAAGTGCATTGGGATGAGAATGTAAAATATAATATTAAATGTATCAGATTTCAAATATTTAAATGTTATAAAATAATAATGAATATTAAATATCAAATATAATATGGTAACAATTATAGTCGTTATTTATTTTGCAACATAAATACAAATCATTAACCGAGAGAAGCTGTTCCGATGATATTCGGTTCAGTGGGACATACGTTCACCTCCCAAACGCCATCTGTATGACCTTTGAACTCTCTAACGACGTGGTTATCAGCACGTTCATTACGAAACGAAGACACAATCCGATTAGTCGATTGTTTGTACGATTGCTTGAGCCGTTGCGAAATATGACTGGATGCTGTATAATCAATGTATCAATATGTATCTAGATTGATAGGTGGTTATCTACTAAACACAGTTATATATGAAAATAATGGTAAGAATTATGCTTTAAATAAAGAATATTTTATTACATCAATATTATTCAATAATTTATAATAGACACGGACCACTTTCGAAATTACGGAATTTGGGAATACGTCCAAATGCATAGTCGTTGTGATCAGCGGAAGTCGAGGATATTTTTTTGCCGCCATGGTTAGATACTAGTGTTCCGGCAATGCTTTGATGTCGTGTAACCGCGGGCGCATGGTGGTGAGTAGCCGGCGGTGGTATGGCCACCTGCTGCTGTTGTTGTTGTTGACTTTCTTGGAGAGTAGAGGTCGTTGAAAGTTCGCAATCGACGTTCACGCCAGCGACGAGCAGCAACGCATTGGCGTTCTCCAGGCGCTCCGATAGCTCATCGACTTTGTTTTGAACTACCGAAGTATGTTGCGGTGATGAGGATTATTTTAATGAATGTATGTAAACTCTTCGATATTTAAAATATCATTTACCATAAATATCATATATTATTGTAAAAATATATATTCTTAAAAGTGAAGACTAATTAATATAAAAAAAACACTAATAGATACAGAAGAGTAAGGTCAAATTAATCATCTAACGTTCAATTCTGGAAATATAGACAGCTTCGAATTCACCTTCGATTTCGCCGAATAAACTGTGCAGTCGGTTTCTAACTTCCAATGGTATGGATGCATCGGTGTCAATGGCTTCGTCGGAGGTGTGCGCCATTCGTTGGTTATATGACAGGTATCGGCGTTGCTTGATTGTGCGCTTATTTTTCGTTTTTACCCCTTTTACATCCATTTCCTTGAGGAGACTATATCTAAATAAAGATTATAATGAGAAACCAAATATATAATATATTTGTATCTAATAAAAAAAACAATCACTACATATAATAATATTAAAATAGTGATTATAAAATATATTGAATATATATAAATACGTAGGTAATAATATAATATATATCATATTAAATTAACTAAAAGTCATAGGACAGTAATGTTCTAATAATTGTATAAATATTTGAAAATAGTATAATTATTAATTATAATAATTAGACTTTTTATTACCCATTATTAATGCACTATATAATCGTAGATTATTAGACATTTATAAAAAATATTAATGATATTAGATTAAGGTTTTACTATGTGAATGTATTAAATAGTTTAAAATATTAAATGTATTAAATAGTCTACAGTAAAGGTTAAATTAGAATATACTTTAAAGAATATTTTTTAAATAATTATATATTTAGAATTTTTTGATAACATTATCACTATTTTTGTATTACTTTATAATATATTACCTGATATAATTTCATTTTTACCTACTATTATAAGTATAATTTTATTTTTTAATAGTTATTTATAATGGTTATAATAGTTATCCATAATATTGCATATATAAGATATGTAAAAACATTTATTACATATATTTATGGTTTGTGAAATATTTTGAGAATCATAGATTTAATAAATCATTTGCATAACATTGTATAATGTTATGCAACTCGTGTGACTCGTGTGACAAATTTTAGTCACTCACAAATCTATTCACATTCTGCATTGTATATAATAAATGTTATATAGATACATAGCCTATATACTGCTATAATATTCATATTGATATAGTATATATACAATGCATATTGTCCATGATACTAAATAGTGAGTTTACATTCAATATTTTTTTAATTATTCAGTCGATAAAATTATATAATTATATTGTTTAATAATATTTATTATATTAGTTATTATAACTTATTTAATTTTTTATAATTATAAATATTTATGTTATAATTCAATCCACGAGTTTATGATGCGGAAAATTTATAAAAATTATCACTTCACATTAATGAAACTTTATGCAAAATATACACATTCACATTGTTATTTTCTTTATTTAATAGTCCATATATTTGAATACTATTATATTCCAACCCTATTTAAAATTCCAGTAGATAAATTAATAATTATATTAAATTTTACAGTTATTATTTCATTCAATCATTATTAAAACAAAATTGATTAAATATGTATATCATAATAATATATATAAACAATATTATAAAATCGTATTTGCAATTGATCATGTATTCCTTTTCACTATACACTTTTGAGCATTCATGTATATCATTATTTCATAAGTTATAACAATATACTGTTAGATATATTTACTATAGCTAAATTTGAGGACTTAAAATATATATTTATAGAAACTAATTTAAATAAATTTTGAATTTATTGTGTCTTGGTATGTAAGATGTATATACATATATTAAAAATTCGGTGCTTTTAAATCATACTATAACTAATTGTATATCTATTAATATTGTTTTTAATTATGTTATTAAACAACATTAAAGATTTATACATGGTGATTATTATGAAACATAGTATAATTTTCTTAAAATGGTTTATTTTACTCACATATCTTGCATTTATTATACATAATACGATATTATTATTACTACTATATAGTAGTAAAGCATTTAACTAATTAAAGTGTAAGTCGAATAACCTTAATATATATATATATATATATATATAGATATATTGATGTGTATGCGATATTGAATTTACTTTATGATATATACTGAATGTATTTAAAATATTATATTGATATAAATTTAATAATATATATTTTATGTTAATTCTATATATATAACATATAGTTAACAATAATATATATATATATCTAATATGTTATTTTGGTATAAATATTCTATATTACGGTATTCTGTGAGTAATTATTTCTGGTTTATTTGTATAAGGTTTTATACTCGTATATATCATATATGGGATACGATGATAATGATCACTATTTTGATTGGCATTTCCAAATTTAAACTATAGGCAATTTTGACTTATAAACATTTTTGTAAACAAATATTTCACGTAGAAAATACATGAGATTTTATACAATCATTAACTCAAGGTTCGTTCTCTATTGTGTTTGTTAGGTAATTAATTCGATATGTAATTTTTTTAGATTTTATTACAATTTTATTGATTGATTTATTAATGGCATATTTATTTCATACAATGGTTATAAGATTAGTATCATTATTACACAATTACAATACTTAACAAACATAGTATATCATGTACTATAAATTATAGTAACTCCATAGTTAGGTGATATATTATATTATACATAATAGTATATTCGATATACATAAGTAACGATATATTTTACATCTTCACAATATTAAATTATTATATTATATGTTATAATCACAATAATATATACATTTTATAAATACATATTTTATGTGAATAACGTAAAGTATTTCTTTATAGTATAATATATATTAAATATAATATATTGTATAGATTTTTATTATTTTTTTATATATTGATTTATAATATTTTTTAATTTTATAAATAATAAATGTATTATATATCTGACAACATAATATTATTAAAATGTAATATTGGATTATTATATAATTATATTATTTATAAATTAAATTTATTTTATTATTATTTGATTTTATTATTCCACTATTTTACTATAGTATAAAATATAAGTAAATTCAGCATCATTTATATTCAAAATATTAATAGAATATATTCTGTTATTTATTAATTTAAATTTTATCTCTTGTAATAAAATATATCATAAAAAATAATAATAATTGTGAATATTGTGATATATAACAAATATTATTATATTTATTTAATATTCAGTCAGGAATTTGTTTGGATCATAATAATGATTAACTAAACCAAATAATCATAAATTTACTTGCATTAAACCCACTTCACTTTATAACTAATGTTTTCGATTTGATTTTTGATAGGATGTTGTTAAGCTGACTTTTCTACGTTCATTACACCACCGCAACAAACCACTTCTTTCTTTGGAACTTTCGGTCTCAGAAACATGACCTCTAATAATGTTTCTACACCTTCGATTGATGCCTTGATCGACTTTACGGCGGGAGTTATTGGTTAGTTGTTTATATATAATGATCAAATGTCTATTATGAATCTACAAGTAATGTGATTCTGTGTGTAATTAATGTAAAATACATGGTAATACATGCATTTGATCTTAATTACCAGTTTAATTACCACATTAAAATTATAATCTCCTATTAACCAGTAATTACTTAAAACACATAACAATACCCTGACCCATTAATGTGCATCTAAATTTGTAAATTCCAATGGCCAAAATTAATCACTAATAATCTTTTATGGTTTCTTTAGATATTGCCTCCTGACTCAACTAATTTAGTTATGGCCATCTTGTTTTTTGTTTCACTAATCTAATAAAATAGAGTGATATTTACAAAACTGATTCATATTTTAATCTATATACTTGAAATTTAATACTATTTGTATTTAATTACTTTTGTATAATTTTCAGGCTTTATTTTTCCACAAATGATATAGTATATAATACACATTAATATTAGACAATAACGTCATTTATTTTGCAACCCAGCGTATGGCCTTAATCCGTAATGACCTTCCGTAATGACATACCGTAATTATCTTCCGTAATGACCTTCCGTAATGACCTTCCGTAATGACCTTCCGTAATGACCTTCCGTAATGACCTTCCGTAATGACCTTCCGTAATGACCTTCCGTAATGACCTTCCGTAATGACCTTCCGTAATGACCTTCCGTAATGACCTTCCGTAATGACCTTCCGTAATGACCTTCGTAATGACCTTCCACATTTCCGACCTTACTCCATAACGAGCTGTGACTTTAGCGTTTTTAATAAGAATTCCGTATATCCGTATGCCATTCGCAGGCGGCACGACTTCCGTGTACATCGGTCAACCTCTGGACACCGTTAAGGTGAAGCTGCAGACCTTCCCTGACCGCTACCCGAATGCCTACCAGTGTTTCCGAAGCACGCTTAGCGCCAACGGAGTCTCCGGTGGACTTTACGCTGGCACAGTGCCAAGTCTTATGGCCCAGGTACTAGTTTATAGGGTATTATTGCCCAGGTACTAATGTATAGGGTATTATTGCCCTAGTACTAATGTATAGGGTATTATTGCCCAGGTACTAATGTATAGGGTATTATTGCCCAGGTACTAGTATATAGGGTATTATGGCCCAGGTACTAGTATATAGGGTCTTATTGCCCAGGTACTAGTGTATAGGGTATTATTGCCCAGGTACTAGTGTAAGTGTATTATTGCCTAAGTACTAGTATATAGTGTATTATTGCCCAGGTACTAATGTATAGGGTATTATTGCCCAGGTACTAATGTATAGGGTATTATTGCCCAGGTACTAGTGTATAGGGTATTATTGCCCAGGTACTAGTGTATAGGGTATTATTGCCCAGGTACTAGTGTATAGGGTATTATTGACCAGGTACTAGTGTATAGGGTATTATTGACCAGGTACTAGTGTATAGGGTATTATTGCCCTAGTGCTAGTGTATAGGGTATTATTGCCCAGGTGCTAGTGTATAGGGTATTATTGCCTAAGTACTAGTGTATAGGGTATTATTGCCCAGGTACTAGTGTATAGGGTATTATTGACCAGGTACTAGTGTATAGGGTATTATTGCCCTAGTGCTAGTGTATAGGGTATTATTGCCCAGGTGCTAGTGTATAGGGTATTATTGCCCAGGTACTAGTGTATAGGGTATTATTGCCCAGGTACTAATGTATAGGGTATTATTGACCAGGTACTAGTGTATAGGGTATTATTGACCAGGTACTAGTGTATAGGGTATTATTGCCCTAGTGCTAGTGTATAGGGTATTATTGCCCAGGTACTAGTGTATAGGGTATTATTGACCAGGTACTAGTGTATAGGGTATTATTGACCAGGTACTAGTGTATAGGGTATTATTGACCAGGTACTAATGTATAGGGTATTATTGACCAGGTACTAGTGTATAGGGTATTATTGACCAGGTACTAGTGTATAGGGTATTATTGCCCAGGTACTAGTGTATAGGGTATTATTGCCCAGGTACTAGTGTATAGGGTATTATTGCCCAGGTACTAGTGTATAGGGTATTATTGACCAGGTACTAGTGTATAGGGTATTATTGACCAGGTACTAGTGTATAGGGTATTATTGCCCTAGTGCTAGTGTATAGGGTAGTATTGCCCAGGTACTAGTGTATAGGGTATTATTGACCAGGTACTAGTGTATAGGGTATTATTGCCCAGGTACTAGTGTATAGGGTATTATTGCCCAAGTACTAGTATATAGGGTATTATTGCCCAGGTACTAGTGTATAGGGTATTATTGCCCAGGTACTAGTGTATAGGGTATTATTGCCCAGGTACTAGTGTATAGGGTATTATTGCCCAGGTACTAGTGTATAGGGTATTATTGCCCAGGTACTAGTGTATAGGGTATTATGTCCCTAGTGCTAGTGTATATCTGGTATTATTGCCTAAGTACTGGTATGTAGGGTATTATTGCCCAGGTGCTAGTGTATATCTGGTATTATTGCCCAGGTACTAGTATATATTTTGTCTTATTGCCCTAGTGCTAGTGTATATCTGGTATTATGTCCCTAGTGCTAGTGTATATCTGGTATTATTGCCTAAGTACTGGTATGTAGGGTATTATTGCCCAGGTACTAGTGTATAGGGTATTATTGCCCAAGTACTGGTGTATATCTGGATCTATTGCCCAAGTACTGGTATATATCTGGTATTATTGCCCAGATACTGGTGTACTAGGTATATGGGTACGTATGCACGAGGAGCTACAGTCTTCGTGGTAAGTCTTCATGCGGTCTTAAATCCTAGTTAATTGCCAAACCCTGGATCTGGAGGTTCTGCGCAGAATAACCACCCCGCGACCACCGCGATGTGATTGGTTGCCCCCGTTAATGCCGTCGACCGCCACTAGGTGTCGGAGAACGCCGTACTCTTCATGGCCTACGGCATCTGTCAGAAAATGGTTGCCACGGTGAGTCATACTAACACTGGCAACCTCTCAGTCATGCAGAATGCTCTTGCTGGTTAGTCTCGCCGGGGCTAAGGAGGGCACGGGGTTGAGATGGGTGCGGGGTTGAGGAGGGTACGGGGATTAGGCGGGTACGGGGCTTAGGTGGGTACTGGGTTGAGATGGGTAGGGGGCTTAGTCGGGTATGGGGTTGGGGAGGGTACGGGGGCTTAGGCAGGTAAGGGGTTGAGGAGGGTACGGGGTTGAGATAGGTACGGGGTTGAGATGGGTAGGGGGCTTAGGCGGGTAAGGGGTTGAGGAGGGTACGGGGGCTTAGGCGGGTACGGGGTTGAGATGGGTACGGGGTTGAGATGGGTAGGGGCTTAGGCGGGTAAGGGGTTGAGGAGGGTACGGGGTTGAGATGGGTACGGGGTTGAGATGGGTAGAGGGCTTAGTCGGGTAAGGGGTTGAGGAGGGTACGGGGTTGAGATGGGTAGGGGGTTAGTCGGGTATGGGGTTGAGGTGGGTAGGGGGCTTAGGTGGGTACGGGGTTGAGGTGGGTACGGGGTTGAAGTGGGTACGGGGTTGAAGTGGGTACGGGGTTGAGGTGGGTACGGAGTTGAGGCGGGTAGGGGGTTGAGATGGGTAGGGGGCTTAGTCGGGTACGGGGTTGAGATGGGTACGTGGCTTAGATGAGTACAGGGCTTAGGCGGGTACGGATTTGAGGAGGGTATGGGGTTTAGGCGGGTACGGGGCTTAGACGGGTACGGGGTTGAGGAGGGTATGGGGTTGAGGATGGTACGGGGCTTAGGTGGGTACGGGTTTGAGGCGGGTACAGGTTTGAAAAGGGTACGGGGTTAAGATGGATATGGGGTTGAGGTGGGAAGTGGGTTGAGGTGGGTACGGGGTTAAGGTAGGTACGGGGTTGAGGCGGGTACGAGGTTGAGGTGGGTACGGGGCTAAGGTGGGTACGGGGTTGAGCTGGGTACGGGGTTTAGGTGGGTACGGGGTTGAGGTGGGTACGGGGTTAAGGTGGGTACGGGGTTTAGGTGGTTACGGGGTTGAGGTGGGTACGGGGTTGAGGTAGGAGCGGGGTCGTACTAGTATGGGGTTGTGATTGATACGGAGTCGCACCCTGCTTAGGGTTAAAACAGGTATGGGGTCGAGACAGATATAAGGTACAATCTGTCTCTATAGAACACAGTAGGCGCAGATGTTCCATTGTTATCTGAAATGTTTTAGAAATTAGACATTAATAAATCTATATATCTTCGATATAAGAAAATATATTTTGAATATTATTACATAATGAGCGAATATTTATCAGCAAATACAGCAAAATCAGCAAATATATCCTCGTTTTGGTACAAGGTACGACTGGTTTGCGATATCGAGTTTTATATTTATCTATTGAGTATATTTAATCGACGCTTAACTGATAAAATACTAAAATCTTTACCGAAATCTTTTCGAAAATTCTAAATCTTTTCCCCCATTCTCCTTCGCTAAATTATTGATTTTCGATAAGAAAAAAGTTTAAAATAATTATATTAGTTAAATATTCTAAAATATGGTTTTCGTATAAAATTAGAAATTTCTAATTTTTTATTCTGACTCTCCCATGTCAAGGATAAATGTATTATATTTATCTATATTATATTCATCTATTAGATATTATATTAATAGCTCGAAAAAACTTTAAAAAATCAATTATTAGTATAATAAATTAAGTATTCAAAATGTTCTAGAGTTGTAAGTTATAAAATTGTACTTCAAAAGTTTGTGAAATTTACAACCATTATTATTTTTATTATAATTATTTTTATATAATAAACTTTAGGAAATTTATTATATAAATAATAAATATATTGTATGCTTTTAAAGCTCCTTGTATACAGGCGCATTTATTATTGACACCACAGTAACTCTATATTATATACATTCACATGCTTGTATAATTATATATATATATAATACATATTCAGTATATTATATAAATGCTGACACATTTATTGACCCCCTCCCCCCCTGACATGATTTATTTCTGAGAACTACAAAACAATACACAGAAATATAAAATGATTTATTTGTTTTATTTAGTATATTTATGTATGTTGCATATTCATGGAGACAAATACATATTGATATAGTTTGCCTATTAAATATATATATATATATACATATATATATATATATATAAATAAAAATAGTTATATAAGGTAATTAATATAATACTTTCAGTCTTCTAATTTTATCGTCAAGTTTATTGAATTCGTGAGCTTACTCTAATCTGATATCGTAATCTTTTCACATTGCGTTTGTTATGAATCACTATATTATTATTACACTGTTGTATACGTTTTCCATATGATTGTTCACTCTAGCCTAAACAATGGATACAGATTATTTATTTACATATTCTCATCGCTCTCTCACGTTTAGAGGGATCGATGATTATACGTGATGTGGATATATTGTATCTCACGTATTACATATAGCAAACTGAAGTGTGTGTGGTTGTGTGTACGTGTGTGTGTATGTATGTGTGCGTATGTGTGTGTGTGTGCGTGAAGAATTTATTAACCACAAAGAATTTAACATATTAATAAATATTCGTGTAACCATACGAATAAAAATGAACTATAATATAGTAAAATAATTAATAAAGTAATATAGCATGACTAGGAAAGTGTAAGTGTTATAGAATAAAATAACATATAGGAGATGTGATTAGTCTCACCTAAGCAGGAAGCTTTTTAGCTTGCGCTTAAACATGTTAATGGTGATAGTGGGGGATAATAGTTTTTTTGGGGGAAGGTGTGTGTGTGTGTGTGCGCGTGTGTGTGCGTGTGTGTGTGTGCGTGTGCGTGTGTGTGGCGATGAGAGAACTACGTTGCCCATAACAACCGTGTAGAAAAGCCGCATTTCATTGCACGTGATTCATTCATGTCTGCCGCCTTGTAGTTCTTACAAATAACTAAGTTATGGTTAATAGCGGTAATCGTGTCTTTAAACAACGTACGCCGGGAATACTGCATACGTATTGATATCAATCTATTATCAATGTATTCTATATTAATAGATGCTATATCAACATATATTAATAATCAATAGTATGCAATCCTGTAGGATTTCTATAGCGTTAAATAAAAGTGACTTTGAAATTAGAGAATCCTCTATTTTTGTGTATAGTATAATGTTAAATGGACTTAGTATTTATAAATTAATTCATTGTTTATGTTTATTAATTCTGCTTATATAAAATGTACATTTTTAGTAATCAATATTAACTATACATATCGTATTTCAAAATATTATACTTAGTAACATTGAAATTCCACAAATTCTATATATAGATTTAATATTATATAATATTAATATGTAAATAGTGTATGTCAACACATTATTTATATTCTACAGGAAGTAGTGCTGCATTTTTCTCTTCTTTGGTGCTATGCCCCACAGAACTTATCAAGTGCAAAATGCAGGCAAATTCAGACATAATCATCGGAAGTAATATGCAGAATAAGCCTGCGTTAGTATGTTATGTAATCAGGAGACGAGGCGTTCCATTGTTCCCACTTCTTACAAGATAGAATTTTAGAATTTTAATAGATTTCCTGTTTTTCCGACGCAGTGTTTGTTGTATAATATACAATGTATATCTCTACACTGAGGTTATTTTGATATAGAAAGTAGTTTGTATTTTAATAGGAGGTGGCGTACGAAATGTTTGCCATTACTCGCAGTTATATCTACCAACCCCTATCACCCCTATCACCCACTATCTCACCCACTATCTCATCCTCTATCTCATCCTCTATCTCATCCTCTATCTCATCCTCTATCACATCCTCTATCACCCACTATCACCCACTATCACCCACTACCAACCCCTATCACCCCCTATCACCCCTATCACCCACTATCTCACCCACTATCTCACCCACTATCTCATCCTCTATCTCATCCTCTATCTCATCCTCTATCTCATCCTCTATCACCCACTATCACCCACTATCACCCACTATCACCCACTATCACCCCCTATCACCCACTATCTCATCCTCTATCTCATCCTCTATCTCATCCTCTATCTCATCCTCTATATCATCCTCTATCTCATCCTCTATCTCATCCTCTATCTCATCCTCTATCTCATCCTCTATCACCCACTATCATCCACTATCACCCACTATCACCCACTATCACCCACTATCACCCACTATCACCCACTATCACCCCCTATCACCCCCTATCACCCACTATCACCCACTATCACCCACTATCACCTACTAACACCCCATATCTCCCACTATTACCCTCTATCACCTCCTATCTCCCACTATCACCTTCAATCACCCTCTATCACCCTCTATCTCCCATTATCTCCCACTATCTCCCACTATCACCCACTATCACCCTCTATATCCCATGATCTCCCACTATCACCCCCTTTCACCCCCTTTCACCCCCTATTTCCCACTATCACCCACTATCACCCCATATCTCCCACTATTACCCTCTATCACCTCCTATCTCCCACTATCACCCTCAATCACCCTCTATCGTCTTCTATCACCCTCTATCTCCCATTATCTCCCACTATCACCTCATATCTCCCACTATCACCCTCAATCACCCTCTATTGTCCTCTATCACCCTCTATCTCCCATTATCTCCCACTATCACCCCCTTTCACCCCCAATATCCTACTATCACCCACTATCACGCCATGTCTCCCACTATTACCCTCTATCACCTCCTATCTCCCACTATCACCCTCATTCACCCTCCATCGTCTTCTATCACCCTCTATCTCCCATTATCTCCCACTATCACCTCATATCTCCCACTATCACCTCATATCTCCCACTATCACCCTCAATCACCCTCTATTGTACTCTATCACCCTCTATCTCCCATTATCTCCCACTATCTCCCACTATCACCCACTATCACCCTCTATCTCCCATGATCTCCCACTATCACCCCCTTTCACCCCCTATATCCCACTATCACCCACTATCACCCACTATCACCCACTATCACCCCTATCACCCACTATCACCCCTTATCATCCTCTATCACCCACTATCACCCTATACCACCCCTATCTACTCCTATATCCCAATATCACCCCTATCATCCTATCACCCCATATCACCCATTATCTCCCACTATCACCCCCTATCTCCCAATATCACCCCTATCATCCTCTATCACCCCATATCACCCACCAGCACCCCCTATCACCCCATATCTCCCTCAATCACCCTTTATGTTCCTCTATCTCCCCTATCACCCTCTATCACCCACTATCACCCCCTATCACCCATTATCTCCCACTATCACCCCCTATCTCCCAATATCACCCCTATCATCCTCTATCACCCACTATCACCCACTATCACCCCCTATCACCCACTATCATCCTCTATCATCCTCTATCACCCACTATCTCCCACTATCTCCCCCTATCACCCACTATCACCCTCTACCACTCTTATTTCCCAATGTTTCACTTGCATACATCATGTTATTACATATTAATATGCACTAATGCAATGTGTATCTAACAATGGCATCAAGTACTTAATGTACCACTTACACTTTGTATTGTAATCCTCCTAAATAGCCTTCAGTTATGTTTTTACCTCTTTTACCATCGACATAAACGACTATTATTTATCTCGGTATCTTATCAGTTTCTTTGTTTACGTTCTACAATAACACAAATCGTCACATAACCGTATCACTTAAAGCTCGTACACTAAAACCCGATATACTTGTGGATATCGCTTGACATAAAACCGTTTTAAGAAGTCGAATAAAACCGTTTTAATAAGTACTAATATATGAGATTTTTGTAATGTATGTTTACAATAAAAAATAAATAATAATGTATTGGGAAATATTGAGAATTGTTAATATATCATGTTATTTAATATAGTGTCCTAGCATATTAATAATATATTTTGTATATAATTATATATTATGAAATGTATACGCTTTAGTTAAATGTATTCAAATATGTATAAATAATAATACGTTACAACAATTGTAAAGCAAAATGGGTGATATATAAAATGCTAAATAACTTATAAACTAAATATAGCATAACGCTATCGTAAATCCGGTCGTAAATAAGAATCAAATTACATGGATAGGCAAGTATATGTATATGTATAGGGATAGGCATGTATATGGTGGAATATCATCTCCATGATATTGATAACTTAACATATTTTACATATAAATATGCAGATTCACCCTGACACTCGTCAGTGGTTAAATATTCTTATCAGTAATTGATTTTGTAAATTTGTATAGGTTTTATTTTAGTTAAACAAAAATTTAAAGTTTTGATATATATATTATAAATTTAATATGTTTTAAATAAATCATAATTCAGAAGTTATGCATACATGTATATTATGTATTCATATTTGTTTTAAGTAATATTCCTCTCTGTTAATATTATTATTTTATATCAGATTATATAGATTTCAAATAGGAAATCCTACAATATTTGTAGTATATTATTTAAATTTCTACGCTAATTCAGTTATCTCATTGAACATGTTTGTGATTTCTACGAAATTAATTGCATTGTAATAAGGAAACCCAAATCTACAAATATTGAGTTCAACATTTTGCAAAAATTTGATATGGCAAAAAATATTTATGAACAAAATTTAAATATATTTTTTAACAAATTTTCAATGTTATAAATCTGTTATAACATATTTAAAAACAATTCTAAAATTGTTTAACGCAATTATTTTAGTTATAACTATATTAAATATTCTGTGAAAATATTATCGAAAACGAACTGTAAACTAAAAAAGATATCGGTTGTTAGTCTAAAAATTCAAAATAATGAAAAAATTACATTTTAAGTTTATTTAAAATTATATGATCTTTATCCCTCTTACTAGCTTCTACCTTTATAAGTTATGCAATAACAGTAAAAGTAAACAAACCCCTTGACCTTTTAATATAAATATAAACATTGAATTTTTAACTTTAATTTAATTTTACCAATTTATTTGATTGTGTCTATTCAATTTTAAAACCTGAAATTTTAACATATAATTGAAAATTAACTAAATTATTATTTTATATAATAAAAATTTTTTTTTTATATAAATAGATATATACCTACACAGAATATACACAGAAACAAGAATTCTATTATATATCTAAAGGGAAATAAAATATAAATAGATTAGTTTGATGAAAATGTAATGACTTAATATCAAGAATTAAGAGATCATTTAGCTGGTAAAATAGATATGTAAAAATAATTTTGTAAAATATAACAATGAGTATATAAAGAGCTTAAATTAATGATCCTTTAGCAGATTATAATATAATAATTATGAATTATATTAATTAAATATAGATGTTAGGACTATAGATACATTACTATTATATTATGCCAAATAAATTAGAACATATGTCAGCTAAATAATAGTTTGAATTATTTTAAAATTAATGTTAATAAAAACCAGATATATTAAATAGTATAGATAATAATTTAAATACTTGCTTATCTAAGTATAGTGAAGATGTGTATTTAGATAATTATTAATATACATTTTAATAATTAGTTTATAAGAAAATATCATTATTTATCAAAATAATAAGCGAACAAATTAATAATAATAAATCAAATAATAATAAAGCTGTTAATGGAAAATGTTTAAAGATTAATTCTTTAATAATAAGCCAATTTAAAAATTTTTTAATCATTTTATAAACTTGAAAACAAAATCATATATTCAAGATATTAATTATTATTAGCCATAACAATTAACATAAAACATTTGAATTATTATAAATTTATGTTTTAGAAAATGAAGAAAAAAAGCAAATATTCTTACATAGTAATATATTTTTCTAAATGAACTAGAAATGAAAAATATTAATTAAGTATATAAGATATTTAGCTATAAAATAATTGCAGTATAAAATGTTATAACTGAAGGTATATAAACTTGGTACTGCTAAATTTATAGATATAACATTTAAGAACAATCTCGAGATAATACTCCAGTTGCAGTTATACTTATGTAATAGAGAATTAGCTGCATAATGTGATGAATATGTATTGACATGTTTAGACAAATCCTAGTTATTTATAATCCTTTTAATTATAAAATAATTACATTATTTATATTATTGTAATTTTATATTTCTATTATTGGAAAATGCAATATTCTTGAATTAACAAAATATATTATTAACATTATCAATTCAATATATTTTAGAATTCAAATTCAAATGATAAATTATGAGGAAGTTCCTTTTCCAACTATATTTGTTTATTTAAATTTCTACTTAATTATTTAGTTTTTATCATATTCATATCTTATGCCAATATTATCACAATTTACTTTGCTTAAATTGGATTATATATTTTTAATTATTTAAATTTAATGATAATATATATTTAAATGTTTTTATTTAGAATTATATTTTGAAAATATAGCATTTATTTATTGTTAAGCTTAGATTTGTATTATGTTTAATACCATGTTAATTTTAATACCATGTTAATTTTTTAGTTAGTTTCAATCATAATAGATAATAGTTATATTAAATAAAAACTTTATGTAAAGTCATTTAGTTGTGTCTGATTGAACTCGAATATGTAAAGAACTTTCTCATTAAAGTTCATCACCACTATCTGTATATATATTTCTATTAAATTGCATTACCAATCGATCTCAATTTTATTAATTGATCTTTTGCTCTTTTATTTAATTTGCATTTATCTCCAGCCAATATCATGTTTCTTTCATACATTCATCTTTAGATTATTGTAAATTAAGTTCCCTTTACGAACTTCGACCTCACATTCATTCTTTTTCATTCCTTAAATCATTCCTTACACTTTGACTTTACAATGATACACTCACTCCTCCTTCGCAGTTTCAGTCTATCCTTCTCTCTACCGTCACCTTCAAATTCTATCATTACAATTGAACTCTAACCCTTTTCATTCCAGGGAAGGCTGCATTGGAATCACACGTGATATTGTTCGTATGAATGGTGTCGTCGGACTATTTAAAGGACTTCAAGCTACATTTGCTCGTGAAATGCCTGGATATTTTTTCTTCTTTGGAGGCTACGAGCTCAGCAGACAAGCTATGACTCCGGAGGGAGGCAACAAAGATGATATCGGTTAGTTGTGATTTATTATCTATTGGCAATATTTCCATCTTTATTTAATTATTAATTGTATAAGTAATAAGTATAGAACATATTTTCAATGTAATAAAATTATTTATAAAAAATGTATTTAAGTCATAATAGTTTTTTATATGATTATATATTTCCTAAAATATAATAAATAACTAAAGATTAATAAGAAGAAACAGTATCATAATATTAATTATTTTAAAAATATATATATAATTTCATTGTTTATTAAATATTAAAATTGAGTTTATTCAAATATATTTTTTATTAATGATTATTACAATATTCAAATATAAATAATACTTTTATTATATCTTGGGCATAAATAATATATACAATAGAGATTTATATGATACTATGATACAATAGAGATTTATAACAAGGTTCTTGGCATTATTAGCTACAAATATATACTATATAGTTAAATAGAGCTTTATAATTATTGAATGTTTACAATTTAAATAAATTCAATATCTAGTCTATTTTTAATATAATTTCGATATATAAAAATTGTTTCGATTTTCTTCACAACGACTTCACATTAACCTCAGGCCTTCTAAAGACGATGACATGTGGCGCCATCGGTGGTGTTTCCCTATGGACAGCTGTGTTCCCTACCGACGTCGTAAAATCGAGGGTTCAAGTGGGTGGAGTCACCTCTGAGGGATTCTTTGAGATGATAATGAGTATTGCACGCAATGAAGGTTTTCATTCTGAAGGGAAACCTCGAACTTTTCCCAACGCCCCACTTCCTCCCATCAGTATTCAACACCCCACTTCCTCCCACCAGTATTCCATAACCCATTATCAGTCGCAGTGTAGATATATTAATATTGCTTATGTATAGTTTATTAGCTATGGATTATATAATAATATATATTTTATAGCTATTTGAATAATTCTTTAAAATTAATATTTTTTGATTATTATTCAATATTTTTAATAATAATTATTTTATATTTTGTATTAATAATTTATGACTTCAATTAATCTATCGGCTATTCACTAATATTAAATCTCCCATTGCCTTAACAGGCATTACAGCTCTATACAAAGGTCTGGGTCCTACGTTACTGCGGACAATTCCTTCGACCGGCGGTCTCTTCTGCGCCTACGAATACTCCAAGAAGTACATGTACCACGTAACTGGGTACTCGCCGTAGGCTGTAGGCCCGTGGGTACTCGCCTGGGTACTCGCCTGGGTACTCGCCGTAGGCCCGTGCAGTTGATAACAACTTGACCGCTATACTGTCCTCTCGTCTATTGCGCCTACGAATACTCCAAGAAGTACATGTACCACGTAACTGGGTACTCGCCTGGGTACTCGCCTGGGTACTCGCCGTAGGCCCGTGCAGGTGATAACAACTCGACCGCTACAATGTCCTCTCGTCTATTGTGCTGTACTAGATAACTTCACGTCTAGCTAAAACTACCTGAAGCTACGTCCGCAATCCCTGGATGACACCTTAATGTATATATTAAATATCTATGTTAAAGCCTTAAGCTTAAGTTATAGGTTAATCATTTTTCGAATACATCTCTAAAATTTGACCATATCGAACATTCTAATAGATCTGTTTAACTTAGCGTATGTATAGCGTATGTGTAAATAGTATTGGTTCAATGACATGTCTATTAAAGACACACACGTTTGGCATCTAGCATAATAACGACGAGTAATATCTGTATGTATTTTTTATACATTTATTTAATTCTAAATTCTTTTAGCAATAATAAACAATTTTGTGGTTATGTGATAGCTAAAAATTATATTTTTAAAGGAAAACCTATTTATGCAATAATACATATTCAATAGGTTATAAGTAATTTTATATAAGTAATTTTATATAAGTAATTTTATATAAGTAATTTTAAGCAATTGATATTATATTCTGTTCATATTTTCTATTCTAATCTAATATTAGTATGACATTTATGTTTTCATCATTAGCTTTATAGATGTGCATATTTTATTGTATGTGTTGTTGTAAAACCATAATAATGCTGATTTTATAACAGATTTATTTGCGTATGCCAAGCATTTTAATAGCAATGAAAATCGGCTAATGAGATTTTGATAGAAGAGAAGTATTTTGTATATTCTAAAGCATAGTGAAAATATTACATTTTATAAAATAGTAATATCATATCAGGTTTACGTGTAAAATACAAATATTTTCAATTATAACTTTATATTGACGTTCCTTCACACAATCTCACACATTATTTAGAATTGTTAAACAATAAATATATACCAATACAAATTTGTTTGAAATTATATTATTTAGTTTATAAATTCTTCATTTTTTAATAAAGTAACTACTCAAATTATTTTTTTTTATAAAATACAATTATTTCGTCATTTTAAAAGTTACATTTAAATAATTGTATAATCTTTATTATACTCGTCGTCTATAGATATAAATCTATCGATGTATACTGATATATAATCTATCTTCTCAAGTTATAAAGATCGTCTACAGAATATTGTTTAGTTGCCATATATTCTAATTAGTTAAATATATGTGATATCTCGGAATTATATTTATAATGCGATGTTTCTTTTACCAGGATATTCGCGAGTCGGATATTTGAATTCGATGGCTACGATTTGGTGAATAAGTAGTGAGAAATACAATAGCTATCTTAATAATCTGCTTTCATAATTCATAATTAGATAATATGCATATTCCACTTACGGGCTTTGATAACTGAAAATGTTCGGACGTGAATATATGGAAAGCGAGATTTCTGTTGACTTGCGGATTACATCTGAACGGAGTATTAGAATCAGACGACGAAAACAAAACGTTAAACTACGTCGCGCTGGAATCATTGGCGGCGATCTCGGTGTCGGCGTTCGTTTATAGCGTGCTGGGAGTTACGTGTGTCCGGGGCGTGTCGAGGCTACGTCACATGTTGCTGTAGAGGACGCTGATGACGGTGATGACCGTCATGCAGAATATCAGAGTTCCGGCCGCCAGCAGCATACGGTACTTGAAGCGTCGGCTGACCACGTTGCCGAGGAATATGGGCCGATGTCCACTTTCGTCTTTGCGTCGACGCCTCTCGAAACGAAAACTGTGTTCCGCTAACTTGCGACTAAACTCCTGGTCGTAACCGTACATAGGACCGGCGATGTATAGCCTGGAAGGTGGTCGAAGGCGGTTTGTAAATGTTTACGGTTATGTGTTAATAATAATTTTAAAATATTATTAATAATGTTACATATATGATCATTATTCAGATCCATATTTTTAAAAATATCCACTTGTAATATATTTGTATTTGTATATATTAAACAAAATGGAGATATCCACATAATATGCTGATAAATTTACATAATTATTTAAATATTATGCAGATAAATCTGCCTATATTATTTTGGTTAAAAATTTAAGATAAATTTTCTTTTACAATGGCGATAAATTATTCTCAATTATAAAAAGTATCCCATAATAAAATGACAGAGGATATGTATCCTCTATTATACACATATTCTTTAGATAAATTATCACATTTTATCTTAATATTATCTTCTTTTTTTTGTTTGATTTCGAAAGAATATTTTCATATATTTTGGATATCAGAGCTATTATATTACTATACCTATGCTGTTAGCTATTGATTAACATTCTAACTATCATTTATCTATTTATAAATGAACTTTACAATATAACTGCAGATATTAAAAATATGACCTATGTAGTACGCACTTCGCAGTATGAATTGCATATATATATATATATATATATATATATATATATATATATATATATATATATATATATATATATATATATATATAGGTGCGTGTGTGTGTGTGTATTTACATATCAGTATATAGCTATACTTTACACAATTCCGTTTAATTAGTATAGTAAAGCCACTTAAATAGGTGAGATATGTCAGCAATCGTCCTGTAATAAAAGCATCGCCTAACAAACCTAGTGGTGAGTATCCACCTCATCTCCAAGTCCGACGCGTAGTCGTTATTGGTCTGCAGGGGATTCAGTACGGTTTCGATGCAAACTACGTCAGCCACTAACGGGCAATTAGGGGCAATTAAGGGCGGACAAACGGTTAATTATAGAGGTAGCCGTAAATATAGCAATACGCAAACTGCCGTTACACGGACACCGTGGCCTACTTCACCTCTGCAATCCGATCATTATCTTATTTGAATCATGTAAAAGTAGCAGATACTTCGACCAATCAGAATGTCGTATGTAAGACTTACATTGTAAGTGTTGGTTGTCGAATTCGTAAACGGAATTTGAAATTAAATCCATGACATACATTTTATTTCGAAAAATTAGTTTTAAAAATACACCTGGATTTGTTGCATTTGAATAATTCTATATTTTTGTTATGTGAATATTTTAAAGACAAGTAAACAAATATATATAACACATATATATATATATATATATATATATATATATATATATATATATATATATATATATATATGTGTGTGTGTGCGTGTATATGTGTGTGTGTGTGTTGATCTGAAATCATATCACATAATGAGTTGGTATATCACGATAAAGATACTCTATACATGATCATTCAGCATTATATATTTTATAATCCCAATTCCAAGTTGTCGAGGTATATAAAGTTTGCGGTTTATCGAGTGGTATTGCCGTCGAACCCCTACACACACAATTGTAATATTGTTACGGTTCGCTAACTGGCGTGCTTGGTGAACTCTGCAACTCGGGCGAACATCTCTTTAGTTTTCTCCAGTCGTTCGACCGATGTTGGGTGGCGGCCGGACTTGATGAGAGCCGGGGTGAACGTTTCGTACGATATCGGATAGGCGTTGTTCTGTTTTCCCTCGGCGAGAGGCTCGGTCTGACGAATCGTGATTTTAGTATGATATAGATCCGAGAAGGATCGGGGTTATACTCGATTACCGGAAAGCGATGTTTTTTTATTCGCAACAAAAACCATCTTGAATCGTTTAAACGACAATTCTGTTACTATTGTAGAGATTAAAAACTAAGGTATAAGTAACGTAACGTAACCAAATACGTAATACGCGGCACGGGTTTGTTGAAGATATAAAGGAATATGACATATCGCGTGGTAAAATTGCTTCACTAATCACAAATATAATTGTGCCACGGGTTCAGACTAAGCTACAAAAACCTGGTAGTTGGTAGAGTAGGCTATCCGAAGAACTCTTAAAAACTCGACGTCATTTTCGCTCAACATTCCTGGAAGTACAAAGAAACAGGAAGTATCGAGGAGCTCTCCCTCTGGAATTATATCTGTTATAAAATAACTAATTAGGTACATCGATTGTCTTCGATTCAATGAATTGAATATAATGAAAGTTTTAGGAAAACAAAGTTATCAAAACTAATAATATAATTGCAAATATATATATTATATATATATATATATACATATATATATATATATATATATATATATATATATATATATATATATATATATGGTGATTGAATAATTTTACTTTTAATAGTTTATATTAAACAATATGATAAAAGTTATTGTAAAACTTTGTCTTGCACCCATATTGATGATTCACAAATAATCCCAAATACAGGATATAACATTTTAAAAGTATAAGTATATCTCTTTAAGTAATAATGTTAATATTGTTAACATTCCAATACTTCTAAAGATAACGAGGATATTAATTTTAAATTCACTAAATAACTACTTTAAAATCAATTATACATGATGTGAAAATAAAATTATGCATAGAAATTGATTTTTGTTTTTTTAAAAGTAAAAATAAATTAACATAACAAATGAATAAAACTCAAAGTTTTCCACGGAAATATAATCTAATCTCAATAACGTGGAATCAATATATATATATATATATATATATATATATATATATATATATATATATAATATTAATGTATATATACTCTCGTATTTATATTAAATAGTATGCTATATAAGCTTGGAGCAGACACACATAAATAGATAATCAGTCTAAGAGGCTGGCTGGTACCTCTCCAGTAATACTTTCGTATACATCAGCGGAATATGGTGTATCACTTACAATACAGTATATGAACTACATCCTGTCTTTATACGTCTCTGTAAATGACATATCTCCAATGGCCGGTGACACATTGACAGAACGCTAGGCTACTGATAATTATAGAAATCGCCTCCATTAGCTTCATCTCTACCCATACTTGCTTTCATCCATTTTATCTTCTTACGTCCCGTCCTCTAACTCCATAAAGCCCTCGATCTCTCACACGCTCACACGCTAACTCCTCCTCTATTCTCCATTATCTCATCTATCCCTGACTCCCCTCATCTATCTCTCACTCTTTCTACAACATCTATGAGCATAATACATTACTATTAGTATTGTCTAATTTCGATTTTGTTTAGCTTTAACGAATTAATGTATCCTATTCTAGCGAATGTGTCACATATACTAAATACAATTTCAGATAAATCGTATATAGTATATAATATATATAATGTTTACGGTACAATATAATTCCATTGTTAGATTTATACTGAATGTGAATTGTAGAATATGCATCAATTTCAATTGCGATGTTAGATAATCCGATTTAAACTCTAACTTATTTGTATAATGTACACAAGTATATACTAATGTGTATACTTAACATTATACATTATTATACACTGTAGAGTGTATAGTATACACGGTATACTGTACAGTCTACAATTGCTTACACCATACTGGGATATTGTAAACTATAAACTGTATACTGTACAGTGCACACTGTGCATTGTACAGTTTACGAGAGCGACAGGCCTATTTATTAAATATTATATATATCAATAAACCGATAGTGTGATATTAATATATCGCCGCCATAACAATTCAGTGCGATTGCGTAACGATCGATAATAACCTTTTTTACGCTGTTGCATAATCGATTGCATATTTGTGACGACAACAGAAGAAGGTTGCTCCCTTAACCAAATATTGGCTCTATCTACCAACTCATTGAATCCTAGTAAAGTGATGAATTACTGAATAACTCACATAATCACTCACTCACTCACTCACTCAGTCACTCACTCACTCACTCACTCACTCACTCACTTACTCACCCACCCACTCACTCACTCACTCATTAAATCACTCACTTACTTACTCACTAACTCACTCTCTCACGCACTAACTCAAGTACTCACTCACTCACTCACTCACTCACTTACTCACTGAATTATTCACTCACTCACTCACTCACTCACTCCCTTATGCACAAAGAGCATTGCACACTTTCCTTACATTTTATTTATTTTGAAAAACGTATTTACTATATTAATTGTGTTATATTTCGTTAATAATACTTACACTCACCTTCGAACAATGTAAAACTTGGATTTTCGTGAATAAACATATATACACACACACATACACACACACTCACTCACTCACTCAATCACTCACTCCCTTATGCACAAAGCGCATTGCACACTTCCCTTACATGAAATTCCCTCTCACGTAACTTCCTACACATATTACCTCAATTATTTTTGATTATTTATATATTTATTTATTCTTAAAACGTCTTATTTACTATATTAATTTTGTTATATTTCGTTAACTCACATTCGAACAATGTAAAAATGAGATTTTCGTGAATAAACATATATACACACACACACTCACCCACTCACTCACTCAATAGCTCATTCACTCACTCACTCACGCACTCACTCACTCACTAACTCACTCACTCACTCGCTCATTCACTCGCTCGCTCACTAACTCACTCACTCACTCACTCAATCGCTCATTCATTCACTCGCTCACTCACTCACTCATTCGCCTACCTACTATATTAATTGTATTATATTTCGTTAATAATACTTACACTCACCTTCGAACAATGTAAAAATTGGATTTTCGTGAATAAACATATATACACACACACCCCTCTCACTCACCTGCCTCTCACTCACCTACCACTCATTCACTCACTCACTCACTCACTCGCCTACCTCTCACTCACTTACCACTCATTCACTCACTCACTCACTCATTCGCCTACCTCTCACTCACCTGCCTCTCACTCACCTACCACTCATTCACTCACTCACTCACTCGCCTACCTCTCACTCGCCTACCTCTCAATCACTTACTACTCATTCACTCACTCACTCACTCACTTATTCGCCTACCTCTCGCTCACCTACCTCTCATTCACTCACTCACTCACTCACTCACTCGCCTACCTCTCACTCACCTACCTCTCACTCAGCTACCTCTCACTTACCTACCACTCATTCACTCACTCACTCACTCACTCACTCACTCACTCACTCACCTACCTCTCACTCACTCACCTATCACTCACTTACCTTCGAATATCAAAGCTTGATGGTCATTTGAGGTAATCGCCTGAGGTGTGAAGTCTATAACACCTGGTATTGGTGACCTCTTATTATAAAGTGGGTACGATAGTATTGCTTCAGTTCAACACCGGAACTAGTTTATGTAAATATTTATTTTGATATGCTATATTCTAATGTTCAATTTTAAATACGATATTATGGAAACTGGAAATGTATAATTACTATTTATACTAAATACGGCACGATAACTTGAGAATACGATGTACTCAGCCATGTACTCCGTACATGGTTGAATAGATACTCTCTAATTTCTAGAATTATTAAATCTAAAATCATTCAAATTCAAAAATAATAATTCATACAAATAAAAAAATATAAATTAATATTAATATATAGAATTTTAATTATATATATAGAATTCCTATGCATTACATCGACTATATACCAGTCAATCACGATGAACTATAATCCACTAAGTATGTAGTGTAAGCCCGACGTCTTTTTACAAACGTTATACCGTTAGCCAAACCTATCTGTATAACGTTCTCGTTCATCGCGGACTTGCCGGTAAATACCCGTACGATGAAGGCGTGAGGTAGGTCTCGGTTGCTATCGTCACTCCACGCCGTAGATTGGCTACTCACCATTCCATCGAACAGAGGTGTCGATACACTTTCAATGGTGATCGGCCGACCTGTCGATATGGGGTTACAAATATTTGTTCCATTATAGAAATTCTCATATTTCTTATATAACTCGGAATATTTTTTTATAAATACTAATATATTAATATATTAGTATATTAATACTCAAATATATTAATATATTAGTATATTAATACACAAATATATTAATATATTATACATATAACGAATATTAATTAACTTAAAGTAATATAATACTTTAAATTTGTATACACTTTATTATTACTACTGTTATTCTAACCGATCGGTTACTTAGCTTACCTTAATTATGAATTATTAATGTGCAATATGCCGTATAAAGTATAAAGTAGGCCGTATAAAGTATAAAGTAGGCTGTATAAAGTATATATATATAATCCATGGGTCGTTTGGGAATGTAAAAATCCCGCAACCCGCAACGATAATTTACACACTTCGGGCGTATATATTAATATATATATCTGTTAATCATTCGTAAATCGTACCGAATTCTACGATGTCCGCGAATGTGGCGTTAGCCCTCTCGACGAGCTGTTGGGTGTTCTCTCCGGACCGAGGGGTGTAGTCGTGTACTACCAACACCTCGCCCCTGTTTGCGATGTCTTTTTGCCTCGACGACAACCAAAGTCTGTTCGGTGCCATGGGCGATGGGTCGGGTTAATGTACGCTCGGGGTGAACATTAGGACGCGGTGTGGTTTGAGCTAGTTATAGGCGTGCATCGGTTTTGGATATAAGCAAATTGTTACTGAAAGGTATAGGAGATATCTTAAGTGTTCACGTATAGGCCGTATCAGATTTATGTGTTGCATTATTATTAAGGTCTATGTAGAAATTAGAGTGCTTATTATTTCACTTTAAATGAAATATTTTAAAAGGTAAATATTATAATATTAATATTTAAGGTGAATTTTTCAATGAAATAATTATATTTATATCTATGAAATGATTTGTATACGTATTATAAATTAATACTTTATAAATTTGGTTTCTTATAAAATTAAGTATCACGAATTAAGACAGTTTTATAAAGTAAAACCGTAGTCCGCGAACGAAGAAGGTTTGAGTACTATCCGACATACTGGTTGCCATGGTTACCGTCTCGGGGTCAAATGCCGCACGGCGATCGGTATGCATTCTACAGAGTGTCTCACAATTGCAAACAGTGTATTCTTTGTTTGTTTCCAACCATTTATTGGCTTTCAAAGTCAGGTCGCTGTATAGAATTATTTACCTTAGGTGCATAGTGAGGAGAGGAGAGGAGAGAGGAGAGGAGAGGAGAGGAGAGGAGAGGAGAGGAGAGGAGAGGAGAGGAGAGGAGAGGAGAGGAGAGGAGAGGAGAGGAGAGGAGAGGAGAGGAGAGGAGAGGAGAGGAGAGGAGAGGAGAGGAGAGGAGAGGAGAGGAGAGGAGAGGAGAGGAGAGGAGAGGAGAGGAGAGGAGAGGAGAGGAGAGGAGAGGAGAGGAGAGGAGAGGAGAGGAGAGGAGAGGAGAGGAGAGGAGAGGAGAGGAGAGGAGAGGAGAGGAGAGGAGAGGAGATTACTAGTTGTAAAATATATAACCATATAGCAATATATTTTACTGTAAGCTGCTTTCATACTATAATGTTAGCCATTTTAAGAACCAGGCATAATATAGAAACACATGACCTTAAGCGTAATGCCCACTTCCTAGCATTTCCTAGCATTTCCTATATTTGTAGTATAGCTTTAATGGGCAAACGGATTACGCCCACCTACAATGTAACGGTTATTGTGGGCGAAGTTTATTGTCTCCAATTTTCCCAGTTAGCTATTGTGTTATTGTTAAGGTCTGCCCATGACATCACTTATTGATTATGGAACTAAATCGGCACTCTCAGTATAGGGAGAAAGGGAAAATGGGAATAAAGGCAAGCCATTATACTTACTTGCCTGTATTTTAACGGTGGTAATTATGATGGCTATCTTCCTCGAAATGTGGTGTTGATGTTATAGCGGCATCTTATTCTCGTAGTGTTTTTATCGGATGCATTGCAACCGTTAGCATATTAAATATATCGAGAGATGATATTTATAGATGGTGATAAATTGTAACATTGGGGTAGAATTGTTTAAGATAAAGTGTGGTGCGCATTATAGCAGTATGGTTTTCAGGAGGGGTTGATAATGCCACTTGTCACTGAATATTACGTTACATATATGTATATTTTATATATAGATAAAGGTTATATTTATATATATATCATTTATAAAAAATACATATAAAAAAGTTAAATAAATATAACTTGCATACACATTTTTTTTTACGAAAATATTTTTCTAATATTTGTTGCATTTTTGTATTTATTTAGAATTAATTGATATCTCAAGTATGACGTAATATATGAACGATATCGATAATAGTCCACTGCAAAAGGCTGTGGTGGGTGCAGGTAGGCAATATGTTATGAGTACAGTTAGTACAGTTTAGTTTAGTGTAGTCTTTATATGGGATATGTAAGTGGGTCATCTCGGGGTTAGGGTATTATCATTGATATATGTGATCTTGTAAACTCTATCTAAGTATGAAATTATTTAGTTATATTTTTGCTAAAATTATATAAAAGCGTCGAGTTCCCGGTTCTTCCGTATCTAGCATCAGGGGTAACCATATAAAGTAACACATGCATTATTTTCGTGAATTATCAATCTTGCAAATCATATAAAACTGGCTATAGACGTATTCAGTTACCTTACTACGACGCTCCTTACACATTCGCATAGGTTGTAATACAATGTGAACGTGTTTTCTTCGACACTTCGAGGACACGAAGGAAACGGATGTCACGAAATGCACGGAGGACACGAAGGACATGGCGTATACGTAGGACATGGGGGACATGGCGGACACTATAACTCTGACCCGTGGAGTAGATAGTAATAAGTCGATAAATACTTCATTTATTGTTTGTTAGATTACATCAAAGTATACATTCAATTGTAATGCAACATATAATATACAATGTATGTATAAATATATATATATATATATATATATATATATATATATATATATATATATATATATATATATATATATATATAGATATATGTATATATATGCATATATATGCATATATATGCATATATATGCATACATATGCATTTAAGCCTAGCATATAGTATTAAAAGGTATTTCTTATTTCACAATAATATACAGTTTCTACTATGTACACTCATAATATATGTTAACTATATAGAAACTTTCGGTCATCCACGAGTCATTATTTCGTTGTTTATGTGCTATTTCTTTAATGCTAGTTAAATTGTCATATTCGTTTATCCTATACACTATTCTCATAGTTTTTGTATTTAATTTGTAGTAGTTTGTTATACTAATTTATGTTTAGGAAGCTATAATAGATTTGTAATGTTGGAGATAATTTAGTTTGTATTAAAACTTGTTTCGTAGTCATAGTAAGATATATCTAGTAAGCTGCTGTAAAAGTGATATGTTGTGATTTATCTGATTAAGTTGATTTGTTTGTAATAGTTTAGTTTATTAGTAAACAGGAACCCTGAGTTATTTACTGAGATTTGCGGTAGTAGTTTATTTATATTAATAAATAAGTCGTGAAAGTTTGCAGTAGTTTTATAGGAACTCTTAATTATATTTGTTACCAGTTGAGAAGGAGATATTTGATTAATTTATTAAGTTATTATTTTAAGTCCGTTATGCGTTACGTTTAGGGTTTATTTGCATATTATTTGTGTATGTATCCGTATGTGTATATTTATCTATATATATATATATATATATATATATATATTTATATATATATATATATATATATATATATATATATATATTTATATATATATATATATATATATATATATATATATATATATGTTTGTTCGTATTATTTGAGCACCAGTAGTTATTTATTTATTCACAAATATCAATTAGTATAAACTTTACATATGTGAGATATAACAATAAAGTATAGATACATATTCTCAGCGAAGCTTGTGCATAGAAAGTGGCAATACGAGTTATGAAAGTAGGATTGTTGAGTTTTGGTTGGTGAATAAGTACTCAGTGAAGTAGAGTCAGTCGAGTTCCAGTAATTATTATACAATTTAAGTGAATGTTACTTGCCAGTATTAATGATTCGATTTCGATTGGTATTCTAATCTTTATGGGAAGATCTGCATGCATGCAAGTACCCACATACCATATCATTGTTTATGTTGACCTAGGACACAGTTGTATTTAAGTAGACCAAGTTAGTGTGCTCGGTAGTACTAGACGTGGATTCACTAGAATACATAAATCTATGTTATTATTAATTGAATTAGTCTCCTTTCACGTAGTTAAGTTGGTCGTTAAGTAGTGATTTATAGTAGTTATGTAGTTATTTATAGTGTGTTTGTGAGTATGTCTGTATATGTATTTTAATATGTGTATTTTTTGGAAGTATACGAAAGTGTGTAGGTGTGTGTGAATGTATGAGTATATGCGTACGTAAGCCGCGCGTGCGTGCGTATGTGTCTATCTGAATCTAATAATGATTTTTAGACAATTATTGCGTTGTTTCGATAATATGGAATTCAGGGTGGAAACTACCGCCATCCTTATGAATAATATACAGATATACAATGTATATTCCTGGTAACCCACTGGGATTAGGTTTATTAGGATATAGTAGAGTATAATAGTAAAATTATTAGTTATAGTAATACTTATTGTTGTTATTGTAGTTATTTTAGTAGCGATAGTAGTAGTAGTAGTATTAGTAGTAGTAGTAGTAGTAGTAGTAGTAGTAGTAGTAGTAGTAGTAGTAGTAGTAGTAGTAGTAGTAGTAGTAGTAGTAGTAGTAGTAGTAGTAGTAGTAGTAGTAGTAGTAGTAGTAGTAGTAGTAGTAGTAGTAGTAGTAGTAGTAGTAGTAGTAGTAGTAGTAGTAGTAGTAGTAGTAGTAGTAGTAGTAGTAGTAGTAGTAGTAGTAGTAGTAGTAGTAGTAGTAGTAGTAGTAGTAGTAGTAGTAGTAGTAGTAGTAGTAGTAGTAGTAGTAGTAGTAGTAGTAGTAGTAGTAGTAGTAGTAGTAGTAGTAGTAGTAGTAGTAGTAGTAGTAGTAGTAGTAGTAGTAGTAGTAGTAGTAGTAGTAGTAGTAGTAGTAGTAGTAGTAGTAGTAGTAGTAGTAGTAGTAGTAGTAGTAGTAGTAGTAGTAGTAGTAGTAGTAACAGCAGAACTCTAATAATTCTAAATCCCAGGCAAATATTCTTTTAATGAATGAACCAATGACAATCCAGAAATATAATTTAATTTATATTGTTGGGTATATCAGCGATGATTATTATTTTGTTTCATTAATCCTTGAATCACCAGAGTCATTTTAATAAAATAAGTTAGTATTACCAAACAAGACATTCGTAAACTTTTTAAAGTATTATTAACACTATGCCGTCATTCATTATAAGTACTAAATATCATTAATAACATTAATATATATAACTATACTTTTTATATTTATTGTGCCTACATAATTTTTTAACAGAATAAAAGCGTAATTTCTATCTAGTT
>OZ038315.1:3839260-3972077 GCA_964035775.1 Osedax frankpressi | reverse complement strand
CAAAATCACTTGAATATGAAATTATTATTATTTTTAATTTATTTATAAGTCGTATATTACATTTCACTTGTCGTGGTACCATTTTCTCTTTGTATTCTATCATTAATACTTTGCTGTGGCTATTTTTAAAAATTCTGTTGAATAATTTCATTATAGAATTACTTATATATCATTTCACATAGAATTAATAAATAATTTAAATTTAATATAATTAAATACGATGTATTAATTTTAAAATTTTTTATTTATTATTATTATGCCAATTTATAAGGAAAATCAAAGTATAGATATTATTTAACTTATTATTAATATATTAATAATAATTTATAAATATATTATTACTATAATATATTATTAATAGTTATACAATAAATCTCCTCTGACCTTCGTAGTCAATCTGTCCATCTCCATCTTTGTCAACTTCTGCAATCATTTCATGCATCTCTTCTGAAGAAAGCTCCAAGCCTAACCTGATAAATAATAAATAAGAGTCATTTTTTTAAAATTATAAATCTGTACTATAAAATAATACTGTAAAATATTATCTATTTACAAACACTAATAGTTGATTATAGTCAATTATATAATATTTAATTGATAGCATTTTTGCAATTATAAATTAACATTGACTCTTTGTGTTATATATGATAATGTCTAACCTAATCACTATGTCCCTGAGATCTGCTAGGCTGATGTAGCCATCTCCATCTTGATCTAATACTCGAAATACATCTGTCAAGTCATCTGTTGGTAGGCGAATTTATATTTAATCTCGTTTCTATACAACTTGGATATATATATATATATATATATATATATATATATATATAATATCATAATATATTATAATTGTATACAATATTACTATATAAAGTATAGCATATTTAAATATTAAAATTGTATTTATTACAATTTTAAAAAGATTTTAATTTCAATTTGGATGTTTTATATATAAAATATGATTTACATTAAACAAAATATTAGTCATTCATTAGGGCCCTAATGTACTCATGAGTTTATCTTGTTCACTACTCAATAGAATACTTTGCGTACCATCTTGGGCTAATTCCTGCCTCAGTGATCTCATGACGCCGATAAATTCGTCAAAGTCAATGGTACCGTTACCTAGAAAATTCAAATATTATGATAATAATATAAATATATATATATGTATATATAGATATATATATATATATATATATATATATATATATATATATAGTCGTGCATAGTATATATTCTAGTTTATAGAAATATGACTTCTTAAAATATTATATAAAATATTGTCAAAAGTTAATTATGAAACTTGTAAATGTATGAACGTGATTATTTATGAAATATAATTGATGTTAAAATATTAATTAGCTAATTGAACAAATTAAAGAACAATTTAATATAATTGGATGTAATATGTTCAGGTGTATGTATAATATACATAATAATACAACTAATATCATTTATATCACAATTTATAATTTATTAAAAATGTAGGAATAGTTTACTTTTCATTATCGTTTATTTTATATATTAATACATGAAATTAATACATGAAATTAAAATTATCAATATAATAATAATTATTACTAAATTATTACTAAAATTATTAAAAAATGTGAATACTGATATATAGAATCAAACTCATGTTATATAATTTTAACTGAAGAATGCTATCGTAACTATAGAAAACCATTACAATGCATGCGTATAATCTTATATGCCTTCCTAGGATTACTGTATTTAGAAAATTTATATACCAATGCCGAGTTATTAAATATTATCTTTTACATTTACTTGTTTTTATTTTCGTCTACTTGGATACAAACACAATTGTAAAATATGAAATATAAACTGTACCAATATTAACTATTTTACTATACAGGTGTATACATTTAATATAATTTATGTAATCAAGCAATTAAATACATTTTAACCGATGTTTATACATCTCTATAGTATAGTAGTTTTATATCTTATTTTTAATTAGTCATTAATATATTTAATGATAACATTGGTGGGAGCATAGTACGTATCTATAAATAGAGTATATATTATAATTATTCAATTATAATTAAATATGCATTATTCAAAATATATATTTGTAATTCGAATGTATTTTTGGATTTTAATAAGTTTTCCAAAATTAATTTTCCAACTTAACAATATTATATACACACCCACATATGCGTACACATACACACATACTTGCGAATATGCATACATAAGCACACACACATATACACATACATGGACGTCATAATAGCGGGACGGGAAATATGTTCCATACTTCTTAAAGTGAGATGGATATAACTCAAATTATCATTTAAGTTATCTTTAGTAATATTATTAAATTTACTAATGTAAATTCGCAATATCAAACCATTACATGAATATTACTTTAACCAATTAGATGGCAATTAAAGAAGAAAACGATTTATAACATTTTAACAATTTAATTATTTAATTTAATTAATTTAATATTTTAGTATTTCATTGTATCAGTGATAGAACAAAGAAAGATCAAAATAGATTTAATTTTCTAACATTCTTCAAATGGGAAGTAAGAATAGAATATTGATTATTGCCTATGATATATTTAGTGTTCTTGATAAAATAATATAATGTTTTATGAATTGTTAATCTTAAATATTAATCTTGAATATTAATCTTAACTAATACACGTTCAAATTAATTAAAATAATAAAGGATTTATATTTACATATATATATATATATATAATATATGTATAATATATTCTGCAAAACTAATTCGTAAAAATATAGTTATATTAACTATATATTATAATCTCATTACAAGCATTATAAATACATTCATTTATTAGTAGATCTTTTATATAAACCCATGTATTTATCCCCCTCTTATGAGATTCTCAAACGCACATATATACACATATAAACAATAAATACACACACAAACACAAACATAACAACACACACTCACTAATATTAAATAAAACTCAAACGCTTATATATACAAATATACCAACTTCGTCAAAAGATTGAATCAGTTATATAAAACCTCATATATCGACATCTAACCATCAATGTCGAATGGTTCTATGAGCCTCTTGACCTCCCGCGAAGACGGATCCTGTCCCAACGACACTAGCACCGTGGTGACCTCTTTCAGCGATATTACATTGTCGCCATCTTTGTTGAATATATCGAAAGTTTGGCGGAGTTCTGAGGCGGGCGTCGTATAAGGGGTTATAAGGTTAACCAATGAGTAATCGATTAGAATAACTGAGAAAGTCGTATCTTTCAACTAGTTTAGTCGATGATGAATTAAAAATATAAATTACCAGAAACTGTATATTAATTTCATGATATGTAATCATTAATAAGTTACTCTTTAATAAAATATTCTACTTTTTATTTAATCATAAAAATTTACACAAGTGGAATAAACCTTTTATTTCCTCTTCTGTGAGATCGTTTGATTTTGTCTGCGAAAGAGTTGTCATTTAAATAAGTGAATAATATATAAATACATTATCACACCTACAAGTTTTTGTTTTTCTATATCTTCATCATGCCCCTGTTTACTGGAATGTAACATCCCAAATTTAACAATATTTATTAAAATAGAGTAAACTCTGTTTGTTTTGAAAATCAGTAACTAATTTAAATTAGTTATATTTATTGAAATATTAAGTATATTCAGATATTTTTTTAAAAATGCAATTATAATAATTAAATAAACGACTTAAGAGATTAGTAAATATATATAGACGAGTTCTAGCACACAATTAACAATTATCTACATTGTTTAATTAATAAAAACATCGTGTATCAATATTTGTATATGAATACAAATCTAACGCCTTAGGCTTAGTCTTGGGCCTCATATGTTATATATAACAATGTATTATATATTATTATATATAGAGAGATACAACTGTTATAGATATGAGTATACAGCTAGATGTGTATACTAATATCAGTAATATCAGCTTATCTAGCCTTCGCAGGACATATATATATATATATATATATATATATATATATATATATATATATATATATGTGTGTGTGTATATATATATATATATATATATATATATATATATATATGTATATATATAAAATCTTAGAATCACACAATAGTTTGAATAGTTTGACATACTCTACATTGTTCTTTTCCTATTGTATTAAATATACTCATGTGTATTCCCGCTGTAGAACCACTAGATTGACTATATATAGCTATTTATAATAATCACGTTACGTATTCTAAGTTGCAGTACTATAGTTAACATCTTAATGTACGACGTACATATATGAATATAATATAATTTCTATATATATATATATATATATATATATATATATATATATATATAGAATAAAAAACATTCTACATCTAATCCATTCTAAAATAGACTTCATATTATACATTATAATAACAGCAGTATAGCTTTGCAAATTTATAGTTATTACCCTTGAAATTTAATCTTTACAAATGATAATATTTATATATATATATATATATATATATATATAATATATATACAAATATATATCATAGTATATTATAAACAATAACATACTCCGTATACCGTAAACGATACGGGTATATCAATATTTCCAATAATAAAACATGTTTAAATTTACATATTTACATATAAATATAAATAATCTGTAATTTATATATTGACCACTAACCGATAATACGCTCATCTCCGTGTAAAGGTGTATTCAATAGTAGATATAAAGTAGTATGTATGGATTACAGTATATTCTATACGAAGAGTATATATATCTATTAATAATTCTTCTTAAATAATCATAATCCACGAATAAATCCTGATTCCTTTATTATGTACTTTTACTATATGTGAAATTCAATGTTTAGTGACTTAGTGTGACTTTAGTGTGTTATATAAGTTGACCTGTTAAAACCTATCAAACTAGAGTATAGCTATTCCTATTGAATAGTCAGACGGGGTTATAACCGTATCGATGTATAGGTGTAAACAATTGTGCTAGGTTTGGGTTGGGTTGAGTCTTTTGGTGTCTATAGTAAGAATGCTCTATGCACACGCACACGTATAGCAAATGTAATGGTATGGAAGGGTCTGGTTCTGGCGAAATGCGTATTCATCTATGCTTCGAGCTTATCTCTTGTCTGTGTGGCCTGTCGACATGCTAATGGTAACAATTCCGCGTTGGTCTCAGGCCAACTCGTGCAATTAATAATGCACGCGCCAAACCCAAACATGCATTGTACCAACCAATCACGTTGTAGCCGCTTGAACTACGCATAGGGTAATTCGGTTCGACTTAGAACACGCTCACAATTGTACACCGACCACCAGACTAGTGACAACACGTCTAGGGCTAGTCCGATATGCACCAGTTATACTGAATGTTTAGTTAACATCCAAACGATTATATTTAATTATATATAGAATATCGATCTTTTATTATTATCATTAATAATTTATTTATGTATTATTAATATCATTTATTGTAATAATACGTTTTAAAATGCAGTTATCCATAATGTATATACAAATAACCACAATAGGAATAATATCATATGTTATATTGTTATCTAAGATGAATAATAATCTGAAAATATCATAATTAATTTATAAAGATATAAATTTGATTATAATAATATTTATTATACATATAAAAATCTATATATTATATTATATATATAATTATTTTACTAAATGTAGTTAACTAACCATTATATCAATATATATGTCTACTATATATAATTAAATTATATTATATGTGCATTAGGTATTATATTTAAGAATAAGATTGACAGAATGAATATAACTACATTGCAAATTAGTTTCAATTATATGTGTATTCTTTACTGTAATTGATAATATATTAAACTAATATTTACAAATGGTTTACGTGTAGTCGAGAACGAATGCTAGTATTACATCATAAAGTTACATAGAACTGTTTACATCGATCATTAGAATCAATATGAAATCAATCATTAGCAATAGGAGAGTAATTCTAAAGAGAGAGTCCGCTATTAACTACATAATATTACTTTTTGTACTATGATTTACTTCAATATATATAATATGAATAGCTATTAAATATAATTGCATACGATATATACAATCAAAGTTAACGTACATCTTTGATCTTAAAAGATAATCATGAAAATATCTCAATTCTGCATTACTTTTTATTATCTGACCAATATCATAAATAAACATAATTAATGAACTATATAATATATTATACCTATAACCGTTATTATGTATTTATTTATTTAATATCACATCAAAATTAAAAAAATAATTGCATGTCTCAAATATAATATCAATACGTATAACTTATTTATACAATTACCACATTGTATACAATTACCACATACCATAGCATAACCTAGCGGTGGTAAACGTATACAAATTGATATTTATATTACTTACATGCTATTCTATATAATACATTTCGAATATACCTACCATACATGTTGTAAGATACCTACTCCTCCAATCGTGGACCCCAGCTTGTCCTTCTATCCGGGGCACATCTAATCCTATATATCCTAATGAAATAAGAAAATTATAGAATATTAATTCAGGCCCGAATGAACTTCACAAATAACGATGGATATATAAAATACTTGCTATTATGTACTAATTAGATTTGATACAATTCCATCATCATTGAGAATAACATATGTAATTGTTATAAGGATGGTATACAATGTAAAAAGCGTTCATTTGCAGACTACTTGTATGAAAATACTTCTTAGACCTTTGTAATGTTGAACTAAACCCAGGCAAACAACTGGAGATCAAATGTCACAAGTTGTAGTAGGTATATAAACCAGTGATTAAGTTTTGTAAGATATAAATATAACACAAAGCGTAACTCATAGTTTATGTCAGTTACCAGTTATGATTGTTAGAATATTATTTTACTATGCTGTGTTCATAAATTATTAATCAGATGCATCTACTTTCAGGTTTATGTATGTTTACAGATGTAGTACATATGTTTCCCAATAAGTTACAACTTATAGTACTTATACAACTTATAGTACTAGTGTTACTAATGAATAATTGTATTAAGGTAATATTGATATGTTTTATAAAGACATGAGCACAAGTTGCCTTGTATTTATGTCAAATGTTCCTTACTTCCAAAGTATGCTAATTATATTCATATTTCTACACATAGAAATAAACTGAATAACATTGCATAACACCTATAAAAATTGTACTCGTCATATATTATAACTTTTAAAACAAAATATTTATTATTAAATAATAGTTTGAAAATATAATTTATTTTTTTATTTTCATTTCGTACTGGTCTTCGAATTCGATAATCAATTGTTCTTCGATTGGTTTGTTTGTTATATCCGTGCAGTTATTCTTACAAGTATACGCAATTATATTGCTGAACTCTGCATCAAAATCTGTACGGAGATTGAAAATAACTATTATTATTTATTTTAAACTTTATATATCTTTTACAGTATTGAATAATATACTGAATTGGGCATGTAAATAAGCTTTACTATATCTATATCTATTAATATAGATGTGTGTATATTAGCATATAATAATATAATATATTATTAGATGATATTATGATATAATACATTTACTATAATGTACAAAAACTAGTTAGCAAATACATTTAAGAAACTATTATTTCAATTTTAAATTATAAATTATGAATATTAATATGAATAAATCAATTCTAAATCTAATTCACTATTCAGAATTTATAGAGTGTGTAATCGTTCACCATTCACTTTTTTTTAATAATTTATTCCAAAGGAATATATTCTATTTAAAAATGGCAAGTAAATATTAAGTTTAGTAAAGAAGGCAATAACTACGAGGTATGAAGGGTCTTTAAAGTAAATATCACTTAGTGTAATATGTTAGACAATACTTTTCAATACTTTATTGGTACATTTTTGAACAAAATAACCAATTATTTAAAATATTTCCCTGAAATCAAAACTATACAGAAAAAACATAATCATAATCAAATATACCATATAAGGAAATATATTTTTTTAAATTTAGAAATTTAATAACATTAAATATTCCCATATAAATTACGCACTATAAATTATCATATCTTAAATTTTGATTACTATTTTGAAGGGTTAAGCATATTTTAGCATATTTTTATTTAGACTTATTTGGTCAAAATATATTCATAATCGATATATATATATATATATATATATATATATATATATATATATATATATATACATGATATACATGTTAGAATTCGATTGTACAATATTATACATTGAATTCGGCGGCGATAAAATTGTTTTATATCAATAGCAATTCACCTCGCAGAGCTAGAAATAATATCGATGAAATATTATATTAGTTTTCCAATACAATTCTTACAAAATGCAGTTCATATAATATTAAATTAATATTATTATTATAAATCTGCTTTTCAATACTACATCATATTGAGAAATATTGAAATTACTTATACTTTATTTTTATATTACTGAGAGTATTGTATTAATATCCTAAATATAACTAGTTAATAGATAATATTTAAATAAAAAGAAAATTAGTAATAATGATAATTATTATATAAACCGAATATATATTATGTATTACATATTTAACATATACACTATAGAATTCTATTGTATATGTTCTTTATCTCTGTGTAAATAAATTATTGATCAATTCATAATTAATATATACTAATGCTATTTAATTATATAAATTTAACAAACTTATAAAGACAATAACCTCCAGACATTGGATTAATGAAGTTCAGGTAGCAGATTGAAGATGATAGCAACTGAAATTCAAAAACTCTTTCACCGTCACAGTGTTGACACCTGAGGGGCTCAGTAATCATTGGTTCACTGGTAAATAATGCTTGTCCACCTATGCAATACCTAGTTTAATGATGACTACATACAATAACTACTGAATATAGATATTTATATTGAAGATGCTTGATTAAAAGTATTATTAATTTAGTAATAGTTTATATTTAATAATAATTTTGAAAATATTTATTACAAAGAACATATCGTATTATATAACCTGATTATTTGTTGAGGACATTTTGAAATTGTTTTTAAATATTTTTTAAAATATTTATCGACGTGCTTTGAATCACTTTTTTCATAAATTTCTGCTGATTTCCCGCTATTAAATAACATTAATAATTATTTCAACAAACATCCCATGAATATTTTCATTAATTATAATATAATTTCAACACTAATATTATCAAATTAATGGTAGAGAATCTTTTCCAATTGTTAAAAATCAATAAATAGCAAACAGATGAGAATACATGCAAACTGAAGGAGTTGGACGGTAACCCGGATGAACTGTGACCTCCGTGGCAGTCCGACGCTGAGGTGATATCCTCGCGTGTACAATAGTCGCGCAACAGAGCAACTTCATGCGGAGACGGGTTGAGCCTCGAGCCGACTTCGGCGTAGTTACACTCCTCGACGACATTCACGTAGTGGCAGGCAAGCTCTGGAGGATTCGGGAAGGAGGGGCGAGGTCGGATGGGTTACGCTTCCTCGACGTGAACGTAGTCGCGGGAGAGTTCATAAGCGGGAGTACGGGCGGGAGAGAAGTTTTGTATCTGCTTCATAATAACACTTTATGAGATGAGTTCTGGACATGGGTTACATTTGATGAGGTAAGCCGTTAGAAAGGGAGAACTGCGGGGAGTGAGATTGAGGAGTGAGATTGAGGAGAGTAGATAAATTATGACTTTTACATCGCATTCAAGTAAAGTGAGTAAATGAATGCTGGATCGGTTGACATGAGTTAGGGTATAAGAACAGGGGAGGAACAGTTGAGGTGTGGTGGATAATAGGAGATGTACTTCGCTTTACCTTGTTTCTATAGAAACAGATTAGTTAGATGGGAAGAAATGAGTTAGAGTAGTGTGATTAAGGAAGGGCAGCGCAGTAGGGGAGATATTAGGAGGTAACGAGGGTGAGAGAAGAAGCTTATCATATATATTATAAAATATATGCTCAAATATAAAACTTTACAGATTAAAAATGTAGATTTTCTATAACAAACTAATAATCTAATAATAAAATAAATATCCTGATAGTTTGAAATAGTTGGTACCTAATACATTATCTAATCCCATTACCTAATACATTATCTAATCCCATTACCTAATACACAATACATTATCTAATCCCATTACCTAATACACTATACATTATCTAATCCCATTACCTAATACACAATACATTATCTAATCCCATTACCTAATATACTATACATTATCTAATCCCATTACCTAATACACAATACATTATCTAATCCCATTACCTAATACACTATACATTATCTAATCCAGGTGTTCCCAAACTATAGAAAATGATCTACAATTTGGCTTGTAGCATTTTCTATAGATACCAATCTTTATAGATACAAAACATTATATAATTATTTCAGAGAGAAATTACCTAAACATATTAATTAAAATAAGTAAATCATACAAAAACTAAGTATTATATATTTAAACTTTAATTGTAACAATAAGTAAATCATATATGTACACATTCAAAGATTTCATAGATTTATTTTATTATATTATAACAATAAAATAGCAGAAATCTAAAATTTCCTATTTAAAAAAATATTGAAAATAACAATACAATTATTATACAAAATTTCAAATAGATCTTCATATTAGATACTGAGGTAATCTATTAGATACTGAAGGTAATCTATTAGATACTGAAGGTAATCTATTAGATACTGAAGGAAATCTATTAGATACTGAGGTAATCTATTAGATACTGAAGTTAATCTATTAGATACTGAGGTAATCTATTAGATACTGAGGTAATCTATTAGATACTGAAGGTAATCTATTAGATACTGAAGTTAATCTATTAGATACTGAGGTAATCTATTAGATATTGAAGGTAATCTATTAGATACTGAAGTTAATCTATTAGATACTGAGGTAATCTATTAGATACTGAAGGTAATCTATTAGATACTGAGGTAATCTATTAGATACTGAAGGTAATCTATTAGATACTGAAGGTAATCTATTAGATATTGAAGTTAATCTATTAGATATTGAAGGTAATCTATTAGATACTGAAGGTAATCTATTAGATACTGAAGGTAATCTATTAGATACTGAAGGTAATCTATTAGATACTGAAGGTAATCTATTAGATACTGAAGGTAATCTATTAGATATTGAAGGTAATCTATTAGATATTGAAGGTAATCTATTAGATACTGAAGGTAATCTATTAGATACTGAAGGTAACCTATTAGATACTGAAGTTAATCTATTAGATATTGAAGGTAATCTATTAGATACTGAGGTAATCTATTAGATACTGAAGTTAATCTATTAGATATTGAAGGTAATCTATTAGATACTGAAGTTAATCTATTAGATACTGAAGTTAATATATTAGATATTGAAGGTAATCTATTAGATACTGAAGTTAATCTATTAGATATTGAAGGTAATCTATTAGATACTGAAGTTAATCTATTAGATATTGAAGGTAATCTATTAGATACTGAAGGTAATCTATTAGATATTGAAGGTAACCTATTAGATACTGAAGGTAATCTATTAGATACTGAAGTTAATCTATTAGATATTGAAGGTAATCTATTAGATACTGAAGTTAATCTATTAGATATTGAAGGTAATCTATAGATACTGAAGTAATCTTACCGCCTGAAAAATCTGGAAGATTAAGCAAATCTTCAATATTAGAATAATTGTAGAAATATATACAAAGATCATTCCACATATCCACAAAAATTAAAAAGGTATTTCATAAAATAAGCCATATGTCACTACAACTTGGCATGCAAAAATACAACATTAAATCTAAACTAAATCACGATTACCAAAGCATAATATTTGAGATAATAAAAGCAGAATCACAAATACGGAATAATAAAAATGAGTAGCATATTCAGTACAAATCACGGAGGTAAGGAATTAAAGGAAAGAAAAATTAAATTAATTAAAAGGAAATTGAAATTGAATAAGCTCCAACTCAATATATAACCCTGATAAGTGTTGTATACACTGAAAAAGCTTGTTATTTGTCCGATCGGAATTACATGAAATATAAAGAAGAATTTGGATGTGTGCACACTAAAAACGCTAGCGTATTGATCTTGGACTGTTTACAAAGAAAGTAAAATAATTATTTTTGATATTTTATAAATATTAGCTATCAAAGCAATATATTTTTCCCTCTGTATCTTATTACCATATATTTCATCACCTACTTTCTATATAGATTTATAATATTATTAATTAAATATTTTATTAAATTTTAAAATAAATGAATCTCATGGGAAGATAAAGTTCATTACGCCAGAATTTACTCTTAAATTTAACATTTCTTAATTCCACATTATTTTGAGCAGGAATCGAATTCCAAGCAGAAAAATTACACATATTTCAGTGTTTTAAAGAAAACTATCAATAGAACACGAAGATGAGGAAGACTGAATATAAATAGAATGCTATATTATATAGATTTACAATATCTATTGAATTGATGTATTAGTAGAACCATTTTATATTCAACTATTTCTAAACTAAGCATAGAAGCTAAGATAAACTAAGCATAGAAATCTAATTGTAAGTCATTATCAAGATTAGAAAAATGTTTTGAACAATAATGAATTGTTTTGATAATATGAGTATAAAAGAATAAACTCATATTTCAATAATATTATATACATAAGTAGCTTAAAAATATAACATCAATTAACCATTTTTTCCTTGATAATGTACAGGAATTTCTGGTTTCTTTTCAATATTCTGGAATGTGCATTGAATTCAACTGCTAATAGAATAAACATAATAGAATTTTATAATACTATCTACCTTTATTAAATGTATAACATATTATAATACATATAAAAATTAAAATATATTAACTAAATAGTGTTTAACTATATGTTTAATCTTTGTGTTTAGATATTATCAAAATTGCATATTAAAAAAGTTGAATATATATATTTAATTATTTTGCAAATATTTCTTTAGAATAAGTTAAAAGTTTAAAAGGAAAAACTTTCACAAATCATATAGTTGTGTTATATTAATATATATAAATATATATATTTATATAGATAAAGTGATATATATATATAGATATATAAAGTGATTTATAAACCAATTGATGAATTGGATCTTTGGTGCTGGTAAGTGTAGATAATGAGTCATCGAGCCATGATTCATCATCGGAATCACCAAAACCCCATTCCGTATCATCAGTTGTAACGGCAACCTCAGAGTTTTTACTTACAGGATCGGATACTGTAACATCAACTGAGCAATCTCTCTCCGTTCGATATAGACACCAACTAGTAGTTGTAGTAATAGTAGTAGATATAGACACCATCTAGTATTGGTAGTAGTATTGTAGTAGTCATAGTATTGTAGTAGTTGTAGTAGTTGTAGTGGTTGTAGTAGTATTATTAGTAGTTGTTGCAGTAGAAGTAGTTAATATAGACACCATCTAGTAGTTGTAGTATCAGTAGTAGTTGTTGTAGTAGTATTAGTAATAGTAGTAGTTGTAGTAGTAGTAGCAATAGTAGCAGAAATACTAATATAAGAAGTATAATTGCCTCTAATTTCTTGATGAAGTAAGGAGTCGATGTGTGTGAATAGTTTCTACTGGTGAAGGACATATCGCTAAGGACATTCCATGCCACCTACAATGCGGGGGATTGCGCTATTACCCGTTCTGGATCTGACCAGACCTTTTCGTAGACTACATTCCTACTTATGCAATTTAAGGGAATAAGCTAAATGGGCGAATATGTAATTGTACGATTTAAGTACACGATTACATCATCGCATAGAAATTGATTCGCAAACCCTCCCTAACACAGCTCAGATAAAACATACCTATGACGCTTGCTCGGGCATCATTTTCAGTGTCATCGATGTTAGCTATCTCCGTGAAAAAAATATAAATCCAGGTAGTTCAAGTTACATAATAACGCCATAAGGGGAAACCAAACGTTGACAAATGTTTAGATTTTATGTTTCAGATTTATTTTAGCAGGCGAGAGAAACTTTCCTGAAGTTTAATTTTTGAGTTACCTCAGAATCCCGTGATCGGTGAAAGAATGTTTCGCATTCAGGAAGGTAATTTGTAAGCTTAATACACATTATATAAGTTTGTCGCTGCGGGAGTCATTAATGGAAGAATCTGGGACTTGCTTAATTAGGGTTTATGCATTAATTGTATACCTGACCTAATCCAAACCCCATTGAAACAGTTAGTTGTTCATTCTCTAAATTGTATAAAGCCTCTCTTATGCTTATTTCTATTATCAAGTATTCATATCGCATGTTTCCCTTTTATAGTCTGACACAGAGGTTAATGTGGCTTCCCTGAAAAATGGAATCCCCTGAATCCTGAAATCTTTTTTAAACAATAAATGAAATAATTGTCATAACTAGGAGTAGTAATAGCATAAATAGTAGTAGTATCAGTTATTAGTAGTAGTTGTGTATTAATAATAGTATTGCCAGTAGTATGTACACAGTCAAATAATATATTCTAAGTCTATTGCTTTCAAGATAACCTTTAATTCATTTATTATTTTATTTGAATTCTTATTATAATCAGGAATAATCAATTACTAATAATAATATGAAAATAATTAATTATATCAAATACTTATATATATTGTTAGTGAAAATTAATATCAATATAAAATTATAATTATTTAATATAAATGGATTAATTACATCATTATTAAATTAAAATATAGGTATATATTAATGTATATTTTATATACTACAATTGTAACCTATTTTCTATTGTTTTGCATGTTAATGCAGGACAGGCGAATAGGTGCAGGGCTCTGTGGCGAGCAACACCCTCTAGTGGACAGTACAGCTGAACGACAAGGACACGCTGAGTTCCACAATGTTTACAGAGGCTCACGAAATCACAATAACCTGACATCCACAACTATAAATAGCACGAACAGTCACTGATGGTTAAGGTTCGTTTTAACTTGAAAAACTACTTGCTGAAATATAATGAACATCGCTAAAGGTAGGTATTTAAAGTTAATAGTAATTATAAAATCTTGTTATATATATCCCAGCACTTTTAGAAATCTGAAGCAGATATTCTAAAAAATAAATCATATACTTTATAATATCGTGTAAACTTTTAATTTCTCTAAATATATACGCATATATTATATTCAGTTAGTTTATTGAGAAATGTTAATATTGATTTCTTAAAGTATGATTACAAAGGAGTAATATCTATACAATATATCAATTATATTGATAACGTAATACATTAAACTATTATAGATATATAAACTATAATATAAAAAATACTACTATGTATTTCTATGTGTAGTGTATAATAATTATGTTTTAATTGACATTAACTAATTTTGATTTATATCAATTTGATTGTATATTATTTTAAATACTTAAATAAAGTGTATTCAATATCTTATTATATGATTTAAAGGAATTAAATTATTCAAAGTATTAGTAATTTCTTAAATAATTTAATAAATTCATCAATAATTATATATACATTTTATATAATTGTAATTACCGGTGGTCCACCAATTCTATTATCATATGAAGTTAATTCGGATAGTTTAACATGACTTTTCTCAACTAAACCTAGCAAACTTTTATTGGACATTTTAAAAATATATTTACTTTAAAATATTTTAAATTTTATATTCACATGGTTTTGCAATAAATGAAGAATAACATAATATAATATAATCATAGATTAATATGATATTTTAATATATCTGTATCACCAATATATATCACTAATACCATAGAAATACATTTTTTATAATATATATTATGTATAGTATACATTTTACTAATCATATACTTATACATTTACAATATTATAAATGAATCATTTAATATTTATATTATTGGTTCCTGCCTCCATATTGTTTTCGGTTTATATATTTTTTGAAATTTGTAATGTTAGTAATTCTGAATGCATTTTAGAATGTCTCATTTTAATATAAACTCTAATAATATATTAATAAATAATTTAACACAATATTTTTAAATCGTTTAAAATTATTAAGATTAAGCTGAATTAAATTACATTATGTTATTAATGTCATTATTTTCGAAACTCATGTGACAATATTCTTTGTTTTATAATATCTTTAAATAATTTATAATATTTAGTATATTTCCTAGATTTGGAAGAATATTTAAATAACCTATTTCATATTCAAATGAATAGTATTAGCATATATGATAGCACATTATCAATGCTTATTAAGTATATGTATACTTAATTAATGCTTTTTAATATTTATTTTTCTTAATGTATTTGATCTCGATTTTAAAAGTAAAATATTCATAATATATTCTAAAAAAATTATTCAATATTATATAATGATAATATATAAATGAAAGTGGTACAATATGTTTATATTAACTTCAAATGTATTGGTTTATTTTAAATTCATAAACCATCTAATATTACATTACATGTATAATAATATGTTAAATTAAAAAAAAAATTAAATAATATTACTTTATTTCAATCGAATTTAATAATGCCATGCATACACAGTTTAAATGTCTATACTGGGAATACAAGAAGTTATCTTTGAGGATGATGTTGAGCTTGATTTGTATACTTATGTATACATTATAAACCTCGATGATTCTATATATCATCACGAAGTGGATTTCAGTAACCAGCAATATGATGATTACAAACCTAAACTTGATATCACCTGGGCTGACGATCATGCCTTTCAAAGTCGAGACGACTGAAAATAATGTAAACGTGTTACAATATTGGATATCATGGATCTCATCATAAATGTAATCACTATAGTAATTATAATCCATGTTGATTCATTATATAACCGAAGTATATATATTTGTTAATGTTAATGTTATTTTTAATATTTATTTATATAATATAAATAATGTCGTTTATGTCATTTAATAATAAGGTTATTTCAAATATTTCTTATTAGGTATGTTACTTGTTATTAGATTATATTATCTTATGCGATTTAATGCAATAAAATACCCTTATTGCTTTACAATATTGTTAATTTGATTGTATTCCTATTTCTTTGTATACCTATAATCAAATTATTTAAATATCTTTATTAATAAAGTTTATTATAAAACCATTACATTTTGACATATTATTTATAAAACATCTTAGGTAATGTTATACTAAATATATCATGTATATTAGATTAATTAGCCAATTACAAGTATTTCTATTACAATATGAATATATGTATTCACTATAATATATATATTCAGAAAGCCATTATTCAATTTGTTAATCAATTATTATATTCAAGTGTTCAATATTAAAGTAATCTTGTTAACGCTATTTAAGAATATATATCATTAAATAATATTAATAATAAAATAATTTACAAAAATGTTATCATTTTTATAATATATTATATTTATTATTTTGCGTTTTAAATTAATTTTACTTAACAAAATAATTAGATAATTTTTGTAATCCCACTTAACAATCTGTAATACTTATTTCTACTATACATTCTAATAATATAAGAATAATTATTGAAATCAGTATTCGAATAAGATTCATTTCTGTTATCACATTAGTGTTATTCTATCTATGAAAATAAGGATGTATTAATACAATCGTTTACCACTTACAGTATCGCATTGATTTAATACATGATTACATGTCATTAATATGGAAATTGTGTATCTCAATAAATTATTTGAGTTATTTAGCATGATAATCGAATAAGTTTATATAATTAATGGTTATTTAATTATCATAGAATTATTAATTTTTAAAAAGTAATTTCAATTATATTTAAAATAATAGAAATTTAATTTTTAAAAAATATTATAATTTTAATTATAATAGTTAACTTACAACAAATTCGTTAGTGATAATATTGATGAATATGTGTTATTTCAAAAGTAATGGTTAATTTTGTCATGATCAAATTAATTCGTAAGTTTGTATGTATATTGATACTATTACATAACACCGTCAGAGAGTATCACTTAATTATATAGGAATATATTTTCAAGTCTTAATAAATAATGTATTTTATGTGTCCATATATGGATAAGGGTGGATACCAATATAATTAAAATTTTTAGATGTAAATAATCAGCTGCGTAATAAATTCTAGAAAAGTTATTATTTATTTCAACAAAAAAAATTAGAATTCTTTTAGCCTGCCTAAATAATTTATTAAAAAATGTAATTGATTTGCCAAACTGTTTTAAATAGTATTCTCTATATATCACATATAATATCTAATTCTTTCTATGAGAAATATCCGCCCTACACTTCACCTATATATCCAAGGGCCATTAGCATGTCAATTAAATTATAATAAGATCTCATAATTTATCTCACTAAATTATCTTTGTTTTTTGGATATTTTATCTATCAGTTATTTAAATAATGTTCATCAATCTGCATATACACGAAATGATATCCTAATGTGAAACTTAAAACCAGTTATTTAAAAACAATGAGTTGATCAATTTTTTAGGAATGGATATACCTACATTTCATTAAATTGATCTTAAGATCTTTAAGATTAAGACCCTTTCGAAAAAATACTACCTACTTCATTAGAATTAATTAACTAGTTTTCAATTCATTACCAGTCTGCAGAATGAACCTATAATTTGTCCAAGGCCTCAATTTTTTAAATAATATGTTATCTTCCATATTCATTAACTTTAATAGCTATTTGAATTATATTAACTTAACTTGTCGACTTCACCCTTCTTTTTCAGTAAGTAATTCGTCTTTATACTTTTTTCTAGAGTATTGAAAATACTCATTTTAGAATAGTAGTCAGTTTGATAGTAATGCTTCTACTCGACTAAATAGCATGCAAACTATCATAATATAGTTTTCATAAGTTTCACCCTTTATCTCCAGTGTATATTTCAAAAGTATGCGCTATTTTCCCAAGTGAATTTTGTATTTATTATAAATGTACACTATTACTTACATAACATATGTAAAAGTATATACTTTTACATTATCAAATAATAATAATCGATTATTATAATTGATCATATTTTTAAAGAGAATTTAATTATCACTTTGATGAATATAAATTAATGAAGAATTTTGTATTTATTATAAATGTACACTATTACTTACATAACATGTAAAAGTATATACTTTTACATTATCAAATAATAATAATCGATCATTATAATTTATCATATTTTTAAAGAGAATTTAATTATCACTTTGATGGAATATAAATTAATGATGAGTTTTGTAATTATTATAAATGTACACTATTACTTAAATAACATTTGTAAAAGTATATACTTTTACATTATCAAATAATAATAATCGATCATTATAATTTATCATATTTTTAAAGAGAATTTAATTATCACTTTGATGGAATATAAATTAATGATGTATAATTGATTATTAATTAAATAAAAAATAATATATAAATTTCATACTTCCAAAATAATGTTGTCATATTGATCATAAAAATTATATAAATATATTCAAAATATTAAATAAATAATTAATTTAATGATCTTCGTTGATATCTATTAAATCATAGCGATACAGATTATTATATTTGTATAAACTATAATAAGCTATATCTAACTATTTAGAAAGATATGGCTCTAAGCTTTTTTTGCATGTGCTTGAAACAATATAATTATTCATTATATTCTTATTATATATATTATATATTCTTATCTATTTATATTATTTGTATTTTATATTATTATTATATTTTATAATCTGGTATCGCATAACATATAGTAGTTTTCTAGAATATATTTCGGATAAACGATGGGATCGAAGATTAAAACTTACCAGTGTAGCAAACGCAAGTGTATGTTACACTTGTGTTTGCGAAAAATACGTGCAAAGAAAAAAGCACCAAGTCGATAGCAAATCTTTTTTCTGAAGGCGCGACGGATGCTGCTTTTAAATAAAAAATCGAACAAATAAAATTAGGTCGTCGTAACATTAATCCTAATGATAAAATACAGTTTTCCGACATGCTTAATCGTGCAGCCGCTAGTGCTAAAGAAGCTGCAAAAAGAATTGAAGCTGATATCCTTGAACAAGCTATTTGTTTAATAGCAAATGTACTGATTTAATACAAAATAAACTATAAAATGAATTAGAAATAATTTAAGTAAATGTGATAATTACGTACCCAATACAAACATTACATTTTATTCATACTTGAAAAATTAATGATTTCTATCTAATTACCGATTTATTTCAAAATAATATATATCTAATTGATAATTAATCTAGAAGGCAATTTAATGAAATTTGTAAAGAAAAATAAAAATGAGATAAATGTATTTATTTAGAAAAAATAAATTTAGTAGTTTGCTCGTCAGAATTCATTTATTGAACCGGAACATGTCGTTAACGACCTTCCAACTCGTGCCCACCGTGGTTAGCAAGAAGTTCTCGGTGAATAGTTCCGTAATAGAGTCTGCGTAGCACACCTCCCCGCTTACGGTGACAACCATGGAGGTCTGACCTTGGGTTATGTTTTCTACGCGGCGGTGTAGGTGTCATTATGTAGGTGTCATTATGTAGGTGTCATTATGTAGGTGTCATTATGTAAAAGGATATCATTTCATACATTAAATGTCATTCATGCAGGCAATAGTTACAATATTAAGCTATTATCAAAAACCTCTATTATAATAAATACGTGTATAATATTATATTAAATTAACTAAATATAGTATATTATATATGTAGGATGAATTTTAAATGAATTTTAAAAGCATTATTTTAAATTCAAATTTCTATATGAATTTATAGATAAAATAGTTGGTATTATTACAATTGTACGGGTAATATTTAATATCTGCGATAAAGAGTTTTGTGGTGTATTCTTCAAATCAATATTACCTATCAAACTATAAATCTACAATTAGTTGAACTCTACGACCAACCACTATTTATACTAGAACTAACTGGAAATAGGCTGAGCATCCAAAGAGAATATTTGATGTTTGGAGACTGGTAGATTTTCATACATTTCGATTATAGGTGATACACCGGAAATTTGATTGCCATTCCAAACTAAAATAGCCGTGTCCATATACAGTTTTCTTAGGTTCTGAAAATATAATTCTTAAAAAATAATATCTACAAGTAAGACCAAAAAACTATTTATTAATAAAATAATTTTACATTAAGAATTAATATTGATTACAGATACATATAATATTTCATTAATTACTATAATCTAATAAGTTAACTTACACTTATAATAATGAAATTATGAATATTGTTTTGAAATTCAAATTGATATGACAATATGTATTACATTTTGAAATTGTATGATCACTATATTGACAATATTAAATATTAAACTATTAAAATGTATTTAAAACAAAAATATTGAATTGACAAGAAATATTATTTCTGGGAATTGATTATTATTCATTTATTTTCTAATTTTCTTATTCTGATAGAAATATTGATATTTCAATAAACAAATAATATTTAATGGATAAACAAATATGTATAATGTGCTGGGGTACATAATTAAATTAAACTAAATTATCGATTTTATATAACATTTATAAAAATATGAAAAGTTCAATTATTAGCTTTTGGTTAATTAGAATATCATAATCAAATAGTATTATTTAGTCAAAACTAGTTACAATACTGATGTATAGATAGATATATATTTGTTTAGATATATAAACTAACCTTTCTTTTAGAATCTAAACTTTCATAAAAGATTTTATAGAATGCTTCAGCTGCTTTGTTCACCTTTTCTGATTCGATTCTGTCTAAATCCTATTCATAATGTATGTATAATTAGAAAACATTTAATATAATAAAATAATAAAACAAATATATTTAAAATAATATAATATTATATATTTTAAAATATTGATGTGATTATTTTATTTCTAAAACTCATCTGTAACAAACTAATTATTACAGACCAACACTTAATACATACTGTGTATCTAAATATAATATAAGGTAGTGGCATATGTCACTTTACCACATGGTGATTCTACTAGCAGTATTGAATACTATTTAATAAAGTTGATTACTCTTCATAACAGGATATTTCATTAAATACATATTAATATACATAAGCTGTTTTTCAATATCACGAAATAAATAGAATGTGTTTGAAATATTTATTTTATATGCAATCTATAGGATTATATGATCATATTAATTTTGATTAATGAATTTTGAAAAATAAATTATCAAGATATAATGATCATTTGTTCGTCAAAAACTAAAGTAATTATTATTTAACATACCTAATTTGTTTCTATTCAAATGGTTAAACTTTCTATATTGAATAATAAACTAAATACTCGATATATATTTATATATATATCAATATATATTCACTAATAAATATTGTTAATAATAATTTTAAAATTAATATTGTTGATATTAGAAACAGATTAATGTAAATATTATTTATAACTACTTATTTATCCTATTTAGCCATAATTTAATAATTATTTATCCTATTTAATATACATTATTTAATAAAATTAATTTTTAACATTGTATAATTAGATACATATAACATAATATGTATAAATAAATTACATTTAGATAATACGCCTATGTTAACAATATCTGATTTTGATATTACTTTTCAACTAATAACATTCTTAAAAAATAATAACAAATAATAAAATATATTTTATGACATTTTTAAATATCTATAATGAATATAAATATTGTAGATGCAATAGAAATTTAATGTATAATGCAAGTCCTAAATTGCAAAGTTTATTTTAATATTAACTAGAATATATAAAAACATATATTTAATAAATTAACTTTGTAAAATTACTTATCATTTTATATAGATTGTGAATTATATTTAAATATAAATAAAATGTATGATATTTAATATAATACTTGATATATAATACTATCGAGCTAGTAAAATATTCAATTAACTACTTTTACATTCAATAGTTTATGATATATATATTATTTTGGAAATGTACTATTCAATATTCTACTCGTATTAAATACATTTTAAATCAAAAAATTAATAGTATATCATATTAGCAGGTACCGAGAGCAGTAAAGGAAATACTTATATGGCTCTCTAATTAAAAAATAATTAGATATATTCTGTAGTACAGTATATAAAGAAATACTTTAGTGAAGTAATTATTTATAATATTATTAAAATTATAAAATAATAGTTGTATTGCTACGGACGCCCACTGGGGGTGTCTATTTTCAACTAATTTACAACATGAATATTGAAATTATTTTATTAAGTATATATGAAAATATTTTAAGTACCTCTCTTATTTTAACCTTTAAAAATTAAAAATTAATTATATGTATATTATTACATTGTCATAAAGCAATTTCATTAACTTTCAAGATAATTTATATTAGTAGTTTTTAAAAATTGAAATATCCTCGCAGTCATATGCGCCAAATTGCACACAACATTATTAAATATTAATTATTAATTAATAAAACAGTAATTTATTGAATACAAGTAGTATAAATATTCATTAATTATATTTTTCCTTTCATTGTAATACATACTAAATTAAATCATTAAATTTTGAAATAATTAATTTTATATTACTATCATTTCATTATAATTATTATTTTTTTTACAACATTTCTGCCGACAGCAACTGGTTTCTATAATAGGTTTTATCAGTGCTATAATGGCAATGTTATGTTATTATCTTCTTTGTTTGAAAGGGATGTCCACTGGCAATTGTTCAATGTTCATCATATATTATTGTGTATCATAATAAAGTACTGAATGATATTATTATAATTCATTTTATATACATATATATATACACTTATTAATATGTTATATATTTGTTAATTATTTTTTTAATCTTATTATATATTCTATATTATTTATATATGATTGTAATTTTCAATAAGGCTTTTAAATAAATAAAATCTTTACTACAAATTACAAGATTATCTTATAAATTCCTAATTGTATAATTTTAGTTATTTTGATTAATAGAAATCATATGCATCACATATATGTATCACAAATACATATTTTGAAGTCATTTTATTTAGTTTCTATTTAATTATATATAATTATATACTTTGATCTCGTGGTATTTTCATAATTTTTAATACTTCCTTATAGAATTCACTGTCTGATTTATTTTAAAACAATATACCATTTTTATAGTTTTTTCATTTGATTTAAAAAAATTAATTCACTTTAGAATAATATAAATATTTTAATTATAAAGTAAATATATAGAATTTTGTTAGAAATCTACAAGTTTACCAGTTTCCATCCATTACCTAAAGAATTTGTGAGGCCTAAATTAATATACGCTTAATTAATAAAGTAAATATTTAGAAAATTTTAAATGTAAATATACAATATAGAATTATAGAATATATTTTGACTTGTATATAATGATTCAGTTATTAGGTTAATTTCAATATTTATTTAAATTATAAATATAGCAATAACCAAATGTATGTGTTTAATATAAATAATCTATATTATAATGCATCTAATTAATAATTTATGTTATAAATAATATATATTCAATTAATAAGTAATGCAATTTATATTCGGTTTTAATATATAGGATCAAGTGAACTGTAGAGTGTTAAACTTGTGAAGCATATTTTCAAGATCACACTCAATCTAAAGCAATAAACTACACCCATTTTATATAGTAATATAGTAGTTAATATGAATACCTATTTAAATCTCGCATCTAGTTATATATAATTATCTGCATAAATAATTTAGCTTTCGTGTGGTACTTGTATATATATTATATATATGAGATATGCACATATTTATAGATTATAATCATCTAAATATTAAATACTGCATCATTAAATTGACATGTATCTATATAATAACATATACATATGTATTTAATGTAGTTATAAAACACATATATTAATACTATATAAAATATAAAAATATACACACATATATACAAATATATGGACACATATACATACACTTACTATATACATTGTACTAATAAATATTTGATATAGTTATGGGAAATTTCCAATATAATACAAAAAAGAAACACCATATTATAAATGTATTAATATTTATTATATAATTATTATATATACATATATAATTAGAAAATGATATAACAATAATGGTAAATGAAAATTATTATATATGATTTTCTTAATATTTTTGTTGTATAAAAATAGAATACTTTTAGTATAATAAACATATATGTTGCATATGAACTACATGATTCTTATTTTTTATATTTATTTATTCTTCAAGGTTACTGCATATCTCTTTATAAAATTAATCGCTTAACAATATAATATAACAACAATACATAATACTAATAATTATAAATTACTTTTATAATATATTACAGTGCAATAATGATTTAAATATTGTTTATATAACACCAATGCAGTATATAAACTTATAATATATAAATCAATATATTTGATAAATATTATTAATATATATATATATATATATATATATATTATAAAATGTATATATATATCTATATATGATAATATATCAAGTTTTCTGATTAAATGGAGCTATTAATAGGCATACGCTTGTCATTCATATCATTTTTAGTACGTCTATTTTACATCACAAATAACTCCTGCATAATTTGAATTATCCATATAGTAGACTTATTTTAAATATAGTATAGTAGAATATATTTTGAAAGGTATATATTGATTCAGTTATTCATTTAATTTCAATATTATATTTATATTATTATGACGATAACCAAATGTATGTGATCAATATCAATACTCTGTATTCTATTTCATCGAATTTATAATTTATGTTATACATAATATATATTCAACTATTATTGAATATAATTAACCTCCAATTTTGTTTCCATGATTAATATATAGTCATTGAAATAATTTTTATATTTATTTTTAAATATATCAAGTTATAATTTGTAAATAATACCAACGATTAAGGGATTATGTTTATAAAAATTGTATTATTAATAGTAATCATAGATTGACCATTTTCTGAACATTTTTTAAATTATAAATCTATTAGTAATATCCTTAATTTTTTAGCTTAGGTAATCTTGGGTAATATTCATAATTTTTTCTGTAAACATTAACCAAATATTTGTTGTATAACTAATTATCTATTATATGCATATATGCAAACCATTCCTATTTATAAATATATATATGGGATGAATAATTTAATACCAATTATGATTTCTAATAGTATCTTATATAATAGCTATTAATTAATTTATAAAAAGATTTTATCAACAAATACATAAAATTCCATTAATCAGAATATTTAATATCATATTTAAATGATAAATATTAATCGGTTATAATAACAATATCTCAAATATAACTTAAATTAGTGATATGTTACCATAGAGATTAATACTTGTGCTACTATGATTTATTGTATATTTTGTATATTATTCTCAACAAAGGCATACAAATACTAAACTTAAATATTAATTTAAACATATATTTGGTTAAACCCAAGATACCTTAACTAATATTGGGTCACACTATTCATTTATATTAAGATATGACCGTAATAACTGTAGCTGAAACATAAATAAACTATGAAATATATCAAAATAATTTATATACTTAACCTTTACTTCGCAATGGTCGACCCTTGCATTCTCCCAAAATTCGATGTAGAAATATTGATTTTAAAATGCTTATAACTCAATAAATACTTATCCAAATATTAAATCATAAACACATGATAGATAATTTATTTATCTATTATAATGAATAAAAACACAAATAGCTTTATATTTTATTAATATAGCTATTACAAAAAAATACAGGTATCAGTAAAAATATTTATTTGGATTTCGAAAATGTTCATCATGCTTATTATAATTAAATATTGTAATTAAAATATTTAATTTTAAAACTAGTTTAGAAATATAACAATGTCTAAATCAAAATAGTTTGATTAAATCAGTTTATATACTAACTAAAATGTACTAAATATTGAATCATTTTTAATATTTTATAATCATATCTAAACTCGGGATACAAATTTATAGATATCGATATCTAAAACTATTCGATACAACTTAGTAATTGTATCATAATAAATAATATACAAAATAGAACTTTGATAATAAATAAAAAAAATACAATATAAATATTAACCTATATATATAGAAATAACACATTTAAAGTCGCATTTATATTTATTGAAATAACGTGGAATCTACAGAAAAAATAATACTGAACCGAAAATATGATACAGCTTTGAGCTTCTTTTGTCGGTGATTTCATTTTCAGATATATCGAAATTATAATTAAATAGAAAAAATATTTAATCTCGAAAGTTAACAATTTTATTTCATTGTTTATAAACTAATTTGATTATAACTCAAAGAATGTATACAATTAACTCAGAAAACCACGTTGTTTTGTTTGATTTTTATATTAGATATATTATTATATCTACTTTGATAATTTCTATGTTTGGGATTATATAATAGTATATTGGATGTGTATTCAAAATGAATTACATTTTAGATTATATTTGAAACTTCAATTATAAAAACATGAGATATTTAATAAGAATATTATGGTCTTTGATTACTCTTAGATTTTAATGAAAATAACAAATTAATTTGAATTTACCTGGGAATTCTGCGAAATTTCAGTTAATTTTTTTTCGATAGGTTAGAATCTATAGAAAATATTTGTTTAAATTTTATCATCGTATATTCCGCCGACTCCACATGATTTCTATAGATGTAAATGTTTTATAGATAAGCCTTAATAGTCTTAAGAAAAAAAACTTAAGATAAGCGGAATATATTTAAATATAAAAATATATTATTTATTCACAAAATAATATTAACATGAACTAAAATTGTATGGGTATTTTACTATAAATATAATACATGACTTAAAAACTTAAATAAGCTTGATATAACTTATTTATGAGAACAAAATACTATAAAAATGGAGAAAAGATATAGAATAAATCAAACATATAAATAAAAATCACAAACAGAAAAGCCTAAAATCTGAAATACCTTGTCAAAATTCAAATCTCTGTAAAAAGGAATAAATATGCATTTTATAACGGTATATATTTTTTTTACAAATTCTTATAAAAAAGTCACAAAAGAAACATTCCTATATATCATTAGTTCTACACCTTTTTGGTTTATTTTTAATGTATAAAGTTAATAAACATCTATTATCAAGGAAAATAATAATTAACCATGTCAACTGAAAATACGAAAGGAAAGAATATATGTTAGTATTAAATATGTTTATTATAGTACAAATGTGAAGTGATGCAATGACAAAATAGACTCTCAGCCCATGGAAGGATCTCTAAAACGAAGACCTTGCTCTCTTACCCTCTTCTCATATTCTATTTTATTCTGACTGTAGAAAGATGCATTTTAAGTTATTATAAATTAATATGGAACCGAAAGAGATAGTTCAATTTAATGAAAAAGTAATTAAGTGAAACTTATTATACAATACATTACAATACAATTGTTACAAGTTAAAGTATTACTTGTATAATCGTCAATTAAATATTTTAATAATATTTTGTATAAATGCACACACATTTTGGAGAGTAGTATATGTAATAATTTTACAAAATAATTATAAATTTTAAAGTTAATTTGATGATTCATATTATTATAATATAACAAACATTCAATAAATAAATTGCTATTTATAAATTTAAGTGGCTTATGAAATATAAAATAACCCTATTAAAAATTACAATAGAAATATTATATTCTTTTTGGAATAAGATAATAAGTATATAATCAAACTAAATATAATAATACATATTATATAATATTAAATTTAAAATGTGAAATCAAATTGAAATAATGAATTTATTGTTAATTTTATTTTATAATATAGCAATGTAAAAACACATATTAAAAATTGATAGTTTTTCTAATCAGCATTAAGAGAATATAAAGTTGAATTTCTCATGTGTTATGATAATATATTGGTGCATTAACATTTGAATTGTTACAAAGAAAGTAAAATTGACATATTTTTTTCTCAAATATTTTTTAAATAATCAAATTCTAACATATTTTATATGGAAAAGAGATGGTTTAAATAAATATAGTTTGTTTTATACACAATAGTGAATATAGTTATATATCAATTGCCATATTTGGGATATTAATCTCGAAGTATACAAATTTTATTTTTATCCCGAATTTTATAATATTAAAATTTAATACATTTAATAATTCATTATATATTTAATTATTAAAGATAAATTATATTAAATTAAACAAATAATATTATGTTTTATATTAGTATAATATATTAATTTAAATTAAATAATTTAATAATATTTTATAATTTAATAATAAACGTATTACATAAAAAGTGAAAGTTTATTATGTCAACATTATACACTTAAATTGAACATGTTTTGAATTAGCGGAAAAATATAACACTGGTTAATTCCTCATTGTTTAAATATAGCAATTCTAATTTATTATAATATGCTATGTAATATTTATTTTCATAATAAAGTTTCATACAGAATGAATATATTTATATAAATAAGATTACTTATCAATAAAGTTATAGTAGCTGAAAATGTGAGCATAATTCGGATAGCAATTATTTATTTATACACCTGATAAATATTAACCAATAAACTGTGTATGCTTCTGCCTGAGCTGGATCTTTAACATTTGGTTCATTGAGAAGCTCCTGGATACCGAGCAGAATCTGTTTAATGGTGACGGCCGGCCTCCAATCCTTCTCGTCATCAAGGAGGGAAAGGCACACGGTACCAGATGGGTATATGTTCGGGTGGAATAAGGGTGGCTCAAATTTACCTGCAAATCGCAGATGAATGTATGGGACATTGGTTAATTTGAATTTTAATACAACATGATATATTAGATATTTGAAGAGATCACTATGTATTTACTTTTAACACATTATATTATATTAATATATAATAACTGGTGAAATTAAAATTGATAAGTATATTGAAAAATAATATGTGTTTAAGAACAATAAAAGTAAATACATATAATTATTTTGGTTGTTATTTAACTGAATATTATTTTATTAATACTGTTGAATGTTTTAATAATCATTATTTAAGAATTTAAGTTACCCTATTATAAATAAATGAATTAAAATTTATAAATAATTTTATAACAAAAAATTATAGTAGTAACATTTGGGCGGTGATGATGGGTAATCATCCTTAAATAACATGCGTAATTTATATAGTCCATTTTCCCAAGCAGTCTGCAATTGATCAAAAATATTATAAATGCAAATAACAATTAATAAGTAAAATATTATATTAATTATTAATATTACAATTAATTGATCATTTATCAAAAAAAAATTAATAATTTAAAATGTAATTGTCATTGCATTTATATTAATTAAGATACCTATTATTTAAGTACAATTTTAAAGATTATTATATAATTTATAAGAAATAATATTATCCAAAACAAATAATATACCGACATTCTGTTTGCCAGGAATTGCACATTCCCAATTCATTAGATTTAAAGTGCCGTCAGCATTTTTCACGGGTCTCGCTACGAATCCCTAGTAATTTGTATAAAAGGCATATAAGGAATATGTTTATTCAGAATATATACAACTATCAAAATATCCAAACAGAAGATATCACTCCTATCTATCTAAAGTGATTCATAATAATCACAAATTCTATTGTCGAAATATTATAATCACTTAAATGAATAAAGAATTTCTATTTCACTAATATACTATACATTCTATTCAATGTTTTTAACTTTGTATTCGATCTTAGTATCAAATTATCTTAAGTTAAAACTTTTATATTTATAATGTCGATAATTAGTACTAGTTAAATATAATCAATTAAATAAATATGAATACTTTATAATATATTTTCTGATGAAATATTAATAACGCCAAGTAATTTCTTAGCTTTGCATTATTTTTTTATATCAAATATTTTATGAATATTTTTGAATTTTAAATCAAGGAAAAAAAGTAAATACAATCTGAAAAATGGTAACAATAATTTATCAGATTAAACTGATTTTTAACAGAAATTCAATTCGAAATAAACTGATTACTATTTCTCACTAGTGAGCATTTTTTACATTATCTACTTATTTTTTATACAAATTAGATTTTTAGATATATTATTCTAAAAAATTAGTAAATTTTTAATTTAATAGTTTTTTAAAAATACAAAATATATATTGAGGAAGCAAATATCTCACATTATAAAAATCTAATGAATGAATAATAGTAAATACTAACAAATGGGTGATCTTTTCTCCATGCTTTTCGTTCTTCTGATAGCCTACCCAAAGCAATTCCAGACATTCTAATATATATATATGCATATTACTTAATTATATATATATATTTATTTATCTTTTTAAAATATTATTAACTTTCTATAATCAATTTAATATTTCACTATATTATATTTATTATTATTGCGTAATCAGGAAAACTATTAATAGACTATAAAGATCAAATATATATAAATATTAGATCAAATTTAATATATATAAAATAAACAAATAAATTATCAAAATATTTAATATTGGCCTATACAAAATATGAAATATCAATTTTAGTTCTATAAGTGAATTATTATCTATTTTGAACAAAAAATAATATTTATTTGATAAATTTTATATTTTAATTTATATTTTTTAATAAACCATCTTTATTTTAATGAATCATTTTATTAGTTTAGAATGTTTATTTCACATACAAATTTTTAAAACAATATGCTAAAATCACGATAATACGTTAATAACTATGTATTTTTTACGTTAGCGTATATTTGATAATGTATAAACTACAAAATAAATATAGTAAATGTAAATAAGTAATACATATATAAAGTAGTATAATATTACATTAATTAATTTAATATTGGTATAAATAATAATAACTAATACAATAAGTTACCTTTTACTAATATATAAATATAAAATTTAAAAATATTTTTTTTTATTTTATAAAACAATATATTCAAATAAACTTCCGCACTAAATAACATTAAAATGAATTATAACATTAAACAATATTAATGTATTTATATATTTTACATAGAATACTTTTATTTAAATTTATAAATATTATTTATCGATCCTTTACATAATAATTTAAAATAATTAATTATATTTTATCATTGATAAAGGAATATAAACAATAATATATTGTTGTAATTGTTTATATTGACAACCCATTGATCAGTTTATATTCACTTATATGTTTATAAGTTAATATTCACGTTATTAAAAGTATGTCACTTATTGAAAATCTCTGTATAGACTTATAAAAAAGTATTAAAATAACAATAAAGTATTGATAACATTATAAAATAAATACATATAATGTTTTATTTCATTTAAAAATATAAATTCAATATGATTTGCTTTGTAAATATTAATAATATTATAAGCAGTTAGTATTACATTTATTATTTATAATAATTACATAGTTAATATCCTATATAATATAACGTATTCATTTTGGTATTATATAACTTATTGTATTTCTTATTGTATTTAACGTTCTACTGCTAATATATATATATATATATATATATATATATATATATACACATATATATTTATATATATATATATATATATATATTAAATAATCATATTTTTTAGATATTATATATTCTGAGGGAACTATAATATAATATTAATATTTAATATTAGTTATTGCTCAATTCTTATATGGCTTGTATTGTTTTTTTTTGATTTTACGTTTGCGAATTTCGATTTTGTTCGATGTGAATTCGCTACACCAAAAGGTAAACATTATTTACCAAATAATCTATCCATTATTTAAAATTTATTAAATAATCTATTTAATTTTAGCATATTATTTTTCAAGCTCAATCTAAATTTACTGTTTATTAATGATTTTATTAATTACACCCCTAGGATTACACCTAATGAATACACACGTAATGATATAATGCGAGTTACAATAATTCTCAACAATATATCTTTTCTTTGTTACAAAGTTTTCAAATTTAATTTGTGACTTCCTAAAATATCTTGATTACTTATAACCAGTTACTTTTATAAAACACATACCATAATCAATAAACTACACCATATTTATCAACAGCTGAATTATCCATAACTCGATGTGATATTACACTATCCTTACAATAAAAGAAATTACTTTATATAATCTCTACTAAACAAAACGGATTTCCTCTTTATCTACTTTTAACTGCTGACTTTCTCCAGACTGTCTTCTCACTATATAAAACCATCTAAATATTAGTTGTCCACTAAATAATAAACAATAAAATATCCATCTCATTAATTTAAAAATTAACCTGAATTATATTCATTTAAATTATAAATATTCATCATATTAATGAAATTACTTGATCCACGACCTCCTGAGGTATCGTCTACCTTTGCTTAATTGTGATTATACTGCTGTCGCTATTGTAGATGTATCTCTTACTACAATTTATAGAAAGTAATCGCGTGGAACCTATAAATAACTATCACTATGCATAACTCATAATAGACTCAATTCGTTTATGTCAACAATTAGTTCACTATATCATCCCGTTAGACTTCTTCATTAAAATATCACATAAACTTTATATATTAGTACCCAAGATTGGTAATATTGGCAAGTACTCTACTAACTCTACTGTTTTCCCAATATTATTTTGAGTTCAATCTTCTTCTTGTATAAAAGCATATTGTTATGACTTACCCACTATCTCCAATATTACATCCATTTAACAACCAAATCTAATTACGACATATGATTTGACTACACTTTCTTATTTTCAAATATACCAAAATAAAGACTATACTCTTATCCATGAATATCCTGGACAATAGCAATTGCAATACTTTTGAAGTGTATTCTATTACAACTAGATTTCCACAACTAGATTTCCACATATCAATTATTCTCAATGATACTCATTTTAAAAATGTCTTAAACTAAAGTTGATAAATATAACGATTTCCTATTATTTTACAAATTAAATAAGACTTTACAATTAATTGAGGACAATTACATTTAATCAACACCTTTATCATTATTAATACAAATAATTATATATATTATTTAAAGTTAATTAAAATATATATAGAATATATGTGTAGGTAAAAACTTAATAATCTTATAAATATAAAGCTAATTATAATTGTTATTAATTTGTTATTATGTCATTAATATATAATCACAAGTTAGAAAACTATTTTTTGTAAATTAAAGTTATAGCTCATATTCTGCTCCATTAAAAACAAATGACACTATGTTAGAAGTATTCCTGAACCTGTGAGATGTTGTCAAGGGACAGCCGTAGCGGACGTAGCGGACGCAGTCTCGACGTCCGTATTCCGTCGGCCGTCGCACACCTAACTCCGGAACCGTTCGCCGTATCTCCGCTAAACTTTTCCTACGCGTCCGCCGCCATTGATCAACCTTCGCATCGTAGTGCCACCTCGCAGCATAACGAATCACTTCACGCAACCCCTCGCCTCGCCCGTTCTTCTCGTTCACTCAAGAAATCGCCGTCGACTAAATCATCTTCGTTAGAATCTCTAGCCTCGTCCAAATGCAATATAAAATATTTCTCTAAATCTCTGAATGCGTATCAACACTTATTGATTGCATTCTTGCGTAAGGATTAACTAGGTAATTTTTGTTGCGATAAAACAAGTTAATACATGTTTTATTCACTTTTTATATACTATCTTTCATCGAACGAAATCAATCTTTTGATAAAATCTTGCAGATAATCTGTACTCCAATTTATAATTTTGTTTTCGTAAATTAACTATTAAACTTTTTATTTTATATATTCAGGAAAGATCCACGGGATGCAGTTGCTGTTATAGAAAGAGCATGGTTATCGATGAGAGACAGACAATTGTTTGCTTTATTGAAGAACTCTGTTTGTGCTGCGGTATGTCAGTTTTGCATATTTATTATAATACACCACTTTAATTAAACTGTTAATATATTCTATTACATATATATGTGTATTTTAATTATTTGTTTAACAATTTATGATTCATGTAAGATTGATAACAAACTATAATAATTTCTGATACATGAAAAGGAAGCATCGTTGTCTTTAGAGATTTTACGAAGAGTTTGTCCAAAGGAAGCTATATTATTAAAAGATAAATCAATATCCAGTAAAGTCAGACTCAGGTTTCCAATTAATCTAAGAATGTTCTCAAATTGGTAATATATATTTCAATCCGAATTCGAAGTATTATTCGTTACATTTGTATAGAATAGAATCGCTATTGTAGTATATATTCAGATACAAAAGTAATCAAATGAATGTTAAAGTAAAATAGTAAATAATGTCTACTTCAATTTATAAAAAAGTTACATTACGATATTATACAAATTATGTCCGGTGTGATGAGTGTTGCGGAATATACCCACATACTCTTTTACGACGATGAAATTGATATTTACAAAATACTAATAAATGAGTAATGTAATAATATGCTTATAAAAAAATTCTCAAACATTTACTGAAAATATAAATAATATCATATTTGATTGACAGGTTCGGTGGATCTGAGTTTCCGCCTCATATCTACTTTAAAATATTTCTTAGTGACCCTGAGATCACAATTCAGTACATCAGCGGGAAAACGATGATAAGACCAGCATCTGAGGTTTTATTTTACTATAAGCATTATATTGATCATGATAAAGGAGATAAACATGGTCTGATAAAAAGCCCAGAAACTAAATTTTATTAAACTTTTTATGTATCTTTAAAATATTTAATCTTTGAAATATTACATATCGATTTCTTTATTCCTCGGTTTTCAAATCGCGGGTTTCTATATATTCACAGCACTTTTGTTCTAAACTCATAAAAAATGCGGATACAAATTTAATATTATCATCGTTTAGAGACAATATTAATTTGATATTTTATTTTATATTAATTTATAAAATTTAAAAAATTAAAAATAATTAAGGAAATGAATAATTAATTATATTGCATATTATTTTAAATTATAATTAAGTAAATTTAATATAAAATAGTATTCTGATTATCATGTATAGCGAATAGTATTTTTGAGGGGTTTTGAGAAATTGAAAATTCTTAATTATTTAATTCTCAATTTTTGTTTATAAACTGATTTCTAGTATTAAATATTTTAATTCTAGAAATTGAAAATCAAAATTGATTTTTTTATAATGTATGCATTATATTATGTATTAATTGAATATATATATATATATATATATATATATATATATATATGAATATATATATATATATATATATATATATATATATATTATTAAACATTAGATAAATTCATAGATTATAATAATTATAATTTAAAACCGTTTCAAAAACTAATCGCTTTAAATCATGTTGAAATAAAATTTAAATTAATTTTTCAACATATAATTTATGTATTAGCCTTTGATCTATGAATTCTTTACTACAAAAAATGTATAGGCCGCTCGTGATGCCTGCTGCATTATGGGTAATCGTAAGTTCTACGACCAAGTGATTTCTGATGAACTGCAACGACAATCCCATGTGGTAACGGATGCAGGAGATGTGGTAACACTCAAGGACTACATGCAGGTACTATGGTAATTATTTAAATATGTATTAAGATACTTTGCTTAAAGTACAATCCATTACAATGTTCTATCCGGTATTGAGTATACCCATTACCATTCTCCTTATGGAACTACAATATGTCATACCCCTACCAAAACCACTTACAGTATCTTAGCGTGCTGGACGAGAGTCCGGCTTGCAAGGGAGGCCGAGGCAACCAATGGAGGAAGTTGTCGATGGAGAGCGTCCCTCGCAGAACCATGTTTTACGATGTAGTGAGCTTTGTAGAAACCCGCAAACTCACCGACGAACTGGTTAGAGACACGAGGAGTTGGCGTTATTACTTCACGACTGGGTAGTAGAATTGATAATAAATAAACGTGTGGAGTTAATACGTTATTAATGGTTTATTTTGAGAAATACAGATAATTAATAAAATATTAACTTGGGATGAATATGTTATGTCAAATTTATACAATTAACATATAATATGGGTATGGATATAATATAATATAATATAATATAATATGGATTATTATTATTTCTACTATGTATTTACTATAATATGTAGCTTATATTAGTAGATATACCATATAGACATCTAAGGTGGTAGATCTTATAGATGTCATACACTGATCGCAGTTTAATTAAAACAAATAATCAAGAACCGCATCAAATGTCTGATTTTGCATTAAATATACACCGTTGCTTCATAGTTAGAAGCATTGCCCATACTCTTGGAACACCCACTGAACCAAGACATTCAACTTCAGCAAATAAAGTTGATCAGTCAACTTAGGTAGGTTCGAGTCTATAATCAAATCAAGTATAATTTAAAAATATTACTCAATATAAGTAAAATCAATTCACAATATTATAACTCTATCCTTGTATTCAAGATCGATTTATTTGTATTGCGTTATTTACATCCTTTGTTATAGAAATCTATTATAACATATATTTTTTAGCCTATGATAACATAATTATAAATAACATATTCTATATGATATCATTGACAGATTTTAAATATTAATTCATATATGATTTTGAACAGAGAATTGCCATTGAACTATGACCCCAATACTCGACCATTGTTTTATGACAATAACAACAATAACAATAAATGGTCAAAACGTGCAGTAAAATCAAGGGCAGAGAAAATGAAGAGATTATATTCATCTCAATTGGTTTGCATATGTAAATTAGTTATATAATCTAATTTATTGATATGCCAAAACATTGCGAAATTTAATATAAGAAATTCAGTTATTTCAATACATTTACTACAATTAAGTAAATATATCTCAACTTTGAAACTCTTTGCTGAAATAAGTAATCATATAATACAACAAACATCTAAGTTATAAAGTATTAGATCAGTTTAATTCGGAATAGATGCACATATATTTAATATACATTTTATTATTATATATTTACACACAATAAGTATTAATCAATATAAATATAAAGTTATTGTGTTATTTATATTCATAATAATTATTACATTCAATATAGATATAGAATTATTGTAAGATTAATATTTTTATTTTATTACACAATAATCATATTATATATATATATATATATATATATATATATATATATATATATGAGATAATAAATCAATACTTCGTATGGTAATTCATCTATTAATAAAATAAAGTCAGTAAAACTAACGTAATTTAACCTCGTATTATTTATTATCGTATGGAATTATAATTTATTGATAAGTGAAAATGCTCTTCCTGTCATATCTGATCATAAATATCCTTAATCTAATTTCCACACTGTATTTAATTACCATATATAGCATGTACACTTAATCTATTATCCAATCTTTTTATATTCTTAAAATAATCGTTCACTTATATGCAAGAATCATTAATATTAAAATTGTAGCTAACATATAATTAAAGAGGATTTATTGATTAATACACCACTCATCTATATATCAATTATTACATTAAAAGGTGTCTATACCTAGCTATGGAAATCTAATCCTTCCATATCAACGTAGAGGAATTCTATCTCTGCGCAATCGAAGAATGCAGTCGATTCTCTAGCCACACCCCCTCCAACACGACGTTGTCCTACCGACAGTCGATTGGCTAAGAGTCAAAACACCGGTATTCCCTTGACCGACGATCACGACGATGGAGAAGACGAGGAGGAGGCGATGAAACTCTACGAGTGGACTTTGACTTTATAAACTATATCTTTGTTATTAAATATCAACGGAAATATTCCAACATAAATAAGTTCATTTTTGTTTACACTAAACATTTTTTCGTATTATGAATTCAATCATCTATTTACATAATGTTAATTTTAAAAATACGTATTACCACTAATTAGTATTACTATATATATATATATATATATATATATATATATATATATATATATATATGTATATATGTATATATAATTCACACAATATCTTATTCGATTCTGATTATTTTCATTATTCCAATAATTATATAACATGTGCCTAGTAGTATTCAAGGGTTTTCAAATACCATTTGAAGATAATATTATATAATATAATTCGAATTTTATAAAATAAAAAAACCCGATATTTGTATTTAATAAATTGTATTATCTGTTTTGATTTATCAAGGAATAATTTTTTTAAATATGCCATTTCAAAAATAATCAATTATAATATATAAGAGTGTAAATGTTAATGTAAATTAAGATTAAAATTTTAAATGTCTAAAATTAAAGATTTATAATTATTGTAGGATTGCTTTTGATTTTATAAGTTGGGACTTGTTTGGATACAAGTTTCAGTCAAATTGAAATAATTACAAGTGTATAATTAAATATAGTATTAATGAAGAGATATGCACTATATTTAGAGGTAGGAAAATTTGCAAAGAATGCACATATACAATTGTATACGATAATAAGATTGAAGATATTAATATACTTTAAAAAGTATCTTTATAAATACTTCATATATTTATATGTTCGTTATTCTTTTATAAACATATTATATTCATTCATATTTATTAAATATAAACAATATAACAATTAAATTGTAACAAGTGTTAGAATATACATTGCATGTATAATGCATGTTACGATCATTCATGTTAACTATGGAGGTCCTTACCTTTATATAAACTGAGATGATATCATATATTAAGAAACTATTGACGTCATACATACAATTATTTCATTTACCCACATCCGAAATTAATTTTCATATTAAAGGAAATAAACTTGACCCCCTGTTGACCAATACAAATACAATTAACAAATCACTACAATGGCATATACTATTGCGGATAATTTAACAACTAAACTAATGACAAAATAAAATATTGATAATTACATCGATATTAAATGTTATTCAAAAGAGAATTAATAATTATAATTTCTATATAATTATAGATGTCAAACTAAAACTAATTTTACTAATTAACTTTATTTTCTCCTCGAAAATTATGCCCATATTGAAATTAAAATAATTACAAAAAGAGGAAAATACCCATGGTACAACTAAAAATAAAATAAAACAAACTTATTTTAATTAGGAAATCTGTAACAACCAAGTGAAAAATTAAAAGCAGAAATAACTTAGAATATTCATGAGTTAGATTTATATAGAGAAAATAATTAGATACTTACAATATTATATTTATAAACGCAAATTAGCGAAATAGAAGACAATTCCAAAAATAATTTTAAAAATAACAAGGATTGTATAAAAATTTAAAATAACCTTGTCCAATAGTATAATACTACACAAAACTAAGAATTTAGTGACACCTATATTTAATATATTTACTCTCATTGATTTTTGTGACTTCTTTACGGATACAATTTTATAAATTAGGAAACAAATTGTAGATAAAATGTCCGTAAAACTGATCCTTTTAAATACAATAAACTACATACTTATTTTTAAATAATTACTTAATGTAATGCAATAAATTAAAAAACTATCATACTTATTAATAGTATAACATTATATTCATTTACGATATTGGATCTTACTGAACTGTCCTTATCTTTCAGAAATGAATACTGAAAAAATGAAACTACTTTATGAATTCAATGATGATGAACTATCCACCATCTATTTAATTAACAATGACCATCCATGACCACTAACTAACCAATATTGATAATGAATGTCAAATACGTTCGATTCTACTGATTACATCATATTGCTAAAGACTAAAACTAATGAAAATATCACATAAATCCAAATCATTACTGAAAAACTACTTATCCAAACGTACAATTTCAACTTATTACATACATGTTTCCACACCAAATAACATCATCGGATTGTTATAATTTGGTATGCAATTAATGTGTCTGAAACATTCCTCGAGGTCTACATACCTAGCCGATGAACATACATATCTATAAATATGATTACATCAACGTGCATAGTTATTCAATAAGTTATTTTATATTGAAAATAAAGAATGCACAATGTGCATTGCACATACCATTTTATTTATCCCAGTAATTCTTTTAATTCTTTTTATAATTTTTCTGTCCTTTATTTTTTTTTGGTATATATACACATACTTCATATTCATAAGCTATCCTATCGTAATACATATATATATATATATATATATATATATATATATTACAAAGCGATTATGCAATATATAATATAGTACATATATATATATATATATATATATATATATATATATATTCTCTACATTCAACGGCAATGATACATTATTTATGTTTCTATTGTTATTGGTTCCGCTTGACTATGTCTTGGCTATCATATAAAGGAAATACTCACTGACCAAGTAATCAATACATCAGGCTAATTCGAAACAGGTTTGCATCATTATTTAGTTGCTATTCGTTAATAGTTAATCATATATCACAATGGTTTGCAAATTGTAGCAGGTTCTGCATAAATAAAGCATTTCACGTTATTATATCGATAATTTGGTAAGAGGCTTTACATGGTATTTATATATGTTAGTCAAAAATGTATCGTACATAATACAAATTAGTCTTATAATTAATATCTCCATATAGATATAAAAATGTATACAAATTCTAGATTAATAAAACTTGCTGTATATATTTTAATATACTGGGTTAATAATAATAAATAATATGATATGCTTTTGTGTTAGAAAAAATAAATAAAAAATATATTATGTGAATTTAACAGAATGTTCATCTTTGATACTCGCAAAAGTTATTACACCTCTCATATTACTATGTTATATAATTGACATAAGCTAGGCTGACGTATATGATATTATGTTCCTGATAGATATCGGGACATCACTGTCTCTCATTACTATCTCTTCTCACTGTCTTTCCTCACTGTCTCTCCTCACTATCTTTCCCCACTGTCTCTCATCACTATCTCTCCTCACTGTCTTTCCTCACTGTCTCTCTTCATAGTCTATCTTCACTGTCTCTCCTCACTGTATCTCCTCACTGTCTCTCCTCACTGTCTTTCCTCACTGTATCTCTTCATAGTCTCTCCTCACTATCTCTCCTCACTATCTCTCCTCACTATCTCTCCTCACTATCTCTTCTCACTATCTCTCCTCACTATCTCTCCTCACTATCTCTCCTCACTATCTCTCCTCACTACCACTCTCCATTGTCTCTCCTCATTCTCTATCCTCACAGGCTCTCTTCATAGTCTCTCCTCATTATATATCCTTAATATCTCTTCTCACTATCTCTCCTCACTGTCTCTCTGCACGGTCACTCCTCACTATCTCTCTTCATAGTCTCTCTTCACTGTCTTTCCTCACTGTTTCTCCTCACTATCTCTCATCACTATCTCTTTACATTGTCTTTCCTCATTCTCTATCCTCACTGTCTCTCTTCACTGTCTCTCCTCATTGTCTCTCCTCACTATCTCTCCTCACTCTTTCTCCTCACTATCTTTCATCACTGTCTCTCCCCATTGTTTCTCCTCATGCTCTATCCTCACATTCTCTCTTCATATTTTCTCCTCACTATATATCCTTAATATCTCTCCTCACTATATCTTCTCACTGTCTTTCTTCACTGTCTCTCCTCACTGTCTTTCCTCACTGTCTCTCTTCATAGTCTCTCTACACTGTCTCTCCTCACTGTATCTCCTCACTGTCTCTTATCACTGTCTCTAATCACTGTATCTCCTCATTATATCTCCTCACTGTCTCTCCTCACTGTCTCTCCTCACTGTCTCTTATCACTGTTTCTCCTCACTGTCTCTCCTCACTGTCTCTCCTCACTATCTCTCCTCAGTGTCTCTTCTCACTGTCTCTCCTTACTGTATCTCCTCACTGTCTCTCCTCGCTGTCTCTCCTTACTGTCTCTCCTCACTGTCTCTTATCACTGTATCTCCTCACTATCTCTCCTTACTGTCTCTAATCACTGTATCTCCTCACTATCTCTCCTCAGTGTCTCTCCTCACTGTATCTCCTCGCTGTCTCTCCTCACTGTCTCTCCTCACTGTCTCTCCTCACTGTCTCTTATCACTGTATCTCCTCACTTTCTCTCCTCACTGTCTCTTATCACTGTCTCTCCTCACTGTCTCTCCTCACTTTCTCTCCTCACTATCTCTCCTCACTGTATCTCCTCACTGTCTCTTATCACTGTATCTCCTCACTGTTTCTCCTCACTGTCTCTCCTCACTGTCTCTCCTCACTATCTCTCCTCAGTGTCTCTTCTCACTGTCTCTCCTCACTGTCTCTCCTCACTGTCTCTAATCACTGTATCTCCTCACTGTATCTCCTCACTGTATCTCCTCACTGTATCTCCTCACTGTCTCTCCTCACTGTCTCTCCTCATTGTCTCTCCTCACTGTCTCTTATCACTGTATCTCCTCACTTTCTCTCCTCACTGTCTTTCCTCACTATCTCTCCTTACTGTCTCTAATCACTGTATCTCCTCACTGTTTCTCCTCACTGTCTCTCCTCACTGTCTCTCCTCACTGTCTCTCCTCACTATCTCTCCTCAGTGTCTCTCCTCGCTGTCTCTCCTTACTGTATCTCCTCACTGTCTCTCCTCACTGTCTCTCCTTACTGTCTCTAATCACTATATCTCCTCACTGTATCTCCTCACTGTCTCTCCTCACTGTATCTCCTCACTGTCTCTCCCCACTGTCTCTTATCACTGTATCTCCTCACTGTCTCTCCTTACTGTCTCTAATCACTGTATCTCCTCACTGTATCTCCTCACTGTATCTCCCCACTCTCTCTCCTCACTGTCTCTCCTCACTGTCTCTTATCAATGTATCTCCTCACTGTCTCTCATTACTGTCTCTAATCACTGTATCTCCTCACTGTATCTCCTCACTGTATATCCTCACTGTATCTCCTCACTGTCTCTCCTCACTGTCTCTCCTCACTGTATCTCCTCACTGTCTCTCCTCACTGTCTCTCCTCACTGTATCTCCTCATTGTCTCTCCTCACTGTCTCTCCTCACTGTCTCTTATCACTGTATCTCCTCACTTTCTCTCCTCACTGTCTTTCCTTTCTGTTTCTCCTCACTGTCTCTCCTCACTGTATCTCATCACAGTATCACCTCACTATAAATATATACCTATTGTAATGGTAATTCTATCATATATTATAACTATCTTATATTATATCTAACTATATTATACATTTATCTTATAAATATAGCAATGTCAACTCAATATTATAACAATATTACAACTTTATCTTAAAACTATAGTAATGCATTATCATTGTATCACTATTATTATAAATGACTAAATAATAGATATGGAATATATTGCTTTATTAGTATTCAATTTCAATTCAATCAATTTTAACATATCGATAACCTTTTATGTATCCTATTAATTCTTTAATTTCATTTTTCAATTTCAATCTTTCTTTTGTTTTTTCCGGTATTATAATTTCATACTGTCCTACTACATCTTAACCTACTCTATCTGCATTATCTTGCATATAGATCAAATGAATGTATATATATATATATATATATATATATATGAGAAGTTTAAATATATCAGCATGTTCACTTTTTTATTTAATAATTAATTTACGAATCTGCAGACCACACTTTATGGCACAAAATACATAATTGTTATTATATACAATATATATTAATGTATAATATAACTTATTCTAAAAGAAATAATATATTAATATATATTCTATTTCTTATTTCATAATATATTAATATACATTGTACTTTGTATTATATTATGTACTAATAATATATATATATATATATATATATATATATATATATATATATATATATATCTATATTTAGATAGTATGATAAAAATGTTGAAAGGGAATCGACGAATAATATGTCTGTTGAAGTTATGAAAATGCTAATTATGTATTGTAAAAAAAGTACTGATATAAAGCATTGCTAACCACACACAATCACAATGCTGCCTTGACCTGTAGTTGACCTTAGTGTACTAGTAAATAAACATGATGTAGTTAATTAAACTTTACTTTAAATATTAATATATCATATAGTATGTATATGGACATATGATGTATTATATTATGGACACATTATGTATTATAGTTGTGTATTACACAACTACTGATACATTTAACGTTATATAACTACAGAACCTCGTTTACTATTCCAACAACATACTAACATCCCACCTCCCAACTTACTTAATTACGTATCTTATCCTTCCTTCGTTCTATTATTATTCTTCTGTTGTTCTTTAATTATTATTATTATTATTATTATTATTAATTTAATAGATGTCTGATTTGGCAAAATCCTGGAAACCTCAATTTAAATAAACAAATTACAAATCTCACTTATACACATTATTACTAATATTAAAATAATAGTAATAATGTATATAAGTAATAGTAATATATATATATATATATATATATATATATATATAAATATATATATATATAGATTAATATATATATTGGTTAATTGAACAGCCGTTTATATAAAATAACTCACCTAATGAACGGGACATGCCATTTCCCGTTAGCATGTGTATCTTTGTCCAGGGTAGCACATATATTTATTAGTCAATTAAGTTATCTCTACTAAGTGCTAGTTTATAACTTCTTCAGAAAACTCTGATGTTACAGAATGATTCAATTCCCTTATGATTTCCCTTCACTCCACTTCCTTTTTCCATCTTAACTTTAGAGTTATCCAAAATGTGGATCTGAATTAATATAATTTTAAATGATATTGAAGTCTCCCAACAATTGTAACTTATATATTTTATATAGAATATATAAATTGTAAATTAAGTATAAATATATTATTAACAATATATAATGTTTATGATTTTATAAATATTTATTTGTTAAATATTAATATTTATAATAAATATTATAAATAGTTGGTTCTATAATTATTTGGTTCGTGTATAGAAATAATATATATATGGTATTATTAATGGTTATGTGTTTAGTGTGGGATGGAACATATAAATGGTAATACTATATGTTATGTATAGCTAATATAACAAACATTTGGCTATATTTAAAGTAGTTGGTTGATTTGTCAATAATATGGACAAGTTCAACCTGAAGTTCTGTTATCTTCTTCCTCCTAATCTTTCTTTTTTTATGTGCTTGAATTGGAGTGGAAGTTGGAGAATTCGGGGCAATATATAAACCGGAACATAATACTTCACTTGTGTTCCAAGTTCGCTCATAGAGATATTTATTTTGAAGGATTGTAAAAGTTGCAGCGTGGGTTTCCGGTTGATCAGGCAGGAAATTCTCGCTACAACTATTACGTAGGAGACTAGAAGGTAGAAGAGGGAGAAGGACAAATACATATATATATATATATATATATATATATATATATATATATATATATATTACTATTATTTTATAAACAAATCACACATAAGATAAGACGCACAAATTATATCATAAGATTACATTTTAAATTGTAAATTATTTTTAAATATTGATATATAATTTTATTTTTAAAAAATGATAGTAAAATCAAATTTCGATAAATATCATTAATTAAATATCTTTAATTAGCAATATATAATCGCTAGAGATAGTTAATAATTAATATTAAAATATAGTTATTTTAACCAATAACAAATAGCTATTAGTATTGTATGAATAGGCTTTAATATATTATAAATATCTATGAACCGAAAAATTGACAACAAATAATTTATAAATATATATATATGATATTATGTAATCAACTTTTAATTATTCGTTATACGTTAGGCTATATTTCTTAGACATACTATTTTACCAGTATTACATAATATGAAAATCCTACGTTATTGAAAACTGTAATCATAATAGTGAAAATTAAAGATAAATTTTTACTTGTAGGTAAGTGTTGGGCTGAATCATGATGTTGCATTTACTTTCAATACATTATACATTACGATTAACTTTTGTATATTTATATATAACGTGAATAATTTAATATATATTTCTAATTTAAAAATGTGTATATTATTATAATACTATTGTATCATTACTATAGATATGAAACTACATATTATAAATATGGTTATAATTACTATATATACAACATAGTCTACAATTATTTGCAAATACACAGTAATATAATTATTATATTATTTAATTATATTATCAAATATTTATATATATATGCGATATTTGATAATAAAACAATTTTATGTTTGCGATGGATTTTTTATTTTTTAATATGTAATTTGATCATACTCTAAAATTAAATGGAATAATATACATATAAAAGGTGAATAGTAAGTTTGTAATTATTATCTATGAATATTTATTATTTAAAACTAAGTCTTTGTTATTATTTACAATTATAATAGCCAATAGAATAATGAGATTTATTATCATTTAATATTTTTTTAATTATTAACTAATATTTATCGTATATCTATTAAAACAATTTAAATAATGATTTAAATTAATATAGGATAATAAAAAGTTACCATAATACTTATTATAATCATATTATTATTTATTATAAACGTGATGAAAGATTTTATATACATTCTTTTAAAATTCTATATAATATATATTAATATTATAATGACCAATATTTAAATAATTAAATAAATATATCGCTTGTAAATATATAATAAGTTATTGTATTAATATACATATATTAATATATTTAATATTGATTCAATATTTTAAATAATCTTAAAAATATAAAAAGATCTCATTAATATTGATATAGTTGAATATATTTGATGATATATATAAATTATAATTCTAATGTTTTGTATATATATATTATTTAGTTGAATCTAAGATAAAAGAATTGATTTATAATTAAATTTTGCAATGCATAGTAACTACTTTGGTTTGTTAATAGTATATATATATTATTAATTATAAAAATATCTTTACATATAAATATAACTTGGATATATATATATATATATATATATATATATATATATATATATATATATAATATATTCCTTAGAGTAAATAATCATATATTTAAAAATATTAAATATAATGAATTTTATATTAAATGTATATATATAAATTATTCATATAGGTCTGATATTATTTGTTCTAAAAATGAAGATATATGGTTACAAGTCTTACACGAGAATTGAAATTGAAATATATACACTAATATTTAAATAATTTAATTTCTAAATATAATTAGTATAGCATATATTATTAATTCGTGATCTTATGTAGAGTGTCAAATTAGTGGAATGTGTTCTACGAATGATGATTGCGTCAACGGCGGAACATGTATTAATGTAAATAAAGCATACATATGCGACTGTCCACCAAACTATAAAGGCAGCAAATGTGAAATTAGTTCGTATTACGTTGTTGTGTTTTGATTATTTTGCTATCTTATCACATTGGTATATTCTTATACATTATAATGTAATAAAATATAATATATAATATGATTTATAATTAATAACTTTTTATTTATGCAATATATGTATTTACTGAATATTATATATTAATTATATTATAAATTATATTAATCAAATTTAATATTTTTAAATAAGCAATAACAAAGTATATAAATATTTTGCGGTAATTATTATAAATGTAATACTACATAATATATATATATATATATATATATATATATATATATATATATTATTTATGCAATATATGTATTTACTGAATATTATATATTAATTAAATTATAAATTATATTAATCAAATTTAATATTTTTTAAATAAGCAATAACAAAGTATATAAATATTTTGCGGTAATTATTATAAATGTAATACTACATAATATATATATATATATATATATATATAAATAGTATACATATTATATATAGTATATACATATTTCACCTTTATATATATTTACGTCAATATTTAAAAAAATATATCTGTTTAATTAACATTTTTTTAAAGTCATTATTTAAAAATAATATCGCTTATATATAAATGTTCACGTTGGTATATAAAGAAATATGCATTTCAGTATATAACATAATTTAAATTCTTTAAACATGACTAATAAAAGTTAATCTCCCATGATACTCTCATCTTTTATTTATTTTCTCACTATAGTGATATATCACCACCAAATACTATCTTCCCCAATTATATAGTTAATGCACAATTCCTTAGAACTCCACTCGCATAACATTGGCCGTCACATTAAAATACTTGACCGATTCCTTATATAACAAGCTATGACTTAATAACATACAAATTAATTATTTAATTTCAAACCAATATATTGGTTGTAGATTATAATCTAATCCCCTAATCTAAAGTTAAATATCTATGACTAACAGTCCTCACTCATACACTTTTCTAAAATATACATCATCTATATTTAACTTAATAAATTGTTTACCGGAATTCGTTATATTCTATATCTGAATATTACTAAATTATATTATAGCTTAATAAATTCCATTACATAGGTTTCTTATTAAATAATAATATTAAATTCTATAAAAATACAATATACCGTTTAATATTAATGTTAGCATATGTTACCATACATTCTAATATATATATTCTACCTAAGGTACATCGAAATGCTCACCCAACCCTTGCTTGAATGGGGGTACATGCCTTCCTTCAGCGAACAGCTTTAATTGTACTTGTCTGAACAAGTATATTGGAAATATTTGCGAAATTGGTTATATAGATATCCATCGATTATCATAAATATTTATTATATATATATACTTGTAGTATATCGTTAATTACAGTTATAATTATTATATTATATATGTTTTAGACGAATTGTCAATTTCTAAATAAAGCAATATCTTCCAATCAGAGACTAGTAATTGTTTGAATCCTTCATTCTCCTGCAAGAATGGAGGAACTTGCATTACAACAGTAAATGCTCAAAAGTGTAAATGCACCTCTTTTTATATTGGTCAGCGGTGTGAAATCGGTTAGTAAATAATATGAAGTTAATATATGGTTATGTATATCTTAATATTAAGATACATATTAATAATATACGATCATATACACACACATTTGAATATATATATATATATATATATATATATATATATATATATAATATTTTAAAATAACATATATATATATATAATACATATAATGCAAATTAGTATTATATGTATTGTCATGTAATTACGACATATAGCTATAGTTATTAACATATCATAAAACTTTGTAAAATTATAATTATTTCTCGTATACAACTTTTAATAGACATATATTTCAGATTTATGTCCAGATATCATATTTTCATTTTTAACAATGGATCAATTATATCAGCGTTCATAAAAATAATTGTAAAACAATTATATTTAACATATAAGTAATTTTAAACCTAATGTAAAATACGATCATGTAAAATTAAATATGTATACTACTATGTGGTATATGATATAAATATACACCTCGTATCTTAACAAGATTATTCGTGTTTAATTCAGTTTAGCTAGCATTTTCTGTTTCCTTTCACTATACGATTTTAGGTATTTATATTGTATTTATGGAACTCAGAAATTCGCTAGTCATTTGATATAAATTACTCGTGAAACTTATCAAGTGATATCTATATATTGAACTTTCTTATATTCAGGTAATAAATGCAGTGCCAACATTTGTCAACATGGAGGAACATGCTCTTCTACCGCTAATACATTCTCTTGCAGTTGTAAGCCTGGCTTCATTGGGACCACTTGCAATATTGGTTATAAAAATTATGTTTACATAGTTTTCTAACTATATTGATCTAGTATTGGAATATTTAGTTCATTGGATAGCTACACCTAATAAATTATCAATATACCAGTTGGTGAGTAAATGTATGATAATAATGTAGGTTTATTATTTTAAAATTTATAAATATATGTAATTATTTAATTGTAAACACGTACTAATACTTACTTTGGAAAAATGCAATTTTATTTTTAAATATAAAGTTAATTACAATGTTTTTACATTATACGCATAAAATTATTCAATATACCTATGCGTATATATATATATATATATATATATATTTAATCTATAATAGTAACATATTATCAAAATAATTATCACACGCAATATAATAAAATTACTGTTTTAAAATTATTATAATGTATAGGAAATACAATAATAATTTTGAAGTTATCGCAACCATTCAATTTCACTACACCGATACATTTCTCTAAACCGGGTATCTTAGAAATATTTGGTTGTATTATCAAAGCATTTTATATTCAGGGGGTAAAAAGTGATTCTAACTATGCAATATTACCAAGATAACCGGTCTCCTATCTTTTCTATATAATAATAACTTAATAGTGTCAGCTATGCAAGTATTCGACTGCGTCCATTAGAGGGATATCATTTTATTTCAAAATATAAATATAATTAAAAAAGTGTACATATGTTCACATAATATTATATTATTATAATTATTATTGTTTGAGTTGATAAAAATATATATATTTTGTAATGAAAATACAATTAAATTTAAGATTTGTTTTAAAAAATACTCATTATTTTGAGAATATAAATTACTTGTATGATTATATAACATACGATATATAGGTGACAGCGAACCCTGGTATTCTATGGTATCAACATGTAATTTCCTAATATTGAATGTGCCTGTAGAGCAAAGCTGTGGATTCTCTGAAATTTGTCATATAACTAAAGACATTGCACGGTAAAGTGATCAATTGTTTTCAAAAAATGATATCTTACATTTTTGAATAGATATCGACGAATGCTTGTCGAGTCCATGCCGACATCTCGGACAATGTATCAATGGATATAATTCATTTACATGTAAATGTATTCCCGGAACAAAGGGAGCATTATGCGAAGAAAGTTACTATATATTTATGTCGTAACCTAGAAATTATAGATTATAATGAAATAATGTTTTCATAACAAGTGTTCACATATATGTTGTTCAAATATATGTTATCAATTTCATTAATTATTAATTAATTATTTATATTTAATATAATAAAATCATATTTAAAAAATCTATATTTAGTTTTTGATATTAATTTTAAATGATATGATTATAATTCAACACTAGATATTAAATCCAATTCCATCAATTGTAAAAGTGCAATTATTCGAAAGGTTAGATAAATTATATAATGATAAAAATAAAATTCCCGAGAATCCATGTAATTTCATTTTTTATTGTAGAATTTCTTTTATATTATCGATTTAGATATATTTCTAAATTTGTTAGATTTAACAATTCCATAGACTTGTTTTCTGGGTATAAACAATTCAATGGAATTATAATTTACTTTATATTATATGTATATGTATCTGTTGTTGATAAACAACTGTTTATAGTTACATAAATCAATTGTAATATTTAGGATTACATTGCATTGGAAACAAATGATTACGTAGCAGACTTTAACTACTGCAGAGCTAGTCTGCCCATCGAATCGTTATCTGGGGCATATGCTTTATCATGTTTGTATACTAACAGAGTAATACTCAGTCTTTTAAAGAATAGATTTTATATATAAAGTATATATATTATAAAGAATATATTTTATTTATATAGTATATATTTTATATATTATATATACTTATATATTATTTTTAAAATGCACTGCGAATTTCAGTTGTTTTTATTTCGAATACATCTAAATCACAAAGTATATTCTTTCACGTATATACGATCTTTATATAATTAATAAATATACAAAGGATATACATTCGGCAATTGAAAGATATGTGTCGTGATTATATATATATATATATATATATATATATATATATATATATATTATATATGCGAATATGTATATTTGCGAGTTATATAGTTTTCTTATAAGTAACATACATCCTAATGATATAGTGGGCATTGACATTCCATCAACATTCTATTTCTTACAATTGTATGAACTCGTACTGAATATTTATTTTAATAATAAATATCAATTATTTTACAAGAGCAATCATTTTTAATAAATTCTCAATTTGAAAATATTATGTTAAGTGTTGCCTTATGTATAACTTCCTACGAATTTTTATATGTGAAAATTTAATATTAATCTATTATTAATATAGTATATAATAAATTTAAAATTCTAAACATGGGTATTAAACATTCTAGAGGGCCCGTAAACAAGTCAATAGTAATGTAATGTAAATACATATTGTTTGAATGGATTTATTATAATTAATTATTATAAAAATTATTCGAATTAGTGTTAAATGTAAGTTTATTTATGGACACTGGGAAGTTAAATTTATAATAATAATAATTAAATACGAGGAGGATAAGCAAATTTATCAAAATTGATTACAATTTGTTATTGCTAATAGAAAAGTAGCATGTGATATTATATTTTCAATAGAACATTTGTAATAATATAAAATATAGCAAAGATTAGTTAGTAAGATTAAATAAATAAATATACTTATATATTTCGATTGTATATACATTTATTTAGTTTAGAAATATTATTATATATAATTAATGCAGATATTATGAAAACATATTATATTTAAAATTGAGTATATTTGAATCATGTTTTTAATGCGGTGAATAAAATAATATCACGTCATATTTAGTAAATATCCAGGCATTATCACCACCTTCTAATATTGATTATATCGGGATCATGTACAATATACAGTCGGAATTGCTAACTGACTATGATTTTCTTATGTTTAGGTTACTTTATATATTCGTAAATATTCCAAATTTTCATTTATAATGAATACAAAGAAATATTTAACTAAATGCATGATAACTAACCCACATATATTAAAATAGTAAGAGTAACTATAAAATCGGATATATGCGATCGAATATTCCTACCATTACATATTATGAGGACAAAATATTGAATATTCAAAACCCTTTGCCCTTCACGGTTAGATTTCTACATAGATGTGGAATAAATATGATTTAATTTCATTTATATTTGTTTCCGAGATTACCAATATATCCGTTCACTTATACCCTCTATAGTATGATAAAATATACTAATTAACGCTCACAAAATATAAAAGTAATTTTTTAATAAATATATTTTATATTATTTTACGATTCTTGATAAATAATTATTATAAAATTAAAAAAAGAATATCAACTCAAATTATAATTATATTTGTATGGATTACTATACAAAGTAGATGATATCACAGATATAAATTCTAAAAAAGGTTTAAAATAATTAAACTAAATTATCAAAAAATTATAAATTGCATGTATTAGTTAATAATAATATATTAAATATAATATATATATCAATTATAATTAATTTAGATTTTTTTGAATGCTAATGTTTTGATAAATTAGATATTATCACCTACCCCAAATAAATTCTGAATTTCATTTAGAACACAAATCAATATAAATATGAATTTAACAATTGTTTTTTTTTATATATAACCTTTTTATGAAAAGTTGGGCATCTACTGATGATATATGAGTTTTTAGACAAGTCTATCTTTATTTTAGTATATATTATAAAGTAATTTATATATAACTTATAATATATACAATTGTCAATAACAAAATTGTATAGATTATATATCAAATGAAGCTTATCTTTATTATTGAGCATACTTTTATATTAATCTTTAGTTTATTAGTATATATATATATATCTAAATGTAATACATAAATATATATATATCATTTACTAGTATAAAAAACTCATTATATAAGGATATTTTGAAAATAAATATTACCATAATATATTATGTATACAATTCTTAATTAGGTAAACTAATTATTTTCACTAAACACGCCAAAAAGTAAATAATTAACATGCATTATAATATTATATTTAATTATTATATTAAATATACCATATTAAATAATCAATGAACATATTCTTAGTATTTTTATAATATATACTATATATTTTATATCATTTAACTAATATTTATTCAAACGGTATACTATGATTTCACCAGTATTACATACGACCATAGATTTATTATTTTTGACTATTGTAAATCTATGCATATAACAATTTATTTAATATAACAGTATTTTTTATATAAATCAATATAATTAAATATTCTAATATCGCATCTCCTAAGCTAGTGTAACCAAATAATATCACTAATATAAATTTATTTCCGCCGGATATATTGGTAATCTTTGGTTTTAATATCAAAGTCTTATATATGTTGTAGTTAATATGTAGTATATTAAGTATTATGTAGTTGGGTGCCTTATCATTATTTCTAAGATAACCGTTCGCCTATATTTTATATATCATAGTAACATACGGGTAATTAACATCCGTTACACAATGAAAGTATTATTTTAAATATTATATTGTATATAAAATGTTGTAGTTTTGATAAGTATAAGACTACAAAAATAATAGAAACTCAAATTCTAATAATATATTTAATATAATATTATGTTCATAATAAACAATGTAGTTAAATATGATTTTAATATATCACCAAAATAATTTCATTATGGTATATTTCTATCTTTCTGGTAATCCTGGATATTGTAATGAAATATAAGTATTCTGTATAATAACCATCTATGTCAAATTCACAATACACATTATTTTAATAAATAATATAATATGTTAATAGATAATAACTCCATTTCAGATGTTTCTAAATGGATATTATAATAAATTTAAAATGTCTACTTTTATAAATGGCAGACCATTACCATATTACTTTCCAACCCGTAAAATCGGGGTTTTTATTGGAAATTCTTCTGCGTTTAAAATGAAAGCCGAAAATATTGAACTAACTGAATATGTATATGGTTAATCTTTTTAGAACTATTTAAAACTATTTATTTATATATAGATATATACAGTATAATATAACACCTTACCTGTAGTTATTGCTATAAGTTATTAGTTTATAGTATCAAATCAACGATATCCTTAAGCAATATATCACAATGGTAGCAATTTTTATATTGAATTCCCTCTCGTAGACTTCCATACCACGCCACTGGACATCGCGTTGTACAGCCAACGCGGATGCAGCCGTCTGCTCGCCGAAGCTCCGGTTCCCGGATACAAAGTCACCTTCGAACCGCAGTACGGAGTAATCGACGCTCGGGGCGACGAGGCCGCGGTTCCAGCCTCGATGTGCCGCGTTATTTACGACGCCTCGTCGTTGACCTCTGGCGTCGAGCAGCACTGGGGCTACCAGTACGCGGTGACCTTTCGAGCCATTTACGGCAGCCAAGCGAATAACCTGACTAATGATAATTTCTTTAGGTATGGGGTGATCTATAATGCCCAAGACGCCGATAACTTCGACTTCTTATTGATAAGGTTCTAATAATATAACCTTTCGTATGCATTATTTATAATGCCATATATATATATATATATATATATATATATATATATATATATATATATACTAAGGTAATACTATGACATCCTGGTAATTTTAAATTATTATTGAAAAAATATGTTATTTATTATCTTTAATACAAAACCATAAAAAGATTTGAAAATATTTAGAAATTTTAAAAATATATTAATTTGTGATCATTAAGTCTGTGAGATATACACCAATGCAATATATGAATGTAATCATTAAAATTGTATGTATTGTATCCAACCATTAATTTGTATTTTGACCATAAATTGATATTATTATATTATTATAAAGAACATTATTAATTAGTTCTCTAGAAACCACGAAATTAATAATTAACTTTTAAACATTAATTAAGAATATCTTATTTTTTATTTATGCCAATTAAAGTGTATATATATAATTTACTATGCACATTTATTAGTTAATATATAATTACTATATAGTTTTCATTCAGTCTACTGTCGTATGCATGTGTTTAATACTATGAAAATCGATTTTTCGGCAGATATGAAAATATCACAAATTGCATTAGTCAAGGCTATATGCTGGGTGGCTATATGTTTTATTCTAATCTCACTATGAACCTGAATTGCGTGAAACTGAGAGTCTCGCTCTCTGACAAATACTTCAAATCCATTTCTGTGAAAGTTCAGGCTTATAGGGTAAGCAACTGCAATACCCTAGTACCAATTATATAAAGCGGGCGATTTCGTGAAAAACGCAAACTACTCTTTGTTTATAAAATATGTCTATATAAAATGTCCATATGAACATTGTAATTATAACAATGCTAATTCATATTATATGTATATTATATATATATATATGTACATGTATATTTCTAACATAAAATCATTTATTTACTTAATATAATTATCCAAGTAATAATCAATGCAATTTTAATTATCAGTTATTGAACTAATTATTCGCTACCTATAAAAATCTATAACTCTATTTAGTGTTATTTAAATTATATTTCAATATCTGAAATACCATCAATAACCCTAATATCATAAACACTTACAATACACTAGATACCTCCTATATATTTGGTTACTCAAATACATCTGAAGGACACAATAACATCAATAACCTTTATATAATAATATTTAGTTATAAATTATAATAATTGGTACACAGAAAACAAGGATACACATTAATTCAATAGAAATCGAAGCTGTACAGCCATATTTTGAAACTAATAATAAAGTTGGAGTGTTCTCTTTAAATGGATTTCATAATTTAATATATTTCTTCAGTGATAGTGTGGTAAATATAAAATTCGGTTAATATTCGTGTTATGTACATATGTCATGCATGCATTGTTCTTTTATTACATATATATATATATATATATATATATATATATATATATATATATATATATGTGTGTATATATGTATATATACCATATGTACATACATATTCATCTTATTATTACATTTAACATATCAATTTAAGCTCCAAATTATTATAAAATTATAAATTGTGGAACTGATCAGCTGTATTCTCATAACGGTTCACAAATATTGAGAATTATAGAGGATAGCCAAGTTGGTACTGATAAAACTAACATATGTGTGCATGATTATAGTGATTATAGTGATTATATGCATGATTATAGTGAGCAGATATAATTGTATACACTCGGTTTCGACAATACATATTAATTACAATATTTAATATTACAATAATCGTTTCACCAATAAAACAACTAGGCGGTTAGTTTTTGCCAAGTGCATTTGACATCTAATCTGAACAACCTGAATTTGTACGATATCAAGTTGAGCCTTATGAGTGGGCATCCGTACACTGGTTAGTGTACACTGTGCACTGGTTAGTGTACAATGTACAGTGTAAAGTGATTAAAGTGTATAGTTAGTTAAGCCATCGGCACTAAGAATAATAATGTACCTACTACCGATACACTATTAATTCACTATATAAGTCAACTATAGTTATATGTAGTTATATATATATATATATATATATATATATATATATATATTCCATATATTTATTCATATAACAAATAATTTATAATATCTCGTACATTGTATCCATAAAATGCAATGATATATATATATATTTTTAAAATATAAGTTATTAATTATTATATATATTTTTCTCAATACTATATTGTTATTATAAAAAATGTAGAATATTGTAAATTTACAATAGAAAAGTACGAGGAGATTTTATTTTGTATTATATTTATACATAATTTCAGAAAATATATATGAAGAAATTGGAATGTCTTACAATGTTTGCAATTCATCGTATTTCGAATTCATTTTATTCAGGTCCAAGTTATTTGAATAATTATTACATATATTACAAATACTTATTAACATATACACATAGAAATAGTTTCGCAAACAATTATATAACTATATTTTATTAAAACATTGAATATCAGATATTTATATTCCACTTTTCAAGACTTTCATATATATATATGTATATATATATATATATATATATATATATATATATATATATATATATATTACTATAGCAATCATTATATATAGTAATAGTACTATAAAAGAATTGATGCTATAAAGAAATAGGACTCTATTGGGATTACGATAAAATAATAATACATATATAACTTTTTAGAATGGAAGACTCTATATATTGTTATGAATTGGGCATAGTAAAGAATGATATAATTGAAAAAGGTTCCAAGTTCGGTCATTGCCCGGGTGGTCCAATAACATCCGGAAGTTGGTTTAATATCACTGTAAAGGTTGGAGCAATATTTCGATTTATATTTAAATGTTATTAATTTTTTAATAAAAAAATGCATATTAAATAGCCACGAAAGATGTATAAAATAATGTATTCATTTATCTCATTACTTACTTTTATTTAATTATTGGTGTGTGTGTCATATTCTTTTGTTATTGCATACTATTAAAGTAATCAAAAAAGCATACATTTAGCTATAAGTAGATATGAATACTCTAACAATAGGTTAACGATGACAATTTGGACATTTATCTGGGAAACAGATTCATCGTATCCACAATTTATAAACTACCCGTTTGCGGAGTGAATGCAGTATTGGTGAAAAGAAATCACGACACCTTAATTTACTTCAATAATTATGAAGTGATTGAAAAGCCCGTGAAAAAAAGTAATATGTTTTATAATATAATTGTCAAATATTATAATTTAAATTCATTTAATTAAATTGTATTCGATTTATATAAACAGAGTTAACATATTAATTTATATATTGATAAATATATATTATATAATAATATTATATTATTTTAAATATAATATTCTAAATATTATATTTTATAATAATATATTTATAATATAAATATAATATAATATACATAAAAATATCCGTCGTTTGTATAGATGATAAATATATTTCAAGATCATGTCTACGATCTCCACATTTATATATCAACAATATTGGAAACTTCAAACTTCAGTCAAAAAACTTACGAATATCGGTTAGTAATATGTAACTTCACTTGCAGACATAAAGCTTTATATCGTATTCATGTCAGTTAAAAATATATCTTAAATGATACAAATTCTTCTACTAATCAATATTTCAATATTAATATAAAAATGCATTATTTTATTTAAAATTCAAGAAATTCACCCTATAATAAGAACTTACACTAATATTATTGCATTTTAAAGAAAAGCATACAACTATATATTGTGTTAACTTGAACTGACCACTGACACAAAAAGAAGTTCTGCCGTAGTCTCGCTCCGCTGGAGAGTGCGCACAAACTCGGCAAGGACGCGTACGACGCCGTGGTGCAAATGGCAGTCAGCTCCGGTGGTCAAACTGCGGACATCGCAGGTGTCGGTGTCATCTATAATGTGGTCAATGCTAATGGGGACATCAAAGACTTCGATTTTATATACATAAAGTTGGTGACTATTAATTATTCAAATTTACAACGTACCCGCAACAATTTTTCTTATCATTATAAGCTTTTGTATAGAATTAGAAAGTGTTGCAAATTATCTATACGAACACAACCCACAATCATTTTACTTTCACAAACTTTCACTTTCACAAATTACACTTCATTTCTCTTTCACAAACTCATTCCAAACTAACATAATTACGCTGCGAAGGCCACAGTTTTAACAATAGAACTTCCCAATTTCTACACATCTATATCTTTACTACAATACCATTCCATTTCTTTCCAACTATCTCGCCGATCTATCTCTCATAACGCCCAATCCCACACCTACCCAACAATCTACATTATCTATCACTCTTAAAAACTCATTCCAAAAACTCTAAAATTACCCAACCCTCTATACTTCCCACCACCATATTGTTTAACTACTCGCCTCACTATATCTCACATCACTCCATCATTTTCCAACATTTCCTTTCAGAATATCTCTTTCGCCATCTTATTGCTACCCTACCAACTATCCCCACTGCCATCTACAGCTATAATCCAAACCCTACCTATCAGATGACTCCTTAGCCTCACGTAACTTTTCAGTTTACATTCCCCTCTAAACACGATTACTTCACTTATACTAATGTATTCACTTCTCCAGCGCCAATTTCTCAATCACTAAACCTTATTTACGATTACGTCACTTAGCCACCACCATCTAACTACACTTACTACCTCACTACTACCTCACTACAATTATGGCGAAACTAACCGCAGAATAACTAGTTTCCATCTATCCAGTATACACTACCAACGCTGCCAGCACTATGACTATTATTACACTACCCCACACTGCTTACACTACCACCATGAGTATTACACTACACCACACCGTTTACACTACCACCATGATTATTACACTACACCACACCGTTTACACTACCACCATGATTATTACACTACAACACACCGCTTACACTACCACCATGATTATTACACTACACCACACCGCTTACACTACCACCATGATTATTACACTACACCACACCGCTTACACTACCACCATGATTATTACACTACACCACACCGCTTACACTACCACCATGATTATTACACTACACCACACCGCTTACACTACCACCATGATTATTACACTATACCACACCGCTTACACTACCACCATGATTATTACACTACACCACACCGCTTACACTACCACCATGATTATTACACTAGACCACACCGCTTACACTACCACCATGATTAGTACACTACTTCACACCGCTTACACTAACACCATGATTATTACACTACACCACACCGCTTACACTACCACCATGATTATTACACTACACCACACCGCTTACACTACCACCATGATTATTACACTACACCACACCGCTTACACTACCACCATGATTATTAAACTACACCACAACGCTTACACTATCACCATGATTATTACACTACACCACACCGCTTACACTACCACCATGATTATTACACTACACCACACCGTTTACACTACCACCATGATTATTACACTACACCACACCGTTTACACTACCACCATGATTATTACACTACACCACACCGCTTACACTACCACCATGATTATTACACTACACCACACTGTTTATACTACCACCATGATTATTACACTACACCACACCGTTTACACTACCACCATGATTATTACACTACACCACACCGCTTACACTACCACCATGATTATTACACTACACCACACGGCTTACACTACCACCATGATTATTACACTACACCACACTGTTTACACTACCACCATGATTATTACACTACACTACAACGCTTACACTACCACCATGATTATTACACTACACCACAACCTTACACTACCACCATGATTATTACACTACACCACACCGCTTACACTACCACCATGATTATTACACTACACCACACCGCTTACACTACCACCATGATTATTACACTACACCACACCGCTTACACTACCACCATGATTATTACACTACACCACACGGCTTACACTACCACCATGATTATTACACTACACCACACTGTTTACACTACCACCATGATTATTACACTACACTACAACGCTTACACTACCACCATGATTATTACACTACACCACAACGCTTACACTACCACCATGATTATTACACTACACCACACCGCTTACACTACCACCATGATTATTACACAACACCACACCGCCTAAGCTCTTAGAATCATCACTATTATTACACTACAATATACCGCATACACTACCAGTACCACCAACACCATTATTACACCACATCCCCTACGTTACCATCATCACCACCATTATTACACCACAGCCCCTACGCTACCACCATCACCACCATTATTACACCACAGCCCCTACGCTACCACCACCACCACCATTATTACACCACAGCCCCTACGCTATCACCATCACCGCCATTATTACATCACATCCCCTACGCTACCATCATCACCACCATTATTACACCACAGCCCCTACGCTATCACCACCACCATTATTACACCACAGCCCCTACGCTATTACCATCACCACCATTATTACTTCACATCCCCTACGCTACCATCATCACCACCATTATTACACCACAGCCCCTACGCTACCACCACCACCATTATTACATTACAGCCCCTACGCTATCACCACCACCACCATTATTACACCATAGCCCCTACGCTATCACCATCACCGCCATTATTACATCACATCCCCTACGCTACCATCATCATCACCATTATTACACCACAGCCCCTACGCTACCACCACCACCATTATTATACCACAGCCCCTAGGCTACCACCATCACCACCATTATTACACCGCAGCCCCTACGCTACCACCACCACCATTATTACACCACAGCCCCTACGTTGTCACCATCAAAACCATTATTACACCAACCTACCCTCAGTATAGAGAATCGCAGCCAATGTATAAATTACGGTTTCGTAAGCTATGGAATCTACTACTCTGTCGATATCAAAACAAAGTCATGTTCTCCTAGCATCAATCTTCCTAAACAACGCGAATGGTTCAACATAACTGTTAGCACTGCTGTATATCTATATCTTCCTTTGCTTTTCCCTCACTGTCTATAGACTATATATAGTAATACTCTATCTTGTAGTCAAGGTGAATTCGTTATTTACTTGTATTCGTGTAAAGAGTAACGGTGTAGCATTTCCAGATTTTAAAAGCTAAAGTAATTTATTACAATTGCACTTTCTATATAAATTGTATATTCAACCGTTAACAACCTTTATTGGAATTCTACTAACATTTAAGTAACCCACTAACTTAATAACGATATTTGAGTGTACTTCGAATGGCACCGTTACCAGATATCGGTGAAAGGTCAACACGCCGTTATGAGATTGAATGGCGTGCGTCTGCTATCTATCAGCAACCGCTACGCGGCGTCTCCTCGAGTCGGCGTGATGATCTTCAAAGGAACCGACACCGCCGTTAACTTTAAACCAATCTCCATACGACCTTCGTATTTAAATTTCGGTTTGTGATGACGGTTCGCAAGGTTTGGTATGGTTTAGTTCAGGTGGATATTTCCACGGTGACCGTTTATATTTATTAATGTTTTCTAATGTATAAGATTGGCTTAAACACATCTCTTTAGTTTGGATGGGTTCACATGTGTTATTCATTTTATAATATACTCGAAGAATAATGTATCTGGGAATTAAGAAGGAAATATAATTATGTATACAATTATATAGAAATTAGAGCTAAATTAACTATTACTGTAGAATTACTATTAATAATACAATCTTTTAATAATAGCAATACTAAATACTAAATCATTAAATATTAAGCCAGAAATGATTACCTTAATAATATTTTATAAGGACATGGCTAACATGATCTTTATAACTGGTTATCTTTAAACTAACATATGGCTAACTAACTCCTCATCACCAATCAGTTATAAATCTATCTCACAGTACTATATTCATTAATACGAGAGATGTAAATCTCATTATCAATAATTACATAATTCAATTTTCATTTTTAAAATATGTATACTTAGTTATATTTTAAAGCCAGTATTTTATAGCGCTATTAATATAAATACATACATTACTATTATGTGTTGCATATAATGATTATAAATGTTAGGAAACTAATACTTTTAATAAGAGTGTGAGGAGCGTATTGTTTGTTGGTGTGATTGCTGAAGACTTGATATTTATGTAACAAAATTCATTACATCTTTTTTCGTAAGCTGCTAATATTAATTATATTTATTAAAACATAAATGTAATGGTAATGTAAAATATTTTGTATAATAATAAGTATAATTTCAGTTTATGCAATAGCTTTATTCTTACATAGTTGACAAATTGGGTCTTGGATTATGTAGATTTTATACAAGTACTACATTTTCTTACAAATATATTCTACGTTGTTTTGGATTATTGTTAAATTCCAATATCTCTAATTGTTGCGAAACTTGTATTTATTTATATAAATTGTTGTTTTACTCATTTTACGATTTTGTATTTCCATAATGATTTGAGTTTGATGTGATATGATATTTGGTTGTTTAGTAGCTTTTTAAACTTGCTTTATAATAGAGGATCATTATCATTTATTATTTCTAGTGTTATTTCATGGACAGCAAATATTTTCAATAATACATAAATGTATTATTTATTACACGATGTTCTTACTTCCAATAACGAACAAGTTTCAATAGTTGCCAATGGCTGCAACTGACCTTATTTCTTTAATTCACGCAAGTTAATTCCAATTTATTGCATGAATATCTATTTCGTGTATTTCAGTGTATTTATGATCCGTGAATATGATGAAGTATAATGTTCATTATCTCTGTTGATACCAGGATACTATACAACTTCTTAAGTCAACGTATAAATACCCATATATCATTGAGTAAAATGTATCAAATGCATGATTTTTATCGCATAATTAGTGGAACTATCGAGTTTATCTATACTTTAAAGTAAATCTCGTATTATTTCAAGTAAGGAATCAACATTTCTTGAATTTCATTTTTACCTGGTCACCTTTTTTCGTTATATTAACAGTTTTCTACATATTCTTAATATTGTTTGTACTTTATCTTCCTCTATTCTTCTGCTAATGTTATTGTAGATACTACGTCAGGTATAAAGTCATATCTTTTGAAGTACAGATTTATTTTTCATATAGTTTTTTAAAATATACCTAATAAAATTTATAAAATTTACCTAATAGAATAATTTTATATTAAACAATATCAATATTAATCTCATTTGTGGATATTTCCGTCTAGCTGTTGAATATTCGGCGAAAGGTTGTAGATACGCGGGTGTCATCGAAACCAATTCTATGATAGAAGTATCCGCTTACACTAACAACACTGTCTTATGTAGGATCTTTAGCAAATCTACCTTCGTTAGAGGTTAGCATTATAATCTTGAATAATAACATTTCTATATGTATATATATATATATATATATATATATATATATATATATATATATATATGTAAAACTTGACTGATAATTACCATTAATATATTTATTAATATGAATCTCGAATATAAAAACTTAATAATATGTGTCCGCCAGGCCAAGGTTATCAGTTAGGTGTAGAGTTATATCCGAAGACTACAGATAAGAGCTTGACCATTGGTAATCCGATGATTCTATTCAATGTAATCGATGCAGAACATTTTGATTTCGTTCAATTCAGGTTTCCTGGTATTGTTTACCTCGTGGTTTACAAAATAGTGAGTCATCCTTACGTTTATATGTGTACAGTATAAGTGTAGGTATGTAGGTATGTAGATATGTAGGTGTGTATGTATACATGTAGTTGTGTAGGTGTGTAGATGTGTAGGTATGTAGATATGTAGGTATGTATGTAGGTGTGTAGGTATGTAGGTGTGTAAGTGTGTAGGTATGTAGGTGTGTAAGAGTGTATGTAGGTGTGTAGTTGTGTATGTATGTATGTATGTAGGTATGTAGATGAGTAGGAGTGTAGTTGTATAGGTGTGTAGGTGTGTAATTATGTAGTTGTGTATGTATGTATGTATGTATGTAGGTATGTAGGTATGTAGGTGTATAGGAGTGTAGGTGTGTAGGTGTGTAGGTATGTAGTAGTGTAGGTGTGTAGGTGTGTAAGTGTGTATGTAGTTGTGTATGTATGTATGTATGTATGTATGTATGTAGGTATGTATGTATGTATGTATATATGTAGGTATGTAGGTATGTAGGTGCATAGGAGTGTAGGTGTGTAGGTGTGTAGTTATGTAGTAGTGTAGGTGTGTAGGTGTGTAAGTGTGTATGTAGTCGTGTATGTATGTATGTATATATGTATGTATGTAGGTATGTAGGTATGTAGGTATGTAGGTGCATAGGAGTGTAGGTGTGTAGGTGTGTAGTTATGTAGTGATGTAGGTGTGTAAGTGTGTATGTAGTTGTGTATGTATATATGTATGTATGTATATAGGTATGTAGGTATGTAGGTATGTAGGTGGGTAGGTTTGTAAGTGTGTATGTAGGTGTGTAGTTGTGTGTATATATATGTATGTAGGTATGTAGGTGTGTAAATGTGTATGTGTGTGGGTATGTAGATGTGTAGTTGTGTAGATGTGTAGTTATGTAGGTGTGTAAGTGTGTAGGTGTGTAGTTATGTAGTTGTGTAGGTGTGTAGGTGTGTAGGTGTGTAGGTATGTATGTGTGTATGTGTGTAGGTGTGTAGGTTTTTAGGTGTGTGTTTGTGAAGAATTTATTAACCACAAACGAATTTAACATATATTAATAAACTTTCTACATGTGTAAGTGTTATAAAATAAAATAAAATATTGGGGAGGTGATTAGTCTCACCTAAGCAGGAAGCTTTTTAGCTTGCGCTTAAACATGTTAATAGTAACTGTGGGGGATAATAGTATTTTAGGAAGGTGGTTCCATTTGTTTGGGGCTAGGTGGCGGAAACTTTTGTTTTCACCCGAATTTAATGGCATGGGAAGTAGTGAGAGGATTATGAGGTGAGAAGATCGTAGTTGTCTGTAGTTTGCTTTCATATTTAGTACTTGTCTTAAGTTGTGTGGTTGGTCATAAGTTAGGGTTTTCTTTAATATAGTTAGTAGTTTATATCCGATGGAGTTAGGAGTTGTCATCCAGTTTAGTCGTAAGTCCGTAATGCTTATAGTATAGTCATATTTTTTGAACTAATATTGATGCAATTAATTTAGTTATAGTCAAGGGTACTGGGTTATTAGGAAAGAAATTCTTGGCTGTAACAATTAAGTTGTATATTTCAGTTATAGTCGGGAGGTCAAAAGTAGATAATACAGCATTTGTAGTCAAGTATTTCAGTATAGTCAAGTTTGTTAGTTTAGTTTTTTTTTATGGTTAATTTATCATATATTTTGTCAATTTTATCAATAAAGTAATTTACAAAGTTAATAAATAAAACATCGGTTGGTAAGTCGGGTAGTGTGGTATATTTTATTGTTTCTATTAATATATTCGTAGTGTTATAGAGTTTTTTTATAGTTTTTAAAGTTAGTTTCGATTATGTTTTTAATGTAGTTAATTTTATTGTATTTTAGAGCTTTCATGTATATCGTACGCGCGGTTACTAGTTGTGATAGATTATATGAGGATGGGTTTGAAGTGTAATTTCTGTTGTATAGGTGTGTAGGTGTGTAAGTATGTAGGTGTGTGAGTGTGTATGTATGTATGCATATATGTATGTATGTATGTAGGTGTGTAGGCGTGTATGTAGGCATGTAAGCATATGTATGTTTATTTTATTGTCATTTATTTTGACAAATATCTATGATAGTTTCTATTCATATTTACTATTTTAATATTAGTGAGGATGTCAGTATTTTGAATTTCCTTTATAAAATAATAAATTAAGTTTTTACCTTAATACATTAATACCTATACTAGTAGATAGTTATTTCTATAGTAAGTTTCTATGGCAGTAGTTAAGTAATTAATTTCGGTTAGGGTTCCTGGTATGTACTTATATTTGGTTGATATATATTATTGTGTATCGTCTGCATATATATATATATATATATATATATATATATATATATATATATACGCGTAAGTCAGTTGAATGGTATATTAGATTAGTTGGATATAATGTTTAAGGTTATGTTAGTCTCATAAGTTTGTATTAAATACATTATTTTATAGTGAATACATTTGAGTTTTGCGTATTATATATAATGAGTATTTTAAATATTGTTAGTTATTTAATTAGTCAGTTTTAGTAGTAGAGACTCATTGATGTGGTATTGTTTAAAAGTACTGTATTGTGGGATGTCTACATTGTTATTCTTATATGATTATTCAGGTGAATTATCCTTTATATATACTTTCTACACCTTTTGATAAAGAACAAGTTCGATATTAGATTCTAGTCATCAGGAATAGAGTTGTCTAGTAATGTCTTTTTAGTAGTCTAGTGATATTAAAGTTTTTCAGTATAAGTGGGAAGTGTGTATTTATGTGTGTGTGTGTGTGTGTGTGTGTGTGTGTGTGTGTGTGTGTGTGTGTGTGTATATATATATATATGTATATATATATATATATATGTGTGTGTGTATGTGTATTTGTATGTAAGTTCAATATATAGTAAAGAGAAAATTTTAAAATTTAATTAAAATAGTTATTATGTTATTCAGTCAATAATTGTGTTGGTTTTATAATGAGTTTCTATTAATAGTTGTTTCAAGTAATGGTATATAAAGAACTGCTACTTCTATGAAGTTTATTTAAGTAGTTTGATATTATTTTATTATTAGTAATTACATCTTACGATGTTCTATATTAACATATATTTTATTTATTTCTTAAGTGTATGTATAAATGTGGGTGTATAAGTTATATGTTTAAATGTATGTATGTTTATGTATAAGTATGTTTATATGTATGTATGTTTATATGTAAGTATGTGTATACGTTGGTATGTCTGCAACATTAAATAGAATACACCATTTAATTTCATTAGCATATATTTAATATATATATATATATATACACGATGCCATTAAAAATGAATATACTGTTTAAGAAATTTACTTCCAAATAATGTCTAAATTCAGTATAAAAATAACTGTTATATTATCTCTCATGTTAGAAGACTAATACTTAAACCATTTATTAATACAAGTAATATACAGATTATTCAATAATATAACCAATTGTTAAACATGACTGGTATTAAAGCCAAACAAATAAATGTGATGAATTAGAAAATAAAGATTATAAACTACGCCAATATAAATTATCAAATTATAAGGGAACTATAGTTAATATAAACATTTTCTACAGCATTACAATGAACTGCCTTTACAATAGTATCGAAATAACCTACTACAACTTAATACAATACTATATATACACCTAACATGCAAGTTGTTAGAATAAACCCGAGGAATTATTTAAACTCACCAAACTATAATATAGCAGATAATATAGAACACAATTCTAACTGGAATATAATTATGAATTATGAATTATGTGCTGGTGATTGGATTACATAAACATAGACACCTCGAATCCTCTTTTCCACTCCAGAATTACCAATACGGCTAGTTGCTATCGTTGGGGTTACATGAACGACACTTTAGTGGAGTACGAAGCATGGAACAGTTGTCCCAATACGCCGATGGACAATGAAATGTGGTCCCGCGTAAAGGTTTTTGAGACGCGGAATCTAAAACTCGTTCCCGTGTTAAAAGCAAATAGTCGCGATAAAAATTGTACTCATCGCTTAATTTTGTGATTACAATCATTGTAGTAGTAATTATATTTATGAAAAATACTTTTATTAATATGGTATATACTTAATATACTATTAAACTATACGTAATATTTATTAAAAAGTTTAAATGACTTCAAAAATTGTAACAATGTTTAATAATTTGCAAGAATTATATTTCTAAATATTTTATAATAAGGAAACTTTATTTACAATTATTAATAAAAACTAATATCTTTATATGAATAGTACTATTTAGTAACCGGCAAATATTCTAAAATGTAACCGCCGAATTGATTGCATAACTTACCGCAATATTGTCCGCCAGGTGGTCGTCAAGGGGCGTATCGAAGCCGTACTCCATATGGGCGGCATCACCATGACTACGCCGTACAAACCGCATTACCATGGCAACAGTCGTATCGGGTTCGCGTCGCCCAGCGGTCTGAATGCCATGATCTTTGCGAGGAATATTCGCGTATCTCTCGTGAACATCGACTACGGTTCGTAGGATGTTATCGCGGTTACTTAATGGTAGTTGGCGTAGCTAGGATTAGTGATGAGTAGATAGGGGTAGGTGGTAGCATCGAAATACGATGTAATAAGCTGATGGAATGCAGTGTAGTTAGAGATAGTGTAGATACGTATTGAGAGGAGTAGTGTAGTTAGATGTATGGTGTGATATATTGAGGATAGTAATGTAATTAGAGAGTGATAGTTATATTGGTGGGAATTAGTAGTATGAGTTACTCCTTAATCTATTTACCTACTTACTCTATTAGACCTTACTTACTCTTTTATAAAATCAATAACTATTTACTAATACTCCTCTAGCCACAACTATACCCCGGGTGTCCATACCTTGCCTTATATTAGAACACATATCTTTAGAACTCTATATTTCAATGCATTTATCAAAGAATGTAAATGCTGACGATTGTTAACTCTTTATGAATTGAACTTTCTCGGCTGCTATTAACATCCTATATTATTAATATAAATATTTACAAACTGTTGAATATTGTTTAATATTATTCAATAAAATGTTTATTTAAATGAATCCCCACAAATTTAAAAATTAAGAAATGCTTATACCAAATGGTTTTTAAATACTTAATACATATATAGAATTTATTAAATATAAAAGTTCTATTATTTCATATATAGATTAGTAATATAACAATTTGTATTTTTTAAACATTATTTATAATTATTATGGAATAATTGAAAAATATTCTACATTTAAAAATTACATATTTAGAATATCTATAAGAAATATCAATAAGGAAATAAATATGTTCACAAATTCGTTTATTCCAATAATTATACATAACTTATTTTAGTAATATTAAAAATTCAAAAAAAGTGTTCTTACTAGAAAAATAATAACAATCTCTCCCATCTTATTTTCCTATCCATTAATTCACATCGCACAACAAGTAATTATCTTTACATCTTTAGTACATCGCACCTGACATATCTATCCTCCGTGTACAGCAAATAACTACATTCCGGAGCATTGCGGTATCACCATGGGTTTCGTTAAGGACAATGCGGCAGATAGCTACGAGATATGGGCTGGCGGAGGAGAATTTCCCGGCGATGGCATCTGCAGAGCGCTGTGTTATTATTTACTGTAACTAATGACATCATTAGAGGTAAAGCCCTCAGTGGTGGTGGTTATAGTGATGGTGGTGGTGATAGCGATAGTGGTGGTGGTAGTGGTGGTGGTAGTGGTAGAGGCGGTGGTAGTGGTAGTAGTAGTGGTAGTGGTGGTGGTAGTGGTAGTGGTGGTGGTAGTGGTAGTGGTGGTAGTGGTGGTGATAGCGGTAGTGGTGGTGGTAGTGGTGGTGGTAGTGGTAGTGGTGGTGGTAGTGGTAGTGGTGGTGGTAGTGGTAGTGGTGGTGGTGGTGATAGCGGTAGTGGTAGTGGTGGTGGTAGTGGTGGTGGTAGTGGTGGCGGTAGTGGTGGTGGTAGTGTTAGTGGTGGTAGTGGTGGTGGTAGTGGTGGTGGTAGTGGTGGTGGTAGTGGTGGTGGTAGTGGTAGTGGTGATAGTGGTGGTGATAGCGGTAGTGGTGGTGGTAGTGGTGGTGGTAGTGGTAGTGGTAGTGGTGGTAGTGGTAGTGGTGGTAGTGGTAGTAGTGGTAGTGGTAGTGATGGTAGTGGTAGTGGTGGTAGTGGTGGTAGTAGTTGTGGTGGAAGTATTGGTGGTAGTGGTGGTGGTAGCGGTAGTGGTGGTGGTAGTGGTAGTGGTGGTAGTAGTGGTGGTGGTAGTGCTGCTAGTGGTGGTAGTGGTGGTAGTAGTTGTGGTGGAAGTATTGGTGGTAGTGGTGGTGGTAGCGGTAGTGGTGGTGGTAGTGGTAGTGGTAGTGGTAGTGGTGGTGGTGGTGATAGCGGTAGTGGTAGTGGTAGTGGTAGTGGTAGTGGTGGTGGTGGTGATAACGGTAGTGGTAGTGGTGGTGGTAGTGGTGGTGGTAGTGGTGGCGGTAGTGGTGGTGGTAGTGGTAGTGTTAGTGGTGGTAGTGGTGGTGGTAGTGGTAGTGGTGGTGGTAGTGGTGGTGGTAGTGGTGGTGGTGGTGGTAGTGGTAGTGGTAGTGGTAGTGGTGGTAGTGGTAGTGGTGGTAGTGGTAGTGGTGGTAGTGGTGGTAGTATTGGTGGTGGAAGTATTGGTGGTAGTGGTGGTGGTAGCGGTAGTAGTGGTGGTAGTGTTAGTGGTGGTAGTAGTGGTGGTGGTAGTGGTGGTAGTAGTGGTAGTGGTAGTGGTAGTGGTGGTGGTGGTGATAGCGGTAGTGGTAGTGGTGGTGGTAGTGGTGGTGGTAGTGGTGGTGGTAGTGGTGGTGGTTGTGGTAGTGGTAGTGGTGGTAGTGGTGGTGGTAGTGGTAGTGGTGGTGGTAGTGGTGGTGGTAGTGGTAGTGGTGGTGGTAGTGGTGGTGGTAATGGTAGGAATAGGAGTAGGAGTAGGAGTACAAGTAGTAGTTTTGCATATTAAATAAATGTAAATGTATGCAAAAGAATATGTTGAAATGTTAATTTTAACTATTAAAGATCCGTTTATTTTAATTTATTGAAATGACTCCACCAGAAATATTTAATACGACGAGAAACAAACTAAATATAATTAAACTTATCTTTTCTTAAAGTTATTTAAAGCATAATTTATTTGTTACATTTCTTTACGGTGTACCCATCTTCTCACGACATATCTTCGTGTATATCCACTACACATATAGACACATAAGTAATTGCCCATTAAACGTTTACTAACTTTTACTAACTTTTACTAACTTTTACTAACTTTTATTAACTTTTACTAACTTTTACTAACTTTTACTAACTTTTACTAACTTTTATTAACTTTTACTAACTTTTACTAACTTTTACTAACTTTTACTAACTTTTACTAACTTTTACTAACTTTTACTAACTTTTACTAACTTTTACTGACAGATCCAATGGAGATCAACATGCCAAATTACGAATTCTCCATTATGATGTACAACCTAGAGGGAGGATTAAACGTTGAAAGTGATTTTGGTAACTTCGGAATAATTTACAATGCAGTAGACGTGAATAACTTTGATTTTGTATATCTAACTCTGAGGTTAGGTTAGTTAGTTACAATTTGAAGTTTAGTTAGCATTAACTGGTTTATATTATAAGTTATCTTGTGTTTGATGGGTTAGCATTAGACATGCAGTTATGTTCAGTTTATCACCTTTACTTACACTAAATATAAACCTTTATTTACACAAATTGACACGCCCTTTACTTACACTAAATATATATCTCCTTTACTTATACTAAATATATATCTCCTTTACTTATACTAAATATATATCTCCTTTACTTATACTAAATATATATCTCCTTTACTTATACTAAATATATATCTCCTTTACTTATACTAAATATATATCTCCTTTACTTATACTAAATATATATCTCCTTTACTTATACTAAATATATATCTCCTTTACTTATACTAAATATATATCTCCTTTACTTACACTAAATATATATCTCCTTTACTTACACTAAATATATATCTCCTTTACTTACACTAAATATATATCTCCTTTACTTACACTACATATATATCTCCTTTACTTACACTAAATATATCTCTCCTATACTTACACTAAATATATATCTCCTTTACTTACACTAAATATATATCTCCTTTACTTACACTAAATATATATCTCCTTTACTTAAACTAAATATATATCTCCTTTACTTAAACTAAATATATATCTCCTTTACTTACACTAAATATATATCTCCTTTACTTAAACTAAATATATATCTCCTTTACTTAAACTAAATATATATCTCCTTTACTTACACTAAATATATATCTCCTTTATTTACACTAAATATATATCTCCTTTACTTACACTAAATATATATCTCCTTTACTTAAACTAAATATATATCTCCTATACTTACACTAAATATATCTCCTATACTTACGCTAAATATATATTTCCTTTACCTACACTAAATATATATTTCCTTTACTTACACTAAATATATATCTCCTTTACTTACACTAAATATTTATCTTCTTTACTTACACTAAATATATATCTCCTTTACTTACACTAAATATATATTTCCTTTACTTACACTAAATATATCTCCTATACTTACGCTAAATACATATTATCTTTACTTACACTAAATATATATCTCCTTTACTTACACTAAATATTTATCTCCTTTACTTACACTAAATATATATCTCCTTTACTTACACTAAATATATATCTCCTTTACTTACACTAAATATACATCTCCTTTACTTAAACTAAATATATATCTCCTTTATTTAAACTAAATATATATCTCCTTTACTTACACTAAATATTCACCTCTTTACTTACACTAAATATATATCTCCTTTACTTACACTAAATATATATCTCCTTTACTTACACTAAATATTTATCTCCTTTACTTACACTAAATATATATCTCCTTTACTTAAACTAAATATATATCTCCTATACTTACACTAAATATATCTCCTATACTTACGCTAAATATATATTTCCTTTACCTACACTAAATATATATCTCCTTTACTTACACTAAATATATATCTCCTTTACTTACACTAAATATTTATCTTCTTTACTTACACTAAATATATATCTCCTTTACTTACACTAAATATATATTTCCTTTACTTACACTAAATATGTATCTCCTTTACTTACACTAAATATTCACCTCCTTTACTTACACTAAATATATATCTCCTTTACTTACACTAAATATATATCTCCTTTACTTACACTAAATATGTATCTCCTTTACTTACACTAAATATATATCTCCTTTACTTACACTAAATATATATCTCCTTTACTTACACTAAATATACATCTCCTTTACTTAAACTAAATATATATCTCCTTTATTTAAACTAAATATATATCTCCTTTACTTACACTAAATATTCACCTCTTTACTTACACTAAATATATATCTCCTTTACTTACACTAAATATATATCTCCTTTACTTACACTAAATATTTATCTCCTTTACTTACACTAAATATTCACCTCCTTTACTTACACTAAATATATATCTCCGTTACTTACACTAAATATATATCTCCTTTACTTACACTAAATATATATCTCCTTTACTTACACTAAATATATATCTTCTTTACTTACACTAAATATATATCTCCTTTACTTACACTAAATATTCACCTTCTTTACTTACACTAAATATATATCTCCTTTACTTACACTAAATATATATCTTCTTTACTTACACTAAATATATATCTCCTTTACTTACACTAAATATTCACCTTCTTTACTTACACTAAATATATATCTCCTTTACTTATACTAGATATATATCTCCTTTACTTACACTACATATATATCTCCTTTACTTACACTAAATATATCTCTCCTATACTTACACTAAATATATATCTCCTATACTTACACTAAATATATATCTCATTTAATTACACTAAATATTCACCTCCTTTACTTACACTAAATATATATCTCCTTTACTTACACTAAATATTTATCTCCTTTACTTACACTAAATATATATATCCTTTACTTACACTAAATATATATCTCCTTTACTTACACTAAATATATATCTCCTTTACTTACACTAAATATATATCTCCTTTACTTACACTAAATATGTATCTCCTTTACTTACACTAAATATATATATCCTTTACTTACACTAAATATATATCTCCTTTACTTACACTAAATATATATCTCCTTTACTTACACTAAATATATATCTCCTTTACTTACACTAAATATATATCTCCTTTACTTACACTAAATATATATCTTCTTTACTTACACTAAATATATATCTCCTTTACTTACACTAAATATTCACCTTCTTTACTTACACTAAATATATATTTCCTTTACTTACACTAAATATATATCTCCTTTACTTACACTAAATATATATCTTCTTTACTTACACTAAATATATATCTCCTCTACTTACACTAAATATATCTCTCCTATACTTACACTAAATGTATATCTTCTTTACTTACACTAAATATATATCTCCTTTACTTACACTAAATATATATCTCCTTTACTTACACTAAATATTCACCTCCTTTACTTACACTAAATATATATCTCCTATACTTACACTAAATATATATCTCCTTTACTTACACTAAATATTCACCTCCTTTACTTACACTAAATATATATCTCCTTTGATTACTCTAAATAGATATCTCCTTTACTTACACTAAATATTCACCTCTTTACTTACACTAAATATATATCTCCTTTACTTACACTAAATATATATCTCCTTTACCTATACTAAATATATATCTCCTTTACTTACACTAAATATATATCTCCTTTACTTACACTAAATATATATCTCCTTTACTTACACTAAATATATATATCCTTTACTTACACTAAATATATATCTCCTTTACTTACACTAAATATATATCTCCTTTACTTACACTAAATATTCACCTCCTTTACTTACACTAAATATATATCTCCTTTACTTACACTAAATATATATCTCCTTTACTTACACTAAATATATATATCCTTTACTTACACTAAATATATATCTCCTTTACTTACACTAAATATATATCTCCTTTACTTACACTAAATATATATCTCCTTTACTTACACTAAATATTCACCTCCTTTACTTACACTAAATATATATCTCCTATACTTACACTAAATATATATCTCCTTTACTTACACTAAATATTCACCTCCTTTACTTACACTAAATATATATCTCCTTTGATTACTCTAAATAGATATCTCCTTTACTTACACTAAATATTCACCTCTTTACTTACACTAAATATATATCTCCTTTACTTACACTAAATATATATCTCCTTTACCTATACTAAATATATATCTCCTTTACTTACACTAAATATATATCTCCTTTACTTACACTAAATATATATCTCCTTTACTTACACTAAATATATACATCCTTTACTTACACTAAATATATATCTCCTTTACTTACACTAAATATATATCTCCTTTACTTACACTAAATATTCACCTCCTTTACTTACACTAAATATATATCTCCTTTACTTACACTAAATATATATCTCCTTTACTTACACTAAATATATATCTCCTTTACTTATACTAAATATATATCTCTTTTGATTACTCTAAATAGATATCTCCTTTACTTACACTAAATATTCACCTCTTTACTTACACTAAATATATATCTCCTTTATTTACACTAAATAAACAACTCCTTTACTTACACTAAATATATATCTCCTTTATTTACACTAAATAAACAACTCCTTTACTTACACTAAATATATATCTCCTTTACTTACACTAAATATATATCTCCTTTACTTACACTAAATATATATCTCCTTTACTTACACTAAATATATATCTCCTTTACTTACACTAAATATATATCTCCTTTACCTATACTAAATATATATCTCCTTTACTTACACTAAATATATATCTCCTTTACTTACACTAAATATATATCTCCTTTGATTACTCTAAATAGATATCTCCTTTACTTACACTAAATATTCACCTCTTTACTTACACTAAATATATATCTCCTTTATTTACACTAAATAAACAACTCCTTTACTTACACTAAATATATATCTCCTTTACTTACACTAAATATATATCTCCTTTACTTACACTAAATATATATCTCCTTTACTTACACTAAATATACATCTCCTTTACTTACACTAAATATATATCTCCTTTACTTACACTAAATATATATCTCCTTTACTTACACTAAATATATATCTCCTTTACTTACACTAAATATATATCTCCTTTACTTACACTAAATATATATCTCCTTTACTTACACTAAATATATATCTCCTTTATTTACACTAAATATACAACTCCTTTACTTACACTAAATATATATCTCCTTTGATTACTCTAAATTGATATTTCCTTTACTTACACTAAATATTCACCTCTTTACTTACACTAAATATATATCTCCTTTATTTACACTAAATATATATCTCCTTTACTTATACTAAATATATATCTACTTTACTTACACTAAATAGATATCTACTTTACTTACACTAAATATATATCTCCTTTACTTACACTAAATATATATCTCCTTTACTTACACTAAATATATATCTCCTTTACTTACAATAAATATATATCTTCTTTACTTACACTAAATATATATCTCCTTTACTTACACTAAATATATATCTCCTTTACTTACACTAAATATATATATCCTTTACTTACACTAAATATACCACATTGCACTAAGGTTTACATGTATTTACAAATCTCCTTTCATAAAATTTCCTTATCACATCTATGTTATCTCTCTTCTTAGGCCCCAAGTCTATGGACTACACCAAACCTGTTACCAAACGGGTGCTATGATTAACGGATTGCTTGACTGGTCTCTTAGTTATACCGGAGACTGCCCGACTACGATAAGTCTACGAGGAAGGGTGTGGTACGAGGTAGGTTTGGTTTAGTTATGTGGGTTAGATGTAGGCGTGGCTTGTGTTGATGTTGTAGGAAGTATATGCGGTTTGCTTAAAATATTCTAAACTACTTCTCAAATAATGGCTCCAAATAAATTGAGACACCTTCCCAAAAAAACTGATATCCCTACCCTTACTACAAATGTAATTAAGCGCAAATGAAAATCTTCCTACTATACAACAATATATATATATATATATATATATATATATATATATATATATACCTACACATTCATACATACATACATCATTATGCCCACATACGTATTCAAATATACGTACATTTACATACATTTACATACATTCCTACATGCACACCATCAGTTGTCCGTACGAGTGGAGTTGAACCGCAATACAACATTCTTTGTCGATGGAATGGAGATGTGCCAGCCCAATCGTAAACACCAACAATACGGACGCGTAGGCGTCATGGTTGTCAATGGTTGGAGAAACACCGTTATGTTCAAACAAATAAGTCTGAAGATTATCAAAAAAGGTTGGCGAGGAAGGAGACGGGATGTAGATGTGGTGATGTAGATGATTATTTATTATACAACTTACACTCTATTTCTTGTCAACTAATACCCTATTATCAACAACTACACTATCAATAACTACATTATCAATAAATACATTGTTAATAACTACATTATCAATAACTATCCTATCAATAACTATTTTATCAATAATTACGTTATCAATAACTACATTATCAATAATTACATTATCAATTACTACTTTGTATAACTACATTAGCAATAACTAAATTACCAATATCTACATTATCAATAACTACATTACCAATAACTACATTATCAATAACTACATTATCAATAACTACACTATCAATAACTAAATTGTCAATAACTACATTATCAATAACTACATTATCAATAACCACATTATCAATAACTACATTATCAATAACTACATTATCAATAACTACATTATCAATAACTACATTATCAATAACTACATTAATAATAACTATTTATCAATAACTACATTATTAATAACTACCTAATCAATAACTATATTATCAACAATACCTAGTCAACAATACCTTATAAACAACTCATTTATCAATAGCTACCTACTAAACAACTACCTTGTTAATAGTTAAACCCTCTCATTATTATATTATTTTATATGAAATGACACCAGATGATGACCTCTATTAATATTGACCCTAAAATGACCCCAGATATGTGCTTAAAACTAAAGCCCTGTATCAACGGCGTATGCAGAAACACGAAGCTAAGCTACAAGTGTGTGTGTAGCATAATGTACAGTGGTCGGCATTGCAGCCGAGTGAAACTGCCCTGTCTGGTCAATAACCAGTGTGTGAACGGAATGTGTAACTCATCGGTTAGGACAATGTAGACGCTAGAATATATTGGTGATCAGGGTTAATGAGGTGGGTTAATATAAGTGGGGCAGAATATGGGTTTAATAAGTAAAATAAGGTATAATAAAATATAAAATAACTTGTAAGAACAAGTAAAATAAAATATATTAACAAATAAATAAGATATAATAACAAATAAATAAGATATAATAACAAATAAATAAGATATAATATCAAGTAAATAAGATATAATAACAAGTAAATAAGATATAATAACAAATAAATAAGATATAATAACAAATAAATAAGATATAATAACAAGTAAATAAGATATAATAATAAGTAAATAAGATATAATAACAAGTAAATAAGATATAATAACAAGTAAATAAGATATAATAATAAGTAAATAAGATATAATAACAAATAAATAAGATATAATAACAAGTAAATAAGATATAATAACAAGTAAATAAGATATAATAACAAATAAATAAGATATAATAATAAGTAAATAAGATATAATAACAAATAAATAAGATATAATAACAAGTAAATAAGATATAATAACAAGTAAATAAGATATAATAACAAGTAGATAAGATATAATAACAAATAAATAAGATATAATAACAAATAAATAAGTTATAATAACAAGTAAATAAGATATAATAACAAGTAAATAAGATATAATAACAAATAAATAAGATATAATAACAAATAAATAGGTTATATAAATAAATAAAATAGTATTTATTTAGTCCACAAATATAAATAAAAGGAATTTAACCATTTTAAAATTACCCACCTATATTTACACACACCTACAATATCTATACCGTATATCCCTCAACCTAGACTATTGGAGGGTCGATGACGTGCATGTGTCCTCCATTATTGGGAGGACAAAGGTGTGATCTGGTTACCAATGTCTGTAATTCGTATCCGTGCAAAAACGGAGCTCCTTGTACGGTCTCAGGTGTGACGTTGTTTTGTTGAGGTTTTTGCGTTGAGTTTTCATTATCGCCCACAGGTCTCACGTAAACATATGCACATATTCTATCTGAGACGCATTCACTCGTACATACATGCACACCAACGCACACACACACACACACACACACACACACACACACACACACAAACACACACACACACACACACACATACACACACACACACACACACTTTGCACTAATTCCTCGAAATCAACAGCTGCCGGGAATTCATTCACATGCGACTGTACAAATGCCGATGCCCACGGTATCTATTGTGAGATCACCTATGACCAATGCGATTCGCAGCCGTGTAACAATGGAGGCGTTTGTATTGATCAGGTCAGTAGAGGTCATATCAAGTTTAATCAGAAGTACATTTTAAGTAAATACGAGATCAATTTGAAATGAATTCTAATAATAATTATAATTTGTAGATCATATTTGAATAATATTAATATATATTATATAATAATAATATATATTAAAGTATCGTATTGTGTATATCTATTGTATCTTAATATATAGATTATATATCCTTTATTTATTATTGAACATTTTAAATTAACATATTCGTTTCTTCAGAAAAATGCCTACAAATGCAAATGTTCCATTGGATATGGAGGTGTAACATGTTCACTGGATATAGATTCTTGTCTAGCTAAGCCTTGTTTGAATAAAGGTACATGTGTGGATGCCATAGGTTCATACTCCTGCAAATGTGCCAGCGGACTCAGCGGAGTGAACTGCCAAATTGTTAGAGAATTTCTTTTTAACTATTTATTTAGTAGTGATCGTTAGGGATGTTTTCAAATAGTATGCATGAAATGTATAGAATAAATAGATAATTAACATCTATTATCAATGAAAAAAAATTATTGAATTGGTAAATAGTCGAGATATAAATAAACTTGACCAAGAAATAACGTGAAATACATGACAAATCATTATAAATTAATAAACTTTAAAAAATGTTATGTAATAAATGAACTTAACAAACTGTTATGTAATCAATGAACTTAATAATGGTTATGTAATTATTATAATACTTTTATTTATACTTAGGTACACAATACATATTACTCGTATAAAATAGAGATCAGATAACGAGTATCTCTCGGTTGCAATCGAGTTCAGTGTAATCCCTTACCCTCCCAAGTACGTGAACCACTGCCTACGACTGCCTTGCGACAACGGCGGAGTCTGTACAGCCCTGGTGAAGTCTTTTCGTTGTCGGTGCCAACAAGGCTTCTGGGGTCCCAGGTGTCGCCGTAAACACAACAACGCCTGCATGAGTCTTCCCTGCATGAACGGAGGAAGTTGCATCGACGAGATTAAGTGGTCGGTTTATATCGGCATACACTAACGGGGTTCTATTGTGACCTTTCGTGGGTACTATAGGGTTCTATTGTGACCTTTCATCGGCACTACTAGGGTTCTATTGTGACCTTTCGTGGGTACTACTAGGGTTCAATTATAATCTTCCCTACTGAACTCTATTTCTGATCCTTTGCATAACATCGATATCTCTTTTTCGTGACCCCGCTATAATCCAGTATAATGACCTCTTACCACCGCTATAATGCCCTCGTGAGAAAAATATATATTATAATTAATAATATATATATTATAATTAATAATATATATATTATTAATATGTGTATAATATATGTTATTAATTATAATATATTTATTATTAATTATAATTAATTATAATTAACACGAAGTATCTCTATTGTAAAACCTACGATTTTAGCAACCTGATCAGAGAAAAGTCATATTGTAGATATTAGTTTAGATTTAGATACTTTAAATCATTGATTACGTAAGAATGAAACAATCATATAATACTTACCATACTAACATGCATACATGTATATATCATGAGATTACGCATTATCTAGACATATTATTATTTCCAACCCCATAACTCTAACACGAATCTATTCATATTTCTAACTCTATATCAACTATATATATAATTTAGCTAACTACCCTTTTCTACCCTAGCTTCTACCCTTACCCTAAATCTAAATTCTACTCCAGGTACCGATGCCAGTGCCTCGACGAGTACCTGGGAGTGAATTGTGAAGTATCTCGGAAGTCGTGCCTTAGTAATCCATGTGCAAATGGAGCGTCATGTCATAACATGATCAACGGGTACTTCTGCAAATGTTCTCAGGTAGGCACGCCAATTGTTGTGGGTGCACATGCACTAATAGGTACACCTGTACTCGTAGGTATACTCATAGGTGTATCTGTACATATAGTAATAGTTCATACTGCTTCGGCTGCACAATGGAAAATGTATTCATTTAAAAAAATGTATGTCAGGTTTCGATTCACTAGTCTGGCATAAAACAATATATATATATAAATATATATATATATATATATATATATATATATATATATATACAATACCCTCTTAACTACCTTGACTATCACCATAAAAGATCTACAATCTTTCAACCCATTTCTCATTTGACCACCTCCCCTTTCTCCGAGGACTAAATGCTCTTTAAATAAACCAGCCCATTCATTTAGCAACACCTACTGAAGTTACCACCTCATTTCAATATCTCCTTTCTTAAGTATCTCAATGCGAGTTCATCTCCGAATACCCCAGTCAACCACGCCAGCTTAACATGCCCTTACCATCATCCAACCCTTATCCTAACCCTTATCCTAACCCTTATCCTAACCCTTATCCTAACCCTTATCCTAACCCTTATCCTAACCCTTATCCTAACCCTTATCCTAACCCTTATCCTAACCCTTATCCTAACCCTTATCCTAACCCTTATCCTAACCCTTATCCTAACCCTTATCCTAACCCTTATCCTAACCCTTATCCTAACCCTTATATTAACCCTTTTCCTAACCATTATCCTAACCCTTACCCTAACCCTTATCCTAACCCTTATCCTAACCCTTATATTAACCCTTATCTTAACCCTTATCCTAACCCTTATCATAACCCTTATCCTAACCCTTATCCTAACCCTTATCCTAACCCTTATCTTAACCCTTATCTTAACCCTTATCCTAACCCTTATCCTAACCCTTATCCTAACCCTTATCCTAACCCTTATCCTAACCCTTAACTATTCTCCTACCCAATGAACTCCTCGCGTGTTAGGGCTACACCGGAGTCACCTGTAGAAGTTTCATTGCGGAATGCGCTAGCCAACCCTGCCAGAACCACGGCAGTTGCAACGATCTTCACGGCGGATATCGTTGTCTTTGCGATAATGGATACGCTGGCCATCAGGTAAGGTGTCGAATTACTGTTAGGTGTTCAAATACGTATTGCCCAACTATAACGCCAGTCAATTTTGTCATTTACATTGTTAAAATCACAACAATGTTCTCTTTGTCTGTTAAACATAAAAGGGAATTTATCTGCAACATATATCGACATGAAAACATCTACGATAACTTTAATGCACCTTTCCGTGACAAAAAGCAACTCGACGTAAAACGGCAATTTAAACTACATCACAGAATAACTAAAACTAAAACAAAATCAATAAGGATTACTTAAAAAGTAGCCTCCTAAATATCTCTAGACTAAATTTAGACTAAACACAACAATGATGTTAACTTATTTGTATTACATTATTATGAATACAAGTTTAGAGATATGCACTAGAGTAGACATTCATTAGGCAGTCTTTACACAGTCTTTAGACAGTCTTTATACAGTCTTTATACAGTCTTTATACAGTCTTTATACAGTCTTTATACAGTCTTTATACAGTCTTTATACAGTCATTAGACGGGCTTTAGACAGTCGTTAGACGATTCAATCTTACTTTAAACTCCATTGAACTCCTTCAATTGCATCAATTATGCTCAAAAAATACTACAAATAACGTAAAGCTATTATTATCATTTGCCCCCAAATTTAATTAGCCATGTGCAAATAATATATGCCATACATACTGACGTCACGATTAATACTTACTAATACTTAATAATGTAAACACATAACCAAAATCGAAAGTACTTTCTAAAATTAAAATAGTATTTTATAATAAATCTTAATATAAAATAACTTATACATAAATAAATACACATTAAATAGTTATAAAAAAATCTAATCAAGTTAGAACAAATAGTAAACTAATTCGATCAACTGACCTCTCAACTACGCAGTGCGAGCTTCAGATTGGTCCATGCGTGACCTCTAAATGTCAAAATGGCGGATATTGCCTGCCGACCTCTAAACTGAATGAAGGCTACGAATGTAACTGTCCGCCGACATTCGCCGGACATAACTGTGAACTGGATGCTATCGACTGTAGCAGATCTCCTTGTCTCCGTGGCAGGTTTTTAGTTGTCTTAAGAAGATAAGGTGCTTGTGATGTAGGCCGGATTCCTGAGAGAGGAGAGTGTTTACTACTTTTAGAACTTATGTTATTTATGTATGTTGATTTATTTACATTTGAGGTAATGATTATATCAAATTGTATTTATTGTGATTTCATTAGAACATAGCTAGTCTCTCTTATATAATATATTATTTCATCCCTTGCTTAATTATATACCATTATACCAATTAATAATTTAATATCCTTAATAGAAATTATTTTTTATCAGAAATGTATTCCCAAAATAGTATATTTATTAACATATTAAGATTATTGTATTCATATTTAATTAAATAAATTCATTCAGATTATATTAAGTAGTTACTAGTTACTAATAGTAACTTACTATATAGTACGAAGTATGTGAACATACAATGCTCATGAGAACATTTATAATCACTGTAAACTATCCATATGAACTTATCCCGCACACCTTAATCTTTATTTGTCTTCTCACACTTTCTTTACCATTTCACTTACCCCACTCATCGTCACCATAATCTAATGTATTCCCTCATCACAACTCGCCTCCTCTTGGACCAGCCCCACCATTCCCCGCGCACCCCACCTCGCCCCACCTCGCCGCATACGTCCGCACGTCCTAACCCCAGCACACCTCACCCCCGTCACGCCGCTCCAACAGATGCATAGAGTCTTTCACCGGCTACTCCCGGTGCATTTGTCCGTTGGGCTACCTGGGCGTCACTTGCGACATATTCGACCAATCCGCTTGCCTGTCCGGTAAGTGCAGTCCGCACGGAAAGTGCGTGAACGCAGCGGACCAAACCCAGACGCTGACGCGAAGCAACTTCTACGCCAACGAAACCGTAATGCGGTGTTCGTGCGCCGCCGGCTTCACCGGTTCCCTGTGCGAGGTTAGGGGTCGTGATAATGCGCGAATATTCGCGAAAATACTCGCGAGGCAGTACACCCACTGCACGTAAACGAATGATAATACATGTAACATAATGCGAAAGCAAGTGTTATTCCTACATGACGATTACTCATAATTACCCAATTTCAATCTCGACTACAACCAACAAATGATAACATCTCATATAAATCACCCTCATTGTATCTTACGCTTTACCTACATCACTAATTTTAGTATAATTTAGATAACCTGCATTTAAATCCTAACCTGGATCTACTTCTAAATCAGAAGACCCCCGTGTATCCCAAACTCCAAAGGTCCTTGAAAATAACCCACTCCTACACGTAGTTCTACATGGTTAGCCCATTGCCGCCCTCCCTTATATGACCCCAATATTGACCCGCCTCGCAGATGGACTACGACTTCTGTTCGGTGAGGCCATGCGGAAACAATGGAAACTGCCTCAACATCGGTCGCCATGGCAACTTCAAGTGTTCGTGCCACGAGTTCTTCACGGGCTTGAGGTGCGAGAGAGGTTTGGTGAAGAATCCTTGTTCAACCAACCTCTGCAGGAACGGAGCACGATGCGAGGTTATTACCGAGTAGAGGAGATGGCAAAATAGTAATCGCTTGCAGATATCCGCTGGTCTTTAATGGTTGTTAGGGATAATATGTACGGGTTAGGAATATTATCGAATGTAAAACAATCTAAAAGATTGTTAGATCATTCGCAATAGATTGATATAACTGTTACTTTTACTTTTATATATCTACATTGACTCTAAATCTTACGATGAGATTTTCCTTTAGAGATCTCAAAACATTTAATGTAAATGTCATTGTTTAGCTGAGATCTATTATTACATTTACAGATTGTGACCCAAAATAGATACAGATGCCAGTGCTCTTTCTTCTATATGAATGAACATTGCGATATGCATAAGTGTCAGTATAATCATTATCTGTAAATAAATCATATTTGCGTAGGCTTTTTATACAAAATAATTCAATTCTATTTTAATAATTAGAGAAATTCATATTGATTCAAATAAGGAAACTAAACGCAATCATTATAAAAACATTACGATGAACATTTTAAACTCCATCTCGTTGTCTTCCATCAATGATACTATGCTATGCTATGTTACCAGTAGTTCATTATATGCTCACTGTACATATATACATATAGTTTACCCATCTGTGAGGAACCCCAATATTCAAATCATTATACTGATTACTATCATGATTTTCGCAATTGTTTGGGTTATAAGGAAAATATATTTGTTCAAAAAGTTAGTTTTACATTTATTAAACTGTAGAGTTTGCTTTACAATATACGATTACTTGCAACTAACATATAATATGGTTTTTTTTATTCCAAATTAAATGAATTCCTCCAAAAGAAATAGAATAACTAGTAAATAATTTCCCTACATTTTCGTGAAAATAAGTAATATATTCAAAGGATAGGAATTAATAACTAAGGAGTTATTAGTATTTAGGTTCATTTAAATTACATAATCAATATAATTTCAACTGTATTACATTTTCTTATATGTTTATTAAATTATAGCAATATTATAATTCTAATAAGATTAGCAGACTATATTGTATTCTGCCATTGTATTCAGAGAACAAAAATTATTCCATCCAACTGGATATTCAATTATTAATCCGAAGAATTTTGAGCCGAAGCGATATTTCTTGGAGAAAGACATGTTTGATACTTACCATGTTAATATACTATTATATTGTTAATATATTATTATATTGTTTATATTTGATTATAATGAATTTATATATTAAATTAAAAATTAAATCCGAATTTGCTATTAGCACTGTTAAAAATTGATATATAAGATAATATATATATTACATTATATCATATCGATGTACGAGACAAAACAGTCCAAATTACAATCAGATCGATAAAAAAGAGGCGACTAGGAAATTGAAGGAGATTCGCGAAAAGAATACGAGAACCAACTACGGAGTCCACAGCACGAAACACGGCAATTTCGTTCACAGTCGAGTCGATTCAGACCACGACAACTACTTAGAAACATTGATAGGCCAGGAAGAGGTTTTCTCTTCGATTAACGCTTCGTCGGCATAATTGTCGTAACGCTTAATCCAATTACTCTTTGGTTTAGATGGACGCTGCATACGAAACTACCGCTCACATGCATAATCGTAATATTAAAGCATATACGTATCCAGCTTCGAAATTCTAAGGTTGTTGTTATTTTGATAAAACTGCAGAATATAAAATTCGTATTGATTAAAGCGAATGATATATTAATATAAATATATTGTGGAAATTAATTTGTAATATTATTAATTTTAAATATTCTTTTCAGCATATCGAAAAGAAAGAATCCTGTATTATTATTTATATTAATTTTTTATATTAGGAATAAGATTTAATAATATTTTTTATCATAGTACATCTATTAAAATGTAAATTACTAGGCATCCTTTATCCGGAGTATCTATTGCAATGGTTTAATTATCATGTTGCATTGGAAATTTTAATTATATTCATAATCACTCATTTCATAATTTAATAAATATCAATTGCATTTCATTTATTTAGTACAACATTTCTTATAATAATTTACGGTGAAAATACTTTAAATAGATCCAACTTAGTTGAAAATATAAATAATATATACGATAGCTTGAGAAAAAATAAAATTGTGGTTTCAGAATTTGTTTGCAGCATATAATCTAGGCATTTTCTTAGGGTCGTACACAGATTCCATATCCGAATCTTTCTATAAATAGAAAAACGATATCATCAATATAATAAATAGCGTAATTATATATTTTCAGATTAGATATTAGATATCATATAAATAATAGGCTTTAGTATACAAGATAATGTTGTAAATCAATGAATTTATGAATGAAATGACATAGTCAAGCTAATATAATTATATTATTTAAATTCTTTTGAATGATCTTCAAAAGTTGAGTATTAAATACAAGTAGAAGCACGAAGCAGCACGCGTAATTAAAAATTACCTCTTTCACGAGGTTCTCAAGAATTGATTCCTGAGATTCGTATTGATCGTCTCCGGTTTCGAAGAATCCTTGCGTGGTCTTCATAATTCCGTAGCTGCGCAATATCTTCTTGGACTTGCGGTCTTTCGTCTTCCTATTCGACTCTTTCTTATTCACCTGTATCGGAGATGGAGTGTCACACCAGACGGCGGGACACATACGGAGGTTATTGTAATGGGTAACGCGTACGTATGTTTTTAAACAAATATTGCTGCCTCTATTGTGATAATAAAGAAGAATGCAAACTATATTTATTACGATGTTATTACGATATTTATTTTCTTTCTAATAGATGATTTTCTCTCTAAATATATATCTCCTTTACATATACTAAATATATATCTCCTTTACTTAAACTAAATATATATCTCCTATACTTACAGTAAATATATATCCTATTCTTATACTAAATATATATTTCCTTTACTTACACTAAATATATATCTCCTTTACTTACACTAAATATATATCTCCTTTACTTACACTAAATATATATCTCCTTTACTTACACTAAATATATATCTCCTTTACTTACACTAAATATATATCTCCTTTACTTACACTAAATATATATCTTCTTTACTTACACTAAATATATATCTCTTTTACTTACACTAAATATATATCTCCTTTACTTACACTAAATATATATCTCCTTTACTTACACTAAATATATATCTCCTTTACTTACACTAAATATATATCTCATTTACTTACACTAAATATATATCATCTTTATTACACTAAATATATATCTCCTTTACTTACACTAAATATATATCTCCTTTACTTAGACTAAATATATATCTCCTTTACTAACACTAAATATATATCTACTTTACTTACACTAAATATATATCTCCTTTACTTACACTAAATATATATCTCCTTTACTTACACTAAATATATATCTCCTTTACTTACACTAAATATATATTTACTTTACTTACACTAAATATATATATCCTTTACTTACACTAAATATATATCTCCTTTACTTACACTAAATATATATCTCCTTTACTTACACTAAATATATATCTCCTTTACTTACACTAAATATATATCTCCTTTACTTACACTAAATATATATCTCCTTTACTTACACTAATTATATATCCTTTACTTACACTAAATATATATCTCCTTTACTTACACTATATATATTTCCTTTACTTACACTAAATATATATCTCCTTTACTTACATTAAATATATATCTCCTCTACTTACACTAAATATATATCTCCTTTACTTACACTAAATATATATCTCCTTTACTTACACTAAATATATATCTCCTTTACTTACACTAAATATATATCTCCTTTATTTACACTAAATATATATCTCCTTTACTTACACTAAATATATATCTCCTCTACTTACACTAAATATATATCTCCTTTACTTACACTAAATATATATCTCCTTTACTTACACTAAATATATATCTCCTTTACTTACACTAGATATATATTTCCTTTACTTACACTAAATATATATCTCCTTTACTTACACTAAATATATATCTCCTTTACTTACACTAAATATATATCTCCTTTACTTACACTAAATATATATCTCCTTTACTTACACTAAATATATATCTTCTTTACTTACACTAAATATATATCTCTTTTACTTACACTAAATATATATCTCCTTTACTTACACTAAATATATATCTCCTTTACTTACACTAAATATATATTTCCTTTACTTACACTAAATATATATCTCATTTACTTACACTAAATATATATCATCTTTATTACACTAAATATATATCTCCTTTACTTACACTAAATATATATCTCCTTTACTTACACTAAATATATATCTCCTTTACTTACACTAAATATATATCTACTTTACTTACACTAAATATATATCTCCTTTACTTACACTAAATATATATCTCCTTTACTTACACTAAATATATATCTCCTTTACTTACACTAAATATATATCTTCTTTACTTACACTAAATATATATCTCCTTTACTTACACTATATATATTTCCTTTACTTACACTAAATATATATCTCCTTTACTTACACTAAATATATATCTCCTCTACTTACACTAAATATATATCTCCTTTACTTACACTAAATATATATCTCCTTTACTTACACTAAATATATATCTCCTTTACTTAAACTAAATATATATCTCCTTTATTTACACTAAATATATATCTCCTTTACTTACACTAAATATATATCTCCTTTACTTACACTAATTATATATCCTTTACTTACACTAAATATATATCTCCTTTACTTACACTATATATATTACCTTTACTTACACTAAATATATATCTCCTTTACTTACATTAAATATATATCTCCTCTACTTACACTAAATATATATCTCCTTTACTTACACTAAATATATATCTCCTTTACTTACACTAAATATATATCTCCTTTACTTACACTAAATATATATCTCCTTTATTTACACTAAATATATATCTCCTTTACTTACACTAAATATATATCTCCTCTACTTACACTAAATATATATCTCCTTTACTTACACTAAATATATATCTCCTTTACTTACACTAAATATATATCTCCTTTACTTACACTAGATATATATTTCCTTTACTTACACTAAATATATATCTCCTTTACTTACACTAAATATATATCTCCTTTACTTACACTAAATATATATCTCCTTTACTTACACTAAATATATATCTCCTTTACTTACACTAAATATATATCTTCTTTACTTACACTAAATATATATCTCTTTTACTTACACTAAATATATATCTCCTTTACTTACACTAAATATATATCTCCTTTACTTACACTAAATATATATTTCCTTTACTTACACTAAATATATATCTCATTTACTTACACTAAATATATATCATCTTTATTACACTAAATATATATCTCCTTTACTTACACTAAATATATATCTCCTTTACTTACACTAAATATATATCTCCTTTACTTACACTAAATATATATCTACTTTACTTACACTAAATATATATCTCCTTTACTTACACTAAATATATATCTCCTTTACTTACACTAAATATATATCTCCTTTACTTACACTAAATATATATCTTCTTTACTTACACTAAATATATATCTCCTTTACTTACACTATATATATTTCCTTTACTTACACTAAATATATATCTCCTTTACTTACACTAAATATATATCTCCTCTACTTACACTAAATATATATCTCCTTTACTTACACTAAATATATATCTCCTTTACTTACACTAAATATATATCTCCTTTACTTAAACTAAATATATATCTCCTTTATTTACACTAAATATATATCTCCTTTACTTACACTAAATATATATCTCCTCTACTTACACTAAATATATATCTCCTTTACTTACACTAAATATATATCTCCTTTACTTACACTAAATATATATCTCCTTTACTTACACTAGATATATATTTCCTTTACTTACACTAAATATATATCTCCTCTACTTACACTAAATATATATCTCCTTTACTTACACTAAATATATATCTCCTTTACTTACACTAAATATATATCTCCTTTACTTACACTAGATATATATTTCCTTTACTTACACTAAATATATATCTCCTTTACTTACACTAAATATATATCTCCTTTACTTACACTAAATATATATCTCCTTTACTTACACTAAATATATATCTCCTTTACTTACACTAAATATATATCTCCTTTACTTACACTAAATATATATCTCCCCTATACACTAAATATATTTCCTTTACTTACACTAACTTACTTACACTAAATAAAATATATACTCCTACTTACACTAATTACTACACTAAATATATATCTCCTTTACTTACACTAAATATATATCTCCTCTACTTACACTAAATATATATCTCCTTTACTTACACTAAATATATATCTCCTTTACTTACACTAAATATATATCTCCTTTACTTACACTAGATATATATTTCCTTTACTTACACTAAATATATATCTCCTTTACTTACACTAAATATATATCTCCTTTACTTACACTAAATATATATCTCCTTTACTTACACTAAATATATATCTCCTTTACTTACACTAAATATATATCTCCTTTACTTACACTAAATATATATCTCCTTTACTTACACTAAATATATATCTCCTTTACTTACACTAAATATATATCTCCTTTACTTACACTAAATATATATCTCCTTTACTTACACTAAATATATATCTCCTTTACATATACTAAATATATATCTCCTTTACTTAAACTAAATATATATCTCCTATACTTACAGTAAATATATATCCTATTCTTATACTAAATATATATTTCCTTTACTTACACTAAATATATATCTCCTTTACTTACACTAAATATATATCTCCTTTACTTACACTAAATATATATCTCCTTTACTTACACTAAATATATATCTCCTTTACTTACACTAAATATATATCTTCTTTACTTACACTAAATATATATCTCTTTTACTTACACTAAATATATATCTCCTTTACTTACACTAAATATATATCTCCTTTACTTACACTAAATATATATCTCCTTTACTTACACTAAATATATATCTCATTTACTTACACTAAATATATATCATCTTTATTACACTAAATATATATCTCCTTTACTTACACTAAATATATATCTCCTTTACTTAGACTAAATATATATCTCCTTTACTAACACTAAATATATATCTACTTTACTTACACTAAATATATATCTCCTTTACTTACACTAAATATATATCTACTTTACTTACACTAAATATATATCTCCTTTACTTACACTAAATATATATCTCCTTTACTTACACTAAATATATATTTACTTTACTTACACTAAATATATATATCCTTTACTTACACTAAATATATATCTCCTTTACTTACACTAAATATATATCTCCTTTACTTACACTAAATATATATCTCCTTTACTTACACTAAATATATATCTCCTTTACTTACACTAAATATATATCTCCTTTACTTACACTAATTATATATCCTTTACTTACACTAAATATATATCTCCTTTACTTACACTATATATATTTCCTTTACTTACACTAAATATATATCTCCTTTACTTACACTAAATATATATCTCCTCTACTTACACTAAATATATATCTCCTTTACTTACACTAAATATATATCTCCTTTACTTACACTAAATATATATCTCCTTTACTTACACTAAATATATATCTCCTTTATTTACACTAAATATATATCTCCTTTACTTACACTAAATATATATCTCCTCTACTTACACTAAATATATATCTCCTTTACTTACACTAAATATATATCTCCTTTACTTACACTAAATATATATCTCCTTTACTTACACTAGATATATATTTCCTTTACTTACACTAAATATATATCTCCTTTACTTACACTAAATATATATCTCCTTTACTTACACTAAATATATATCTCCTTTACTTACACTAAATATATATCTCCTTTACTTACACTAAATATATATCTTCTTTACTTACACTAAATATATATCTCTTTTACTTACACTAAATATATATCTCCTTTACTTACACTAAATATATATCTCCTTTACTTACACTAAATATATATCTACTTTACTTACACTAAATATATATCTCCTTTACTTACACTAAATATATATCTCCTTTACTTACACTAAATATATATCTCCTTTACTTACACTAAATATATATCTCAATTACTTACACTAAATATATATTTCCTTTACTTACACTAAATATATATCTCCTTTACTTACACTAAATATATATTCCTTTACTTAAACTAAATATATATCTCCTTTACTTACACTAAATATATATCTCCTTTACTACACTAAATATATATCTCCTTTACTTACACTAAATATATATCTTCTTTACTTACACTAAATGTATATCTCCTTTACTTACACTAAATATATATCTCCTTTACTTACACTAAATATATATCTCCTTTATTTACACTAAATATATATCTCCTTTACTTACACTAAATATATATCTCCTTTACTTACACTAAATATAAATCTCCTTTACTTACACTAAATATATATCGCCTTTACTTACACTAAATATATATCTCCTTTACTTACACTAAATGTATATCTCCTTTACTTACACTAAATATATATCTCCTTTACTTACACTAAATATATATCTTCTTTACTTACACTAAATATATATCTCCTTTACTTACACTAAATATATATCTTCTTTACTTACACTAAATATATATCTCCTTTACTTATACTAAATATATATCTCCTTCACTTACACTAAATATATATCTCATTTACTTACACTAAATATATATCTCCTTTACTTAAACTAAATATATATCTCCTTTATTTAAACTAAATATATATCTTCTTTACTTAAACTAAATGTATATCTTCTTTACTTACACTAAATATATATTTCCTTTACTTACACTAAATATATATCTCCTTTACTTAAACTAAATATATATCTCCTTTACTTACACTAAATATTCACCTCTTTACTTACACTAAATATATATCTCCTTTACTTACACTAAATATATATCTCCTTTACTTACACTAAATATATATCTCCTTTACTTACACTAAATATATATCTCCTTTACTTACACTAAATATATATCTCCTTTACTTACACTAAATATATATCTCCTTTACTTACACTAAATATATATCTCCTTTACTTACACTAAATATATATATCCTTTACTTACACTAAATATATATTTACTTTACTTACACTAAATATATATATCCTTTACTTACACTAAATATATATCTCCTTTACTTACACTAAATATATATCTCCTTTACTTACACTAAATATATATCTCCTTTACTTACACTAAATATATATCTCCTTTACTTACACTAAATATATATCTCCTCTACTTACACTAAATATATATCTCCTTTACTTACACTAAATATATATCTCCTTTACTTACACTAAATATATATCTCCTTTACTTACACTAAATATATATCTCCTTTATTTACACTAAATATATATCTCCTTTACTTACACTAAATATATATCTCCTCTACTTACACTAAATATATATCACTAAATATATATCTCCTTTACTTACACTAAATATATATCTCCTTTACTTACACTAAATATATATCTCCTTTACTTACACTAAATATATATCTCCTTACTTACACTAAATATATATCTCCTTTACTTACACTAAATATATATCTCCTTTACTTACACTAAATATATTCCTTTAATCTCCTTTACTTACACTAAATATATATCTCCTTTACTTACACTAAATATATATCTCCTTTACTTACACTAAATATATATCTCCTTTACTTACACTAAATATATATCTCCTTTACTTACACTAAATATATATCTCCTTTACTTACACTAAATATATATCTTATATACTTTACTTACACTAAATATATATCACCTTTACTTACACTAAATATATATCTCCTTTACTTACACTAAATATATATTTCCTTTACTTACACTAAATATATATCTCATTTACTTACACTAAATATATATCATCTTTATTACACTAAATATATATCTCCTTTACTTACACTAAATATATATCTCCTTTACTTACACTAAATATATATCTCCTTTACTTACACTAAATATATATCTACTTTACTTACACTAAATATATATCTCCTTTACTTACACTAAATATATATCTCCTTTACTTACACTAAATATATATCTCCTTTACTTACCCTAAATATATATCTCCTTTACTTACACTAAATATATATTTCCTTTACTTACACTAAATATATATCTCCTTTACTTACACTAAATATATATCTCCTTACTTATACTAAATATATATCTTCTTTACTTACACTAAATGTATATCTCCTTTACTTACACTAAATATATATCTCCTTTACTTACACTAAATATATATCTCCTTTATTTACACTAAATATATATCTCCTTTACTTACACTAAATATATATCTCCTTTACTTACACTAAATATAAATCTCCTTTACTTACACTAAATATATATCGCCTTTACTTACACTAAATATATATTTCCTTTACTTACACTAAATGTATATCTCCTTTACTTACACTAAATATATATCTCCTTTACTTTCACTAAATATATATCTTCTTTACTTACACTAAATATATATCTCCTTTACTTACACTAAATATATATCTTCTTTACTTACACTAAATATATATCTCCTTTACTTATACTAAATATATATCTCCTTCACTTACACTAAATATATATCTCATTTACTTACACTAAATATATATCTCCTTTACTTAAACTAAATATATATCTCCTTTATTTAAACTAAATATATATCTTCTTTACTTACACTAAATGTATATCTTCTTTACTTACACTAAATATATATTTCCTTTACTTACACTAAATATATATCTCCTTTACTTAAACTAAATATATATCTCCTTTACTTACACTAAATATTCACCTCTTTACTTACACTAAATATATATCTCCTTTACTTACACTAAATATATATCTCCTTTACTTACACTAAATATATATCTCCTTTACTTACACTAAATATATATCTCCTTTACTTACACTAAATATATATCTCCTTTACTTACACTAAATATATATATCCTTTACTTACACTAAATATATATATCCTTTACTTACACTAAATATATATCTCCTTTACATATACTAAATATATATCTCCTTTACTTAAACAAAATATATATCTCCTATACTTACAGTAAATATATATCCTATTCTTATACTAAATATATATTTCCTTTACTTACACTTAATATATATCTCCTTTACTTACACTAAATATATATATCCTTTACTTACACTAAATATATATCTCCTTTACTTACACTAAATATATATCTCCTTTACTTATACTAAATATATATCTCCTTTACTTACACTAAATATATATCTCCTTTACTTATACTAAATATATATTTCCTTTACTTACACTAAATATATATCTCCTTTACTTACACTAAATATATATCTCCTTTAATTACACTAAATATATATCTCCTTTACTTACACTAAATATATATCTCATTTACTTAAACTAAATATATATCTCCTTTACTTACACTAAATATATATATCCTTTACTTACACTAAATATATATATCTCCTTTATTTACACTAAATATATATCTCCTTTACTTACACTAAATATATATCTCCTTTACTTACACTAAATATATATCTCTTTACTTACACTAAATATATATCTCCTTTACTTACACTGAATATATATCTCCTTTACTTACACTAAATATATATATCCTTTACTTACACTAAATATACAACTAATTTACTTACACTAAATATATATCTCCTTTACTTACACTAAATATATATCTCCTTTTCTTACACTAAATATATATCTCCTTTACTTACACTAAATATATATCTCCTATACTTACACTAAATATATCTCCTATTCTTATACTAAATATATATTTCCTTTACTTATACTAAATATATATATACTTTACTTACACTAAATATATATCTCCTTTACTTACACTAAATATATATCTCCTTTACTTACACTAAATATATATCTCCTTTACTTACACTAAATATTTATCTCCTTTACTTACACTAAATATATATCTCCTTTGCTTACACTAAATATATATCTCCTTCACTTACACTAAATATATATCTCCTTTACTTACACTAAATATTCACCTCCTTTACTTACACTAAATATATATATCCTTTACTTACACTAAATATATATCTCCTTTACTTACACTAAATATATATCTCCTTTACTTACGCTAAATATATATCTCCTTTACTTACACTAAATATAAATCTCCTTTACTTACACTAAATATATATCTCCTATACTTACAGTAAATATATCTCCTATTCTTATACTAAATATATATCTTCTTTACTTACACTAAATATATATCTCCTTTACTTACACTAAATATAAATCTCATTTACTTACACTAAATATATATCTCCTTTACTACACTAAATATATATATCCTTTACTTACACTAAATATATATATCTCCTTTATTTACACTAAATATATATCTCCTTTACTTACACTAAATATATATCTCCTTTACTTACACTAAATATATATCTCTTTACTTACACTAAATATATATCTCCTTTACTTACACTGAATATATATCTCCTTTACTTACACTAAATATATATATCCTTTACTTACACTAAATATACAACTAATTTACTTACACTAAATATATATCTCCTTTACTTACACTAAATATATATCTCCTTTACTTACACTAAATATATATCTCCATTACTTACACTAAATATATATCTCATTTACTTACACTAAATATATATCTCCTTTACTTACACTAAATATGTATCTCCTTTACTTATACTAAATATATATCTCCTTTACTTACACTAAATATATATCTCCTTTACTTACACTAAATATATATCTCCTTTACTTACACTAAATATATATCTCCTTTACTTACACTAAATATATATCTCCTTTACTTACACTAAATATATATCTCCTTTACTTACACTAAATATATATCTCCTTTACTTACACTAAATATATATCTCCTTTACTTACACTAAATATATATATCCTTTACTTACACTAAATATATATTTACTTTACTTACACTAAATATATATATCCTTTACTTACACTAAATATATATCTCCTTTACTTACACTAAATATATATCTCCTTTACTTACACTAAATATATATCTCCTTTACTTACACTAAATATATATCTCCTTTACTTACACTAAATATATATCTCCTCTACTTACACTAAATATATATCTCCTTTACTTACACTAAATATATATCTCCTTTACTTACACTAAATATATATCTCCTTTACTTACACTAAATATATATCTCCTTTATTTACACTAAATATATATCTCCTTTACTTACACTAAATATATATCTCCTCTACTTACACTAAATATATATCTCCTTTACTTACACTAAATATATATCTCCTTTACTTACACTAAATATATATCTCCTTTACTTACACTAGATATATATTTCCTTTACTTACACTAAATATATATCTCCTTTACTTACACTAAATATATATCTCCTTTACTTACACTAAATATATATCTCCTTTACTTACACTAAATATATATCTCCTTTACTTATACTAAATATATATCTCCTTTACTTACACTAAATATATATCTTCTTTACTTACACTAAATATATATCTCTTTTACTTACACTAAATATATATCTCCTTTACTTACACTAAATATATATCTCCTTTACTTACACTAAATATATATTTCCTTTACTTACACTAAATATATATCTCATTTACTTACACTAAATATATATCATCTTTATTACACTAAATATATATCTCCTTTACTTACACTAAATATATATCTCCTTTACTTACACTAAATATATATCTCCTTTACTTACACTAAATATATATCTACTTTACTTACACTAAATATATATCTCCTTTACTTACACTAAATATATATCTCCTTTACTTACACTAAATATATATCTCCTTTACTTACCCTAAATATATATCTCAATTACTTACACTAAATATATATTTCCTTTACTTACACTAAATATATATCTCCTTTACTTACACTAAATATATATTCCTTTACTTACACTAAATATATATCTCCTTTACTTACACTAAATATATATCTCCTTTACTACACTAAATATATATCTCCTTTACTTATACTAAATATATATCTTCTTTACTTACACTAAATGTATATCTCCTTTACTTACACTAAATATATATCTCCTTTACTTACACTAAATATATATCTCCTTTATTTACACTAAATATATATCTCCTTTACTTACACTAAATATATATCTCCTTTACTTACACTAAATATAAATCTCCTTTACTTACACTAAATATATATCGCCTTTACTTACACTAAATATATATTTCCTTTACTTACACTAAATGTATATCTCCTTTACTTACACTAAATATATATCTCCTTTACTTTCACTAAATATATATCTTCTTTACTTACACTAAATATATATCTCCTTTACTTACACTAAATATATATCTTCTTTACTTACACTAAATATATATCTCCTTTACTTATACTAAATATATATCTCCTTCACTTACACTAAATATATATCTCATTTACTTACACTAAATATATATCTCCTTTACTTAAACTAAATATATATCTCCTTTATTTAAACTAAATATATATCTTCTTTACTTACACTAAATGTATATCTTCTTTACTTACACTAAATATATATTTCCTTTACTTACACTAAATATATATCTCCTTTACTTAAACTAAATATATATCTCCTTTACTTACACTAAATATTCACCTCTTTACTTACACTAAATATATATCTCCTTTACTTACACTAAATATATATCTCCTTTACTTACACTAAATATATATCTCCTTTACTTACACTAAATATATATCTCCTTTACTTACACTAAATATATATCTCCTTTACTTACACTAAATATATATATCCTTTACTTACACTAAATATATATATCCTTTACTTACACTAAATATATATCTCCTTTACATATACTAAATATATATCTCCTTTACTTAAACAAAATATATATCTCCTATACTTACAGTAAATATATATCCTATTCTTATACTAAATATATATTTCCTTTACTTACACTTAATATATATCTCCTTTACTTACACTAAATATATATATCCTTTACTTACACTAAATATATATCTCCTTTACTTACACTAAATATATATCTCCTTTACTTATACTAAATATATATCTCCTTTACTTACACTAAATATATATCTCCTTTACTTATACTAAATATATATTTCCTTTACTTACACTAAATATATATCTCCTTTACTTACACTAAATATATATCTCCTTTAATTACACTAAATATATATCTCCTTTACTTACACTAAATATATATCTCATTTACTTAAACTAAATATATATCTCCTTTACTTACACTAAATATATATATCCTTTACTTACACTAAATATATATATCTCCTTTATTTACACTAAATATATATCTCCTTTACTTACACTAAATATATATCTCCTTTACTTACACTAAATATATATCTCTTTACTTACACTAAATATATATCTCCTTTACTTACACTGAATATATATCTCCTTTACTTACACTAAATATATATATCCTTTACTTACACTAAATATACAACTAATTTACTTACACTAAATATATATCTCCTTTACTTACACTAAATATATATCTCCTTTTCTTACACTAAATATATATCTCCTTTACTTACACTAAATATATATCTCCTATACTTACACTAAATGTATCTCCTATTCTTATACTAAATATATATTTCCTTTACTTATACTAAATATATATATACTTTACTTACACTAAATATATATCTCCTTTACTTACACTAAATATATATCTCCTTTACTTACACTAAATATATATCTCCTTTACTTACACTAAATATTTATCTCCTTTACTTACACTAAATATATATCTCCTTTGCTTACACTAAATATATATCTCCTTCACTTACACTAAATATATATCTCCTTTACTTACACTAAATATTCACCTCCTTTACTTACACTAAATATATATATCCTTTACTTACACTAAATATATATCTCCTTTACTTACACTAAATATATATCTCCTTTACTTACGCTAAATATATATCTCCTTTACTTACACTAAATATAAATCTCCTTTACTTACACTAAATATATATCTCCTATACTTACAGTAAATATATCTCCTATTCTTATACTAAATATATATCTTCTTTACTTACACTAAATATATATCTCCTTTACTTACACTAAATATAAATCTCATTTACTTACACTAAATATATATCTCCTTTACTACACTAAATATATATATCCTTTACTTACACTAAATATATATATCTCCTTTATTTACACTAAATATATATCTCCTTTACTTACACTAAATATATATCTCCTTTACTTACACTAAATATATATCTCTTTACTTACACTAAATATATATCTCCTTTACTTACACTGAATATATATCTCCTTTACTTACACTAAATATATATATCCTTTACTTACACTAAATATACAACTAATTTACTTACACTAAATATATATCTCCTTTACTTACACTAAATATATATCTCCTTTACTTACACTAAATATATATCTCCTTTACTTACACTAAATATATATCTCATTTACTTACACTAAATATATATCTCCTTTACTTACACTAAATATATATCTCCTTTACTTATACTAAATATATATCTCCTTTACTTACACTAAATATATATCTCCTTTACTTACACTAAATATATATCTCCTTTACTTACACTAAATATATATCTCCTTTACTTACACTAAATATATATCTCCTTTACTTACACTAAATATATATCTCCTTTACTTACACTAAATATATATCTCCTTTACTTACACTAAATATATATCTCCTTTACTTACACTAAATATATATCTCCTTTATTTACACTAAATATATCTCCTTTACTTACACTAAATATATATCTCTTTACTTACACTAAATATAAATCTCCTTTACTTACACTAAATATATATCTCCTTTGCTTACACTAAATATAGATCTCCTTTACTTACACTAAATATATATCTCCTTTACTTACATTAAATATATATCTCCTTTACTTACACTAAATATATATCTCCTTTACTTACACTAAATATATATCTCCTTTACTTACACTAAATATATATCTCTTTACTTACACTAAATATATATCTCCTTTACTTACACTAAATATATATCTTCTTTACTTACAATAAATATATATATCCTTTACTTACACTAAATATATATCTCCTTTATTTACAATAAATATATATATCCTTTACTTATACTAAATATATATATATCTCCTTTACTTACACTAAATATACCACACTGCACTAAGGTTTATATGTATTTACAAATCTCCTTTCATAAAGATGTTATCACATCTATGTTATCCCTCTTCTTAGGCCCCAAGTCTATGGACTACACCAAACCTGTTACCAAACGGGTGCTATGATTAACGGATTGCTTGACTGGTCTCTTAGTTATACCGGAGACTGTCCGACTACGATAAGTCTACGAGGAAGGGTGTGGTACGAGGTAGGTTTGGTTTAGTTATGTGGGTTAGATGTAGTCGTGGCTTGTGTTGATGTTGTAGGAAGTATATGCGGTTTGCTTAAAATATTACAAACTACTTCTCAAATAATGGCTCCAAATAAATTGAGACACCTTCCCAAAAAAACTGATATCCCTATCCTTACTACAAATGTACTTAAGCGCAAATGAAAAATCTTCCTACTATACAACAATATATATATATATAATATATATATACTTACACATTCATACACACATACAATATTATGCCCACATACGTATTCAAATATACGTACATTTACATACATTTACATACATCTACATACATCTAGTTGTCCGTACGAGTGGAGTTGAACCGCAATACGACATTCTTTGTCGATGGAATGGAGATGTGCCAGCCAAATCGTAAACACCAACAATACGGACGCGTTGGCGTCATGGTTGTCAATGGTTGGAGAAACACCGTTATGTTCAAACAAATAAGTCTGAAGATTATCAAAAAAGGTTTGCGAGGAAGGAGACGGGGGTGCAGATGTGGTGATGTAGATGATTATTTATTATACAACTTACACTCTATTTCTTGTCAACTAATACCTCATTATCAATAACTACACTATCAATAACTACATTATCAATAAATACATTGTTAATAACTACATTATCAATAACTATCCTATCAATAACTATTTTATCAATAATTACGTTATCAATAACTACATTATAAATAACTACATTATCAATAACTACATTATAAATAACTACATTATCAATAACTACATTATCAATAACTACTTTGTATAACTACATTAGCAATAACTAAATTACCAATAACTACATTATCAATAACTAAATTGTCAATAACTACATTACCAATAACTACATTATCAATATCTACATTATCAATAACTACACTATCAATGACTAAATTGTCAATAACTATATTATCAATAACTAATATGTCAATAACTATTTATCAATAACTACATTATAAATAACTACCTAATCAATAACTATATTATCAATAATACCTAGTCAACAATACTTTATAAACAACACATTTATCAATAGCTACCTACTAAACAACTACCTTGTTAATAGTTAAACCCTCTCAGTATTATATTATCTTATATGAAATGCCACCAGATGATGACCTCTATTAATATTGACCCTAAAATGACCCCAGATATGTGCTTAAAACTAAAGCCCTGTATCAACGGCGTATGCAGAAACACGAAGCTAAGCTACAAGTGTGTGTGTAGCACAATGTACAGTGGTCGGCATTGCAGTCGAGTGAAACTGCCCTGTCTGGTCAATAACCAGTGTGTGAACGGAATGTGTAACTCATCGGTTAGGACTATGTAGCCCCTAGAATATTGGTAATCGGGGTTAATGGAGTGGGTTAATATAAGTGGGGCAGAATATGGGTATAATAAGTAAAATAAGGTATAATAAAATATAAAATAACTTTTAAGAACAAGTAAAATAAAATATAATAACAAGTAAATAAGATATAATAACATGTAAATAAGATATAATAACAAGTAAATAAGATATAATAACTAGTAAATAAGATATAATAACTAGTAAATAAGATATAATAACAAGTAAATAAGATATAATAACAAGTTAATAAGTTATAATAACTAGTAAAATAAGTTATAATAACTAGTAAATAAGATATAATAACTAGTAAATAAGATATAATAACAAGTAAATAAGATATAATAACAAGTAAATAAGATATAATAACAAATAAATAAGATATAATAACAAATAAATAAGATATAATAACAAATAAATAGGTTATATAAATAAATAAAATAATATTTATTTAGTCCACAACCCTAAATAATAGGAATTTAAACATTTTAAAATTTCCCACCAATATTTACACAGACTAACCATATCTATAGCGTATATCTCTCAACCTAGACTATTGGAGGGTCGATGACGTGCATGTGTCCTCCATTATTGGGAGGACAAAGGTGTGGTCTGGTTACCAATGTCTGTAATTCGTATCCGTGCAAAAACGGAGCTCCTTGTACGGTCTCAGGTGTGACGTTGTTTTGTTGAGGTTTTTGCGTTGAGTTTTCATTATCGCACACAGGTCTCACGTAAACATATGCACATATTCTATCTGAAACGCATTCACTCGTATACACACACACACATACACACACATACACACACATACACACACACATACACACACACACACACATACACACACACACACACACACACACACACACACACACACACACACACACGCTTTGCACTAACTCCTCGAAATCAACAGCCGCCGGGAATTCATTCACATGCGACTGTACAAATGCCGATGCCCACGGTATCTATTGTGAGATCACCTATGACCAATGTGATTCGCAGCCGTGTAACAATGGAGGCGTTTGTATTGATCAGGTCAGTAGAGGTCATATCAAGTTTAATCAGAAGTACATTTTAAGTAAATACGAGATCAATTTGAAATGAATTCTAATAATAATTATAATTTGTAGACCATATTTGAATAATATTAATATATATTATATAATAATAATATATATTAAAGTATAATATTGTGTATATCTATTGTATCTTAATATATAGATTATATATCCTTTATTTATTATTGAACATTTTAAATTAACATATTCGTTTCTTCAGAAAAATGCCTACAAATGCAAATGTTCCATTGGATATGGAGGTGCAACATGTTCACTGGATATAGATTATTGTCTAGCTAAGCCTTGTTTGAATAAAGGTACATGTGTGGACGCCATAGGTTCATACTCCTGCAAATGTGCTAGCGGACTCAGCGGAGTGAACTGCCAAATTGTTAGAGAATTTCTTTTTAACTATTTATTTAGTAGTGATCGTTAGGGATGTTTTCAAATAGTATGCATGAAATGTATAGAATAAATAGATAATTAACATCTATTATCAATGAAAAAAAATTATTGAATTGGTAAATAGTCGAGATATAAATAAACTTGACCAAGAAATAACGTGAAATACATGACAAATCATTATAAATTAATAAACTTTAAAAAATGTTATGTAATAAATGAACTTAACAAACTGTTATGTAATCAATGAACTTAATAATGGTTATGTAATTATTATAATACTTTTATTTATACTTAGGTACACAATACATATTACTCGTATAAAATAGAGATCAGATAACGAGTATCTCTCGGTTGCAATCGAGTTCAGTGTAATCCCTTACCCTCCCAAGTACGTGAACCACTGCCTACGACTGCCTTGCGACAACGGCGGAGTCTGTACAGCCCTGGTGAAGTCTTTTCGTTGTCGGTGCCAACAAGGCTTCTGGGGTCCCAGGTGTCGCCGTAAACACAACAACGCCTGCATGAGTCTTCCCTGCATGAACGGAGGAAGTTGCATCGACGAGATTAAGTGGTCGGTTTATATCGGCATACACTAACGGGGTTCTATTGTGACCTTTCGTGGGTACTATAGGGTTCTATTGTGACCTTTCATCGGCACTACTAGGGTTCTATTGTGACCTTTCGTGGGTACTACTAGGGTTCAATTATAATCTTCCCTACTGAACTCTATTTCTGATCCTTTGCATAACATCGATATCTCTTTTTCGTGACCCCGCTATAATCCAGTATAATGACCTCTTACCACCGCTATAATGCCCTCGTGAGAAAAATATATATTATAATTAATAATATATATATTATAATTAATAATATATATATTATTAATATGTGTATAATATATGTTATTAATTATAATATATTTATTATTAATTATAATTAATTATAATTAACACGAAGTATCTCTATTGTAAAACCTACGATTTTAGCAACCTGATCAGAGAAAAGTCATATTGTAGATATTAGTTTAGATTTAGATACTTTAAATCATTGATTACGTAAGAATGAAACAATCATATAATACTTACCATACTAACATGCATACATGTATATATCATGAGATTACGCATTATCTAGACATATTATTATTTCCAACCCCATAACTCTAACACGAATCTATTCATATTTCTAACTCTATATCAACTATATATATAATTTAGCTAACTACCCTTTTCTACCCTAGCTTCTACCCTTACCCTAAATCTAAATTCTACTCCAGGTACCGATGCCAGTGCCTCGACGAGTACCTGGGAGTGAATTGTGAAGTATCTCGGAAGTCGTGCCTTAGTAATCCATGTGCAAATGGAGCGTCATGTCATAACATGATCAACGGGTACTTCTGCAAATGTTCTCAGGTAGGCACGCCAATTGTTGTGGGTGCACATGCACTAATAGGTACACCTGTACTCGTAGGTATACTCATAGGTGTATCTGTACATATAGTAATAGTTCATACTGCTTCGGCTGCACAATGGAAAATGTATTCATTTAAAAAAATGTATGTCAGGTTTCGATTCACTAGTCTGGCATAAAACAATATATATATATAAATATATATATATATATATATATATATATATATATATATATACAATACCCTCTTAACTACCTTGACTATCACCATAAAAGATCTACAATCTTTCAACCCATTTCTCATTTGACCACCTCCCCTTTCTCCGAGGACTAAATGCTCTTTAAATAAACCAGCCCATTCATTTAGCAACACCTACTGAAGTTACCACCTCATTTCAATATCTCCTTTCTTAAGTATCTCAATGCGAGTTCATCTCCGAATACCCCAGTCAACCACGCCAGCTTAACATGCCCTTACCATCATCCAACCCTTATCCTAACCCTTATCCTAACCCTTATCCTAACCCTTATCCTAACCCTTATCCTAACCCTTATCCTAACCCTTATCCTAACCCTTATCCTAACCCTTATCCTAACCCTTATCCTAACCCTTATCCTAACCCTTATCCTAACCCTTATCCTAACCCTTATCCTAACCCTTATCCTAACCCTTATCCTAACCCTTATATTAACCCTTTTCCTAACCATTATCCTAACCCTTACCCTAACCCTTATCCTAACCCTTATCCTAACCCTTATATTAACCCTTATCTTAACCCTTATCCTAACCCTTATCATAACCCTTATCATAACCCTTATCCTAACCCTTATCCTAACCCTTATCCTAACCCTTATCTTAACCCTTATCTTAACCCTTATCCTAACCCTTATCCTAACCCTTATCCTAACCCTTATCCTAACCCTTATCCTAACCCTTAACTATTCTCCTACCCAATGAACTCCTCGCGTGTTAGGGCTACACCGGAGTCACCTGTAGAAGTTTCATTGCGGAATGCGCTAGCCAACCCTGCCAGAACCACGGCAGTTGCAACGATCTTCACGGCGGATATCGTTGTCTTTGCGATAATGGATACGCTGGCCATCAGGTAAGGTGTCGAATTACTGTTAGGTGTTCAAATACGTATTGCCCAACTATAACGCCAGTCAATTTTGTCATTTACATTGTTAAAATCACAACAATGTTCTCTTTGTCTGTTAAACATAAAAGGGAATTTATCTGCAACATATATCGACATGAAAACATCTACGATAACTTTAATGCACCTTTCCGTGACAAAAAGCAACTCGACGTAAAACGGCAATTTAAACTACATCACAGAATAACTAAAACTAAAACAAAATCAATAAGGATTACTTAAAAAGTAGCCTCCTAAATATCTCTAGACTAAATTTAGACTAAACACAACAATGATGTTAACTTATTTGTATTACATTATTATGAATACAAGTTTAGAGATATGCACTAGAGTAGAAATTCATTAGGCAGTCTTTACACAGTCTTTAGACAGTCTTTATACAGTCTTTATACAGTCTTTATACAGTCTTTATACAGTCTTTATACAGTCTTTATACAGTCTTTATACAGTCATTAGACGGGCTTTAGACAGTCGTTAGACGATTCAATCTTACTTTAAACTCCATTGAACTCCTTCAATTGCATCAATTATGCTCAAAAAATACTACAAATAACGTAAAGCTATTATTATCATTTGCCCCCAAATTTAATTAGCCATGTGCAAATAATATATGCCATACATACTGACGTCACGATTAATACTTACTAATACTTAATAATGTAAACACATAACCAAAATCGAAAGTACTTTCTAAAATTAAAATAGTATTTTATAATAAATCTTAATATAAAATAACTTATACATAAATAAATACACATTAAATAGTTATAAAAAAATCTAATCAAGTTAGAACAAATAGTAAACTAATTCGATCAACTGACCTCTCAACTACGCAGTGCGAGCTTCAGATTGGTCCATGCGTGACCTCTAAATGTCAAAATGGCGGATATTGCCTGCCGACCTCTAAACTGAATGAAGGCTACGAATGTAACTGTCCGCCGACATTCGCCGGACATAACTGTGAACTGGATGCTATCGACTGTAGCAGATCTCCTTGTCTCCGTGGCAGGTTTTTAGTTGTCTTAAGAAGATAAGGTGCTTGTGATGTAGGCCGGATTCCTGAGAGAGGAGAGTGTTTACTACTTTTAGAACTTATGTTATTTATGTATGTTGATTTATTTACATTTGAGGTAATGATTATATCAAATTGTATTTATTGTGATTTCATTAGAACATAGCTAGTCTCTCTTATATAATATATTATTTCATCCCTTGCTTAATTATATACCATTATACCAATTAATAATTTAATATCCTTAATAGAAATTATTTTTTATCAGAAATGTATTCCCAAAATAGTATATTTATTAACATATTAAGATTATTGTATTCATATTTAATTAAATAAATTCATTCAGATTATATTAAGTAGTTACTAGTTACTAATAGTAACTTACTATATAGTACGAAGTATGTGAACATACAATGCTCATGAGAACATTTATAATCACTGTAAACTATCCATATGAACTTATCCCGCACACCTTAATCTTTATTTGTCTTCTCACACTTTCTTTACCATTTCACTTACCCCACTCATCGTCACCATAATCTAATGTATTCCCTCATCACAACTCGCCTCCTCTTGGACCAGCCCCACCATTCCCCGCGCACCCCACCTCGCCCCACCTCGCCGCATACCTCCGCACGTCCTAACCCCAGCATACCTCACCCCCGTCACGCCGCTCCAACAGATGCATAGAGTCTTTCACCGGCTACTCCCGGTGCATTTGTCCGTTGGGCTACCTGGGCGTCACTTGCGACATATTCGACCAATCCGCTTGCCTGTCCGGTAAGTGCAGTCCGCACGGAAAGTGCGTGAACTCAGCGGACCAAACTCAAACGCTGACGCGAAGCAACTTCTACGCCAACGAAACCGTAATGCGGTGTTCGTGCGCCGCCGGCTTCACCGGTTCCCTGTGCGAGGTTAGAGGTCGCGAGAACGTGCGAGATACGCGAAAACACTCGCGATGCAGTACACTCACTGCACGTAAACAAATGATAATGCATGTAACATAATGCGAAAGCGAGTGCAATTCCTACACGACGATTACTCATAATTACCCAATTTCAATCTCGACTACAACCAACAAATGATAACATCTCATATAAATCACCCTCATTGTATCTTACGCTTTACCTACATCGCTCATTTTAGTATAATTCAGATAACCCTCATTTAAATCCTAACCTGGATCTACTTCTAAATCAGAAGACCCCCGTGTATCCCAAACTCCAAAGGTCCTTGAAAATAACCCACTCCTACACGTAGTTCTACATGGTTAGCCCATTGCCGCACTCCCTTATATGACCCCACTATTGACCCGCCTCGCAGATGGACTACGACTTCTGTTCGGTGAGGCCATGCGGAAACAATGGAAACTGCCTCAACATCGGTCGTCATGGCAACTTCAAGTGTTCGTGCCACGAGTTCTTCACGGGTTTGAGGTGCGAGAGAGGTTTGGTGAAGAATCCTTGTTCAACCAACCTCTGCAGGAACGGAGCACGATGCGAGGTTATTACCGGGTAGAGGAGATGGCAAAATAGTAATCGCTTGCAGCTATCCGCTGGTCTTTAATGGTTGTTAGGGATAATATGTACGGGTTAGGAATATTATCGAATGTAAAACAATCTAAAAGATTGTTAGATCATTCGCAATAGATTGATATAACTGTTACTTTTAATTTTATATATCTACATTGACTCTAAATCTTACGATGAGATTTTACTTTAGAGATCTCAAAACATTTAATGTAAATGTTATTGTTTAGCTGAGATTTATTATGACATTTACAGATTGTGACCCAAAATAGATACAGATGCCAGTGCTCTTTCTTCTATATGAATGAACATTGCGATATGTATAAGTGTCAGTATAATCATTACCTGTAAATAAATCATATTTGCGTAGGCTTTTTATACAAAATAAATCAATTCTATTTTAATAATTAGAGAAATTCATATTGATTCAAATAAGGAAACTAAACGCAATCATTATAAAAACATTACGATGAACATTTTAAACTCCATCTCGTTGTCTTCCATCAATGATACTATTCTATGCTATGTTACCAGTAGCTTTTATATGCTAACTGTACATATATACATATAGTTTACCCATCTGTGAGGAACCCCAATATTCAAATCATTATCCTGATTACTATCATGATTTTCGCAATTGTTTGGGTTATAAGGAAAATATATTTGTTCAAAAAGTTAGTTTTACATTTATTAAACTGTAGAGTTTGCTTTACAATATACGATTACTTGCAACTAACATATAATATGTTTTTTTTTTATTCCAAATTAAATGAATTCCTCCAAAAGAAATAGAATAACTAGTAAATAATTTCCCTACATTTTCGTGAAATTAAGTAATATATTCAAAGGATAGGAATTATTAACTAAGGAGTTATTAATATTTAGGTTCATCTAAATTACATAATCAATATAATTTCAAATGTATTACATTTTCTTATATGTTTATTAAATTATAGCAATATTATAATTCTAATAAGATTAGCAGACTATATTGTATTCTGCCATTGTATTCAGAGAACAAAAATTATTCCATCCAACTGGATATTCAATTATTAATCCGAAGAATTTTGAGCCGAAGCGACATTTCTTGGAGAAAGACATGTTTGATACTTACCATGTTAATATACTATTATATTGTTAATATATTATTATATTGTTTATATTTGATTATAATGAATTTATATATTAAATTAAAAATTAAATCCGAATTTGCTATTAGCACTGTTAAAAATTGATATATAAGATAATATATAATAATATAATATAAATATTACATCATATCATATCGATGTACGAGACAAAACAGTCCAAATTACAATCAGATCGATAAAAAAGAGGCAACTAGGAAATTGAAGGAGATTCGCGAAAAGAATACGAGAACCAACTACGGAGTCCACAGCACGAAACACGGCAATTTCGTTCACAGTCGAGTCGATTCAGACCACGACAACTACTTAGAAACATTGATAGGCCAGGAAGAGGTTTTCTCTTCGATTAACGCTTCGTCGGCATAATCTCGTAACGCTTAATCCAATTACTCTTTGGTTTAGATCGACGCTGCATACGAAACTACCGCTCACATGCATAATCGTAATATTAAAGCATATACGTATCCAGCTTCGAAATTCTAAGGTTGTTTGATAAAACTGTAGAATACATAATTCGTATTGATTACAGCGAGTGATATATTAATACAAATATATTGTGGAAATTAATTTTTAATATTATTAATTTTAAATATTCTTTTCAGCATATCGAAAAGAAAGAATCCTGTATTATTATTTATATTTATTTTTTATATTAGGAATAAGATTTAATAATATTTTTTATCATATCACATCTATTAAAATGTATATTACTAGGCATCCTTTATCCGGAGTATCTATTGCAATGGTTTAATTATCATGTTGCATTGGAAATTTTAATTATATTCATAATCACTCATTTCATAATTTAATAAATATCGATTGCATTTCATTTATTTAGTACAACATTTCTTATAATAATTTACGGTGAAAATACTTTAAATAGATCCAACTTAGTTGAAAATATAAATAATATATACGATAGCTTGAGAAAAAATAAAATTGTGGTTTCAGAATTTGTTTGCAGCATATAATCTAGGCATTTTCTTAGGGTCGTACACAGATTCCATATCCGAATCTTTCTATAAATAGAAAAACTATATCATCGATATAATAAATAGCGTAATTATATATTTTCAGATTAGATATTAGATATCATATAAATAATAGGCTTTAGTATACAAGATAATGTTGTAAAGCAATGAATTTATGAATGGAATGGCATAGTCAAACTAATATAATTATATTATTTAAATTCTTTTGAATGATCTTCAAAAGTTGAGTATTAAATACAAGTAGAAGCACGAAGCAGCACACGAAATTAAAAATGACCTCTTTCACGAGGTTCTCAAGAATCGATTCCTGCGATTCGTATTGATCGTCTCCGGTTTCGAAGAATCCTTGCGTAGTCTTCATAATTCCGTAGCTGCGCAATATCTTCTTGGACTTGCGGTCTTTCGTCTTCCTATTCGACTCTTTCTTATTCACCTGTATCGGAGATGGAGTGTCACACCAGACGGCGGGACACATACGGAGGTTATTGTAATGGGTAATGCATACATATGTTTTTAAACAAATATTGCTGCCTCTATTGTGATAATAAAGAAGAATGCAAACTATATTTATTACGATATTATTACGATATTTATTTTCTTTCTAATAGATGTTATTCACGTCGTTAATGTAACTAAGACAAAGGATGATTACATACAATGCGAGATATTGCATTACATATGTAAATTAAAGTATTACATATGACGAAAATAGGATAAGTGAATGTAAATTAGTTTTACTCACTTGTAACATATCTAATAGGCTATGATTAAAATACTAGTCACTATTTAGTCTAAAGTAGTATTACATTGACATACTAGCTTGTATGCTCCTACCTAATAAAATACTTTCAGAAACTAGAGTAGTGGCTAACGTGGTAAGTGATTAATTCATCCTTATCAACGTGGTTCCTCAATTCAAATTGTTGTGGATCGATGATTTTGTAGTTAATGTTATCTAGACTCCTCTGAGCTCTAAACGAAACAAACAAAGTAATTCATAAATAAATGAATTGTAACGTCAAATGAATCTGAATTATAAAACATATATTTACTTTATAGACTATAGTCATATTTAGTTAACATATTTTAATCAACCGTTCAATAGAATATTTATTTATAAATATAATCAATTCCCCGTGTTAATTTTATTTTATCGTAAGTTAATATTTCAATATGAATTTAAGTTTTCGTTTAAACGGAAATTCAAAAGATTTATATAAATAATTAATATATTAATATATAACTAGCGATCACTGAATGATATTTGATATTTGATAATTGAATAATTCACGATTCAATATAAAAATAAATAACGAAAGCATATTGGATAGTGTGTCCATACACTATGTCCATACACTATGTCCATACACTATGTCAATACACTATGTCATACACTATGTCCATACACTATGTCAATACACTATATCCATACACTATGTCCATATAATATGTCTATACACTATGTCTATACACTATGTCCATAAAATATGTTCTTACATTATGTCCATATACTATGTCCGTACATTATGTCCATACAATATGTTCTTACATTATGTCCATACACTATGTCCATACACTATGTACATACAATATGTTCTTACACTATGTTAATACACTATGTCCATACAATATGTTCATACACTAAGTCCATATACTATGATCATACAATATGTTCATACACTATTTCCATATACTATGACCATATACTATGACCATACACTATGTCCATACACTATGTACATACAATATGTTCTTAAACTATGTCCATACACTATGTCCATACACTATGTCCATATACTATGTCCATACACTATGTACATACACTATGTCATACACTATGTCATACAATATGTCCATACACTATGTCCATACACTATGTTCATGAACTATGTCCATACACTATGTCCATACACTATGTACATACACTATGTACATACACTATGACCATACACTATGTTGATACACTATGTCATACACTATGTTGATACACTATGTCATACACTATGTACATACACTATGTCATACACCTTAGCACTAACTGTCTGAATCTGTGAATGTTTCTGACAAACCAAAAGATCAACATGAAACAAAGTATCAAGAATAATAAGATTTGTATATTTGGATTCATGAGAGAAGGATAAACTGTAAAACATGTGTGTTTATTTAATAGTGGTAAGGTACACATAAGTAATTTATATAAATAAGTGTATCGATAGTTAAATATCTATGAATTTATTAGTAAAATTGAAACTCTGATTCACATTAAAATCATAGTATACCGTCTTTAGACTTAAGATTAATGACTTTTATTGCGTATTAAATCTAACTTCAATACCTATCCTCTTAAACTTTCCACTAGCCACAATCTCAATTGGTACCAACATTTCGTTAGCTCGCAGTTCACGCCGGTGAAGAAGAATCCACAACTGCAGTAGTACTTAGCCTTGCCATTCTTCTGCGAAACAAAAACAACAATTAGCGTTCGGTCAAATTGATTGTTCTATCGATTCGCCAATAACTGTATTTATTTACTGAAATGATTCATCAGATATAGATATTGTTGTTTACTAATCGAGAGGCGTGCCCCTGGTGTACAAACGTGGCACACTCCGCCGTTGAGGCAGGGTCCGCTGTAGCATTGGTTGTAGCGGGTGGATATCGTACAATAGGTACCCGCGAAGTACTGGTCACAGACGCACTTCCAACGTCCGCTACGGCCGATGTGAATACAGTTGCCATAGTTACCGCAGACGTTACCTTTGCAGTTCTCGTAGTCTCGCTGGAGGCGGGGCATACGGGTTATAGGTCAGGGTGGCGTACGGGATATAGGTCAGGGTGGCGTACGGGATATAGGTCAGGGATATGGGTCAGGGTGGCGTACGGGATATAGGTCAGGGTGGCGTAGGGGATATGGGTCAGGGTGGTGTACGGGATATAGGTCAGGGTGGCGTATGGGTTATAGGTCAGGGTAGCGTACAGGTTATGGGTCAGGGTGGCGTACGGGATATAGGTCAGGGATATGGGTCAGGGTGGCGTACGGGATATAGGTCAGGGTGGCGTAGGGGTTATGGGTCAGGGTGGTGTACGGGATATGGGTCAGGGTGGTGTAGGGGTTATGTGTCAGAGTGGCGTAGGGGATATGGGTCAGGGTGGCGTAGGGGTTATGGGTCAGGGTGGTGTACGGGATATGGGTCAGGGTGGTGTACGGGATATAGGTCAAGGTGGCGTACGGGATATGGGTCAAGGTGGTGTAGAGAGATGGCGGTATCGGGAATGTAATAGTGATATGGAACGTAATTATGGTAGAACATTGTGAGTAGGAGGGGTAGCAGTAGTAGTTAAGGTAATAGAGAATAGAGTAATTGAAGTGGTAAAATAGTTATACGAGTTGTAAAGATGTGATGTAGGTAGAAATTGAATATCATGGAAGCTGATGTTGAAGTATAGAAATAGAAGTTGTTTATATAATCTATTGTATAGGTAACCAATTAAACACAACAAGTTGATTATATATACTAAATTTACTGTATTCCAGTGCTACTGTGTTTTAGTGCCCTCATGCTACTGTGTTTTAGTGCACTGGTGCTACTGTGTCTTAGTACACTGGTGCTACTGTGTTTTAGTGCACTGGTGCTACTGTGTTTTAGTGCACTGGTACTACTGTGTTTTAGTGCACTAGTGCTACTGTGTTTTAGTGCACTAGTGCTACTGTGTTTTAGTGCACTAGTGCTACTGTGTTTTAGTACACTGGTGCTACTGTGTTTTAGTACACTAGTGCTACTGTGTTTTAGTACACTGGTGCTACTGTGTTTTAGTGCACTGCTGCTACTGTGTTTTAGTACACTGGTGCTACTGTGTTTTAGTGCACTGCTGCTACTGTGTTTTAGTACACTGGTGCTACTGTGTTTTAGTACACTGGTGCTACTGTGTTTTAGCATATTGACCTCGCACAATGCACCCATGTAGCCGGGCTCGCAGCGGCACATCACAGTCTTTGCAAGTTTCACTACGCAGGTGCCGTGCGGTTTACAACGACCCGCCAGACACGCGACCTGGTCGAAATGTGCGCAGGTCACGCCGGTGTAGCCAATGGGGCACAGGCACCTAGAGTACCCGGCAAACGAATCCACGCACCTGTCAATCAAAACACCACGTATTGATATGGAATCTCGGAGGAAATGATGAACAATAGAAAATACAGGATATAAGATTTATATAGTATTATAAATATATATAAATATATAGTGAACATAAATATATATATGGTACATGGTATATTAATAATCTATTAATAATCTAATACAGTGAAATATACCCGCATCTTTACTACCCATGAAACTACAACTTTATAACTCCAAACCCATTAGAACCCGCCCCCCTAATTACCTTCCGTTTACACACGGAGAATTCGTGCAGTCAACGGCGTCGAGTTCGCAGTCTTGACCAATGTAGGCCAAAGGACAGTCGCATTCGTAGCCGGCGATCACTTTGTTGGAGATCAGACACTTGCCTCCGTTCTGACACTTCGACTGGACGCAGGGACCGATGGCCAGTTGGCACTACATTGTGGCGGGGGCGAGTGAGTAGGGGTTGGAGGGGATGGGGGAGGGTGAGTGAGTAGGGGTTGGAGGGGACGGGGGAGTGAGTAGGGTTTGGAGGGGATGGGGGAGGGGGAGTGAGTAGGGGTTAGAGGGGAAGGGGGAGAGTGAGTGAGTAGGGGTAGGAGGGGAAGGGGGAGGGGGAGTGAGTAGGGGTTGGAGGGGAAGGGGGTGGGGGAGTGAGTAGGGGTTGGAGGGGATGGGGGAGGGTGAGTGAGTAGGGGTTGGAGGGGACGGGGGAGTGAGTAGGGTTTGGAGGGGATGGGGGAGGGGGAGTGAGTAGGGGTAAGAGGGGAAGGGGGAGAGTGAGTGAGTAGGGGTAGGAGGGGAAGGGGGAGGGGGAGTGAGTAGGGGTTGTAGGAGATAGGAGAGGGTGAGTGAGTAGGGGTTAGAGGGGATGGAGGAGGGGGAGAGAGTAGGGGTTGGAGGGGGTGGGGTAGGGTGAGTGAGTAGGGGTTGTAGGAGATAGGGGAGGGTGAGTGAGTAGGGGTTAGAGGGGATGGGGGAGGGGGAGAGAGTAGGGGTTGGAGGGGATGGGGGAGGGTGAGTGAGTAGGGGTTGTAGGAGATAGGGGAGGGTGAGTGAGTAGGGGTTGGAGGGGATGGGGGAGGGTGAGTGAGTAGGGGCTGGAGGAGAAGGGGAGGGTGAGTGAGAAGGGGTTGGAGGGGAGGGGGGAGGGGGAGTGAGTAGGGGTTGTAGGAGATAGGGGAGGGTGAGTGAGTAGGGGTTGGAGGGGAGGGGGGAGGGTGAGTGAGTAGTGGTTGGAGGGGAAGGGGGAGGGTGAGTGAGTAGGGGTTAGAGGGGAGGGGGGATGGTGAGTGAGTAGTGGTTGGAGGGGAAGGGGGAGGGTGAGTGAGTAGGGGTAGGAGGGGAAGGGGGAGGGGGAGTGAGTAGGGGTTGTAGGAGATAGGGGAGGGTGAGTGAGTAGGGGTTGGAGGGGATGGGGTAGGGTGAGTGAGTAGGGGTTGGAGGGGATGGGGTAGGGTGAGTGAGTAGGGGTTGTAGGAGATAGGGGAGGGTGAGTGAGTAGGGGTTAGAGGGGATGGGGAGGGTGAGTGAGTAGGGGTTGGAGGGGATGGGGGAGGGTGAGTGAGTAGGGGTTGTAGGAGATAGGGGAGGGTGAATGAGTAGGGGTTAGAGGTGATGGGGGAGGGTGAGTGAGTAGGGGTTGTAGGAGATAGGGGAGGGTGAATGAGTAGGGTTGGAGGGGAAGAGGGGAGGGTGAGTGAGTAGGGGTTGGATGGGAAGGGGGAGGGTGAGAGAGTAGGGGTTGGAGGGGAAGGGGGGAGGGTTAGTGAGTAGGGGTTGGAGGGGAAGGGGGAGGGTGAGTGAGTAGGGGTTGGAGGGGAAGGGGGGAGGGTGAGTGAGTAGGGGTTGGAGGGGAAGGGGGAGGGTGAGTGAGTAGGGGTTGGAGGGGAAGGGGGAGGGTGAGTGAGTAGGGGTTAGAGGGGACGGGGGAGGGTGAATGAGTAGGGGTTGGAGGGGAAGGGGGAGGGTGAGTGAGTAGGGGTTGGAGGGGAAGGGGGGAGGGTGAGTGAGTAGGGGTTGGAGGGGAAGGGGAGGGTGAGTGAGTAGGGGTTGGAGGGGAAGGGGAGGGTGAATGAGTAGGGGTTGGAGGAGAAGGGGAGGGTTAGTGAGAAGGGGTTGGAGGGGAGGGGGGAGGGTGAGTGAGTAGTGGTTGGAGGGGAAGGGGGAGGGTGAGTGAGTAGGGGTTAGAGGGGACGGGGGAGGGTGAGTGAGTAGGGTCTGGAGGGGAGGGCGGAGGGTTGGACTGTAGAGGCGAGGAGGTGCAGGTATTGCAGGGGAATAGTGGACGGTAATATTGGGGCAGTTGCGCGTTGTGGAGGTGTAGTTCGAGTGGAGTGGGAAGTGGTGGTAGGAAGAGGACAGAAAGTAGGGCTGGTGAGGAAGAGGAGAGAGCTAATGGAGGAGAATATGGAAATGCATCTGATAATGATAAGATGGATATTGGAAGTGTTGCGGATGGTGTCGGGGAAGAGGAGGTGGGAAAGGGAAAGTAGGGTAAGGGAAAGGAGGGTAAGGGAAATGAGGGTAAGGGAAAGGAGGGTAGGGCCAGGAACTGGGAGTAAAGGAAGGTGTACAGCTACAGCCCTACATGGTGTCCGGTGAATCCGTTTTCGCACTCGCAAATGTAGGCCCCGTGATCCTCTGTACAAGTTCCACCATTAACGCAAGGATTACTAGCGCACTCTGTGATGAATTGCGTGCAAGCGAGGCCTGTGTAGCCCTGGGGGGCGGGGGGGGGGGGCAATTGTTATAGGACGGGGCTAATGTTAAGGGGGCGTGGTTAGACTTTGGGGTAGAGCTATCGTTGGAGAACAGAGTTATTGCTGGTAGATAATTAATACAATTACTCACCATGCATTAATTTAGGATGTTAAATATAGAACGTTTATTTAATTTACTTTAATGTAATAAATAATTTAAAATAATCATAATTATATGCAAACATATTATTAATATTTTCTTATATATTTAGATAAATAAAGTCATTCCAATACAAATATAATAACAAATTCCATTAAAATCTTTTAAAAGTTTCTCATTTACCAGAATTATAATAAATTGAGACAAAATATCATTATGAATATATGAATATTTTATATATTACGAAGAAAATAATTTACATTGAATTGAGAAATATTTCTGATGCTGTGAAACTAATTACTTGACAATATCGTGGAATAGCTTAACAAGTTCATTTTCATTGGAAATCACATTCAATTTCATATTTTTTCAGTTCATAAATTACTTTTGCGGATTATTTTATAATTTAAATCGCACTTTATTTCTTAAGACCCGACCTCAAAGTCGAAGCATAGGAAATTACCGAGATTATATTTATTACAAATAAGGGACGCAACTTAACAATAGAAATTGTATGGCTGACCGCACCGGTCTGACCCACCTGCAGACATTTGCAGAAGTAGCCGTTGATCATGTTATGGCAGGTGGCGCTATTTGAACAGGGGTTACTCAAGCACGACCGTCGAGATAACTCGCAAGTGTAGCCTACGAAATCCCTGCTGCACTGACAACGGTACCTAGAGTGTAGCAAGAGGGGTTAGCTCGAGAGTTCAACTTCGGCGGTAATGGAGAGGACGTTATTTCGCATATTAAAACACACGATAGCATTTCTAAACATAATGTGGCCAATAACTCGGTAACAGGTTTCAATGATATTAGTTAAATACGAAAAACTAGAGTTGTAAAAGTAGGAGTTTCGCCAGCCGGGCGGGTCCGGGTGGAGCCAACGCCCGCCTCTAACCACGTGATCTCGTCTACGCACGTGCCGCCGTTCCGGCAGGGGTCGCTGGTGCAGAAGTTCACGTGTTTACGTCGACAACGAGGACCCCAAAAGTCCGGCTGGCATTCGCAGCGAATCGAATGCACCAAATCTATGCACAGACCTTCATTACGACATGGTCCTCTCAAGCATAAGTTGGTGTGCTGGTGGTGACGGGGTAGGGTTACAGCCAGCGTTGTTACAGGAGGTAGTCACCCGGGGGCATAGGGGTGAGCATTAGCGAGAGAAGGAGAATCGGGGTTTATTAAAGGGGTCGGTAAGGATTTGTGGAATGAAAGGTTGGCATAATTTAATTAGCGAAATTGGGTCTTGATAAATAGGGAGGGAGTAGGGTTTTGTAATAAAAGAAGCTTAGCGATTAAAGTAGTGAGTAGGGCTTAATGAGAGGACAATGCATACGCTGAATGAGGATTAGTGAGGGATGTCGGTAATGGGGCTTAATACTTAGGGAAGATGAACATTGGGCTAGTTTAGTTAATGAGTATAGGTGTGTAGGGTTGTAAGAGGGGAAGTACCGGGTAATAGTGAGACTGGGAGGAGAGGAAGCGGAAGTAGGATCGGATAGAAAATGTGCGGATGTCACATTGCAATGGAACGTTGGTAAGGCGAAGCGAGGAGAAAGTAAAAGTGGGAAAAGCCCAGAGAAAATTGTTTTTCCTTACTGCAGCATTACTACCTTCCTATTGAATAATGATTCCTATATAAAACGTCCGTCGTAATCAAAATCTCATGTCTCCTTACCCCGTCGAGAACCACTAAATACAACATTCGGTCGTACAAACGATTTCGCAGTGTTTTCCGCTGAAACCGGGCAGACAACGACATTCGTAGGAGCCAACGGAGTCTACGCAGGTGGCTTTATTTTCACACGGGTTCGCCAGACAAGAGTCTATGTCCTTTGCGCAAGCTACTCCCCCGTAGCCAATGGAACAGTTGCATTTGTAGGCTCCCTTCTGTAGTGGACACGTTTATTTAGCCACTATTTTAATAGAGGCTATGTATTATTATTATTATTATTTATTAATAGCTATGAAGCTATTTATTTATTTACTTTTCACAAAATATCTGACCGAGTGATAATAATATAATATTAATGCAATCTCCGTGCATAGAAATGTCATTGATTACTTTATGTCCTGTAAATATATATATTTCATTTATTCCGTATTTTCGTTGTATTCCGAGTTCAATAATTTGATTATTGATGTCAAGGGTTCTAACAAAACCACAACTGATTAATACACAAGAGATATCAAAGTATTATATGTATTATTATAATGTCATTTATGTTACTAAATGCCACTCTTAATATCAAAGCTCATTAGTTTTGTCAAATTATATTAATGCTGCCAGTGTCACTAATGCTGCCAATATCACTAATGCTGCCAGTATCACTAATGCTGTCAATATCACTAATGCTGCCAGTATCACTAATGCTGCCAGTGTCACTAATGCTGTCAATATCACTAATGCTGCCAGTGTCACTAATGCTGCCAGTATCACTAATGCTGCCAGTATCACTAATGCTGCCAGTGTCACTAATGCTGCCAGTATCACTAATGCTGTCAATATCACTAATGCTGCCTGTGTCACTAATGCTGTCAATATCACTAATGCTGCCAGTGTCACTAATGCTGTCAATATCACTAATGCTGCCAGTGTCACTAATGCTGTCAATATCACTAATGCTGCCAGTATCACTAATGCTGCCAGTATCACTAATGCTGCCAGTGTCACTAATGCTGCCAGTATCACTAATGCTGTCAATATCACTAATGCTGCCTGTGTCACTAATGCTGTCAATATCACTAATGCTGCCAGTGTCACTAATGCTGTCAATATCACTAATGCTGCCAGTGTCACTAATGCTGCCAGTATCACTAATGCTGCCAGTATCACTAATGCTGTCAATATCACTAATGCTGCCAGTATCACTAATGCTGCCAGTGTCACTAATGCTGCCAGTATCACTAATGCTGTCAATATCACTAATGCTGCCTGTGTCACTAATGCTGTCAATATCACTAATGCTGCCAGTGTCACTAATGCTGTCAATATCACTAATGCTGCCAGTGTCACTAATGCTGCCAGTATCACTAATGCTGCCAGTATCACTAATGCTGTCAATATCACTAATGCTGCCAGTATCACTAATGCTGCCAGTGTCACTAATGCTGTCAATATCACTAATGCTGCCAGTGTCACTAATGCTGTCAATATCACTAATGCTGCCAGTATCACTAATGCTGCCAGTATCACTAATGCTGCCAGTATCACTAATGCTGCCAGTGTCACTAATGCTGTCAATATCACTAATGCTGCCAGTGTCACTAATGCTGCCAGTGTCACTAATGCTGCCAGTATCACTAATGCTGTCAATATCACTAATGCTGCCAGTATCACTAATGCTGCCAGTGTCACTAATTCTGTCAATATCACTAATGCTGCCAGTGTCACTAATGCTGTCAATATCACTAATGCTGCCAGTATCACTAATGCTGTCAATATCACTAATGCTGCCAGTATCACTAATGCTGCCAGTATCACTAATGCTGCCAGTGTCACTAATGCTGCCAGTATCACTAATGCTGTCAATATCACTAATGCTGCCTGTGTCACTAATGCTGTCAATATCACTAATGCTGCCTGTGTCACTAATGCTGTCAATGTCACTAATGCTGCAAGTGTCACTAATGCTGCCAGTATCACTAATGCTGCCAGTGTCACTAATGCTGCCAGTATCACTAATGCTGCCAGTATCACTAATGCTGTCAATGTTACTAATGCTGCAAGTGTCACTAATGCTGCCAGTGTCACTAATGCTGCCAGTATCACTAATGCTGCCAGTGTCACTAATGCTGCAAGTGTCAATAATGATGTCAATGTCACTAATGCTGCAAGTGTCACTAATGCTGCCAGTGTCACAAGTGCTGCAAGTGTCACTAATGCTGCCAGTGTCACAAGTGCTGCAAGTGTCACTAGCGCTGTCAATGTCACTAATGCTGCCAGTGGCACTAGTGCTGCAAGTGGCACTAGTGCTGCAAGTGTCACTAGTGCTGCAAGTGTCACTAGTGCTGCCAGTGTCACTAATGCTGCAAGTGTCACTAGCGTTGCCAAAATGTAACTCGCGTTATTAAAATTTCACTATCAAGATGTCAATACTGACAACAGATTAATAACAGTTCTGTCAAAATGTCACTAATTCCGTCACATTAAAATTGGTGATATCAAATGAACACAAACCATATCAACACATATTGCCCCGTTTACACACGGACTGGAGAGGCAGTGGTTGATTTTTTGTTCGCAAAACATTCCTTGGGCGTCCGTTTTCGTGCAATCGCATGCGAAGGTCAAACCACCGGCTGTGAAAGTAGAGTTGGTGAAGTTAGTTAGTTGTTTCGACCAGACTTGTTGAGTGACCAGCTAGTACTTCTGGGTATTATTCTAGTTCTCACTATTCAAGTGAGTTGTAGTGATTTATGAACATGTTACAATGTTTTATATCTCAGAGCAAATTTCAGATAAAGTTAGATTTAACTTTATTTAAATAATAGATGTGTTTAAATCAATTGTTTCCTTATATACTACAAGTAAGCATGTGATAATAATGTATTCATTTTTATATTTTATTTGTATTATTAAATTACCTTAATAAACTACATTTTATATACATTTTTTAATTAGAAATTATCAATAGAATATAAACTTTGCATTCAATTGATTAAATTCACATAAAATGAAAAACAAAACAAATCAAAATATACATTTTTAATATCTTTTTAATAGAATAGAATAAATCACTTGGAAATCTATAAATGTAAACATATATGAATTACCAATAGTTAGAATAAAGTTTAAAGTTGTAATGCTTTTTGTATATACTTTATTAATTAATCTAATTAATCAAATTACTCTAATTAATCAAATTAACTTGATATTTCTGTACATATATAAAATATATTATATAGAACTTGAAAAACTTCCTATGACAAAGAGAAAATCTGCATTGAAAATATATTTAATCATCACCCATAGACTGGGAACCTCCGATATCTAATATTTTATTAGAAAAACAATGTGATCTGTATGATATCTTATTGTTAATGTACGTTATACAAATTCTACATTGTATAATCTGTACGGTATACCCTCGTATAAATATATTATCGGAATGAGAAAACCACAGCCACCAGGGAGATTCCACCTCCTTCTCCCCGGGAGATGGAATGTGTCCGGCAGACCTACCCGTTACTTTGCATTGTCCTCCGTGTTGACAAGGCACCGAGTTGCAAACGGTCAGCGTTTGACCGCAAGTCGGTCCCCCAAACATCGTGGAGCAGAAACACCTAGTGGTGTGGCTGGTACCCTGCGGTGGGCGGTAAGTAGCTGGTAGGGGATTGCTAACTCCGCCCCCACAATCTAATGCAGCGTTTATGATTTCTGTCAAATCGGGACAATGGGGACTGGTTGTCTGTGCGACAATAGATTAAATATAAGCAGTAAAACAATTAATTATCGCAGATAATTCATATGACGGTTGTATTAAATGTAGATAATAATTAATTTATAAATAAAAATATAGTTCAAAACAATATTTGCACGTATTAATGACACCAAGCGCATTTACAGTTTCTACGAGCAATAACTCTACGATGCGTGAAATGAGGTGTGGAGTCTTTACAACGTCTATTCGCCGACGTACGCATTAGACACTCGACGTACGCATTCGACACTCGACGTGGGCATTCGACACTCGACGTACGCATTCGACACTCGACGTACCACCGTAACGCATTGTCCTTTGTTCAGGCACGGGTTGTTGATCAGGCAACGATTCCTTATTTCGTTGCAGTTTTTGCCGGAGAACGCCATTCCGCAGATACACTTGTAGTGGTCCTTGACGTTCTTGCAGATGCCGTGGATGCAAGGAGTCTTGGAACACCAGTCTGACGTAAAGCGAACGAGGAAAATTACGCGACTGATTAGTGAGAACCTATTCATTGAGCATGATTCAGAAGAAATTGATTTCGGTTCCCTAGCAAAAATAGCGGATTTTTCCGAATATTATATTTAGATACAATTACAGCAGCCGTATTTGTAGAACGCCATATGTGTGTATGTGTGTATGCCAGTACATATGTATTCACTTCTTATATACTTTATTACAATAATACTACAATATATACCTCCCGATGTATGAATTAGTAGCGAATAAATCGTTTAAAAAGATCATTTTAATGAGAACTGAAAAATATTTGTATTTAATTTAAGGATATTTAATATCTAGATTTGCGTAAAAGTGTGTAAAAAAGACTTACTGTACTTATTATAGAGTAAATCAATCCTTATTAATTGAGTTCAATAACTCTATCTGGTAATCCTATATGTTATTCAGCGATGTAATGTAATGTATTATAATTGAAACTAGAGTGTAAATGGACAAATAATATTATATACCAACTTACGCAAACCTTAAATCCAATTAAGATATATTTTTTAGATATTTCTTTTTAGACTCTGTTTCCAATAATTCTATTGTCTCACCAAATAGTATTGTGATATGAGGTGATCCCATATGAACGCTATATTTAATACAATCATAGACTATGCCTCGAATCTTAAAGATCATTGTACTGTATCAATTAATAACAATCATAATAAATACAAATAAATTATATTTCCTAACAACTTGATTATTTTTGATTAATCTAGCCTACAATATCAACTGGATATAGTGATAAGGACACAATGTTCACTATATTAATATCCCAAAAGAAACAATGCAGATAAATTTATCAGAATAATAAATTAATATGCTAATTATTAAAACTATTGTATACATAGTAATATAATAGTTAATATTAGACCTATTATATAGAAATTATTTAAATTCTCTAAAGTGCTCTGATTATATATGTATAAATAACATTTAATACAGAGCTCTATATCTATAATATACTCAAATGACCTTAAATTTGTTTAGAAGAAGTTAAAGAAGTTAAAGTAAAAAACTTGGAAATGCAGTAATTTTAAGTAAATGGATGTGGCCGACTAAAGAAGAAAATGTAAATGTTTTTAATGAATTCCTTAGAAATGGAGATTTTGGGAGTCTTCACCTTTTCTTATTTATTTTGGCATTATACATGAATCATATTAACTACGTATTATGTAACGACAATCTATATATTTCTACTCTTCCTTCTCTTTATTTGTGAAATTGTCAATAACAATACATGATCAGTGCACCTTTTAATTCAATAAAACAATTGAGATTATCAAACTCACAGTTATTTCAATTCAATAGATAGGAACTGTTTTAAATACAGAGACCAAGATTTAACATAAATAAATATTCCTATTGACTGAGACTGAAAATCTAATGAAGGATGGAATTTTTTCTGACTAGTATTTTTTTTACTGAAATTTGTATTAAGTCCAGTTATTGTAGATATTGATTATTCAAAGAATTGTAGAATTATACTTGTATATATGAATAAATTCATCATAACAATACTAACACTAACATAAATCTTTATATAATAAATTATTAATATAAATATTATATAAAAAATTTGTAAATTTTTTCTAATTGATGTTTTAATGTTTCTATTTAAATCCATTAAATATGCAAATACAAAACAAAGTATTTAATCTATTCAATTATTTGTCATAATATATAGATACCAAAATCAAACTTGACTTAACTTCTATAATTATCAAAAATAATATCATAAATAGAACAAAATACATAAATTCTATAATTAAATTTAATTAAATTTAATGTAAAAAATCAAAATAGAATTCCATATATTTTGCAAAGATTTATAATTCATTTTCCAAAAATGTAGAACAACAAATTATATAAATAATTCTCATATTAGTGTTAATGTTAAGTTTAGAGTAAGGTGTAAATAGAGAAAGTTATCTGTTATCGAACCAATTTTGATTTTCGAGATCAGGGCTTCCTTGAACAGTACCGTATTCTTCCATCCATTAACAACCACTAGACCTGCACGTCCATACAGTTGGTGCTTGTGTATGGGTTTCACCAAATGCACTCCATCCACGGAAAATATCACCTTATTATTCTGCACTTTCAACGTCAACTTGTGGAAGGAAGTTGTTCGCGTAAAGGACAAGTAGTTTGATTGGAGTGGGGAGTGTAATGGTGTTTGTAGGGCAGGAGTAAGATGGGAAAAGTGGGTTTAAATCTGTAAAGGTTTGGAAATAAACAAATATATTCAAATAAACTTCTAAATATTTATGTAGAAATGAAAATATGTGCGGCTAATTGATAATGTGAGGTTCAGTTAATGTGAGGTTCAGTTAATGTGAGGTTAGGCTAATGTGAGATTCAGCTAATGTGAGGTTCAGCTAATGTGAGGTTCAGCTAATGTGAGGTTCAGCTAATGTGAGGTTCAGATAATGTGAGATTAGGTTAATGTGAGGTTCAGCTAATGTGAAGTTAGGCTAATGTGAGGTTCAGCTAATGTGAGGTTCAGCTAATGTGAGGTTAGGCTAATGTGAGGTTCAGCTAATGTGAGGTTAGGCTAATGTGAGATTAGGCTAATGTGAGGTTCAGCTAATGTGAGGTTCAGCTAATGTGAGGTTCAGCTAATGTGAGGTTCAGCTAATGTGAGGTTCAGCTAATGTGAGGTTAGGCTAATGTGAGGTTCAGCTAATGTGAGTTTTAGCTAATGTGAGTTTTAGCTAATGTGAGTTTTAGCTAATGTGAGTTTTAGCTAATGTGAGTTTTAGCTAATGTGAGGTTCAGCTAAAGTGAGGTTCAGCTAATGTGAGGTTCAGCTAATGTGAGTTTAGGCTAATGTGAGGTTCAGCTAAAGTGAGGTTCAGCTAATGTGAGGTTCAGCTAATGTGAGTTTTAGCTAATGTGAGTTTTAGCTAATGTGAGTTTTAGCTAATGTGAGTTTTAGCTAATGTGAGTTTTAGCTAATGTGAGGTTCAGCTAAAGTGAGGTTCAGCTAATGTGAGGTTCAGCTAATGTGAGGTTCAGCTAATGTGAGGTCTAGCTCATGTGAGGTTTAGCTAATGTGAGTTTTAGCTAATGTGAGTTTTAGCTAATGTGAGGTTCAGCTAAAGTGATGTTCAGCTAATGTGAGGTTCAGCTAATGTGAGTTTAGGCTAATGTGAGGTTTAGCTAATGTGAGGTTTAGCTAATGTGAGGTTCAGCTAAAGTGAGATTAGGCTAATGTGAGGTTCAGCTAATGTGAGGTTCAGCTAATGTGAGGTTCAGTTGATGTAAGGTTCAGCTAATGTGAGATTAGGCTGATGTGAGGTTCAGCTAATGTGAGGTTCAGCTAATGTGAGGTTCAGCTAATGTGAGGTTCAGCTAATGTGAGGTTCAGTTGATGTAAGGTTCAGCTAATGTGAGATTAGGCTGATGTGAGGTTCAGCTAATGTGAGGTTCAGCTAATGTGAAATTAGGCTAATGTGAGGTTCAGCTAATGTGAGGTTCAGCTAATGTGAGGTTCAGTTGATGTAAGGTTCAGCTAATGTGAGATTAGGCTGATGTGAGGTTCAGCTAATGTGAGGTTCAGCTAATGTGAGATTAGGCTGATGTGAGGTTCAGCTAATGTGAGGTTCAGCTAATGTGAAATTAGGCTAATGTGAGGTTCAGCTAATGTGAGGTTCAGCTAATGTGAGGTTCAGCTAATGTGAGATTAGGCTAATGTGAGATTCAGCTAATGTGAGGTTCAGTTATCATCTTAAGACCGCTACCTGGTTCCAAGTTTTGCCATTCAGTTGAATTGACGTGGGACAATTGCCCGTATAGCCGACTTCCCAGTCGAATTTTCCGTGAATCATTGCTCCGGTCTGGTAGCAAGTCTGAATCACTTGAGGGATCGTGGGCCTGTAGGAAGTTTTGATGAGGGAATAACGAAAATATGTGCATATAAATTAATGCAAACACATTAATTTACAGATATATATACTCCCCAACTCATTTACGTATACAAAACACATAAAATATATATATCCATATCTTTCTTTAAGGTAAGTATATAATACTAGTGAAATGAAATTAATATGTATTTGATTAAATAAGCATTCTCTTTATAAATCACAGAAATATGCTCTATTAAATAGTTACTGCTCTTTCTATAATATGTGATTAAAAAAACAAACAAAAATAAAAAGATAATGTTTATAAACTCAAGCAATATTAATATAATATTGTTATTATTAGATATTATTATTTGTGTTTAATTTAAAGAATTAATTTACAAAAATAAGTAAGAAAACATTTGTTACAAGATTGTTTTCAATACTATTTAGTAGATAAACCTTTTAAAGATTTGTTACAAAATTGTTTTCAATACTATTTAGTAGGTAAACCTTTTAAACATTTGTTACAAGATTGTTTTCAATACTATTTAGTAGATATACCTTTTAAACATTTGTTAAAAGATTGTTTTCAATACTATTTAGTAGATAAACCTTTTAAAGATTTGTTACAAAATTGTTTTCAATACTATTTAGTAGGTAAACCTTTTAAACATTTGTTACAAGATTGTTTTCAATACTATTTAGTAAATGAACCTTTTAAACATTTGTTACAAGATTGTTTTCAATACTATTTAGTAGATAAACCTTTTAAACATTTATTACAAAATTGTTTTCAATACTATTTAGTAGATAAACCTTTTAAACATTTGTTACAAGATTGTTTTCAATACTATTTAGTAGATAAACCTTTTAAACATTTGTTACAAAATTGTTTTC
>OZ038315.1:3750101-3831560 GCA_964035775.1 Osedax frankpressi | reverse complement strand
ATTGGTTAATTCACTATTTTACATAAATACAATTTTTTTATCATATCTTATTTATTTGTAGTATTTTAATTATATATTATTGCTCTTTTGTTCTTAAATTATTGAAATGTGAAATTTATCTTTTCACATTTCACATCCATACACATTGTTAAAAATAGAGTCTCAATAAGTCCCTAAGAACAATAACTATATATATATATATATATATATATATATATATATATATTTATATATATATATTTATATATATATATATATATATATATATATATATTTATATTTTTATATGTATAATTCTATATATATATATATATATATATATTATTTTATTAAAATAATAGTTTAAAGTTTTAAGTATTAAACATATAAATGAAAATGTTGATTAACTAGTACTATTAATTATACAGTGTAGAGTTGGCTTTGAGTATATATACTATTGTAAATACTTTGTATAAGAATAATGCTAGTGAATGAAGTATCTATGTTCAGATTAAGATATATTCGCCACCAGTAAAACGGTTATAGCATACTATATAGTACACCATAATCGGTCCGTAGAACATATCGCATTACGATCTAGGCACGTCGGATTAATCGATATCCGAGAAAAGGCTCACCGGCACCTAAAGCTTGGTGTATTCATTGCCGTATTCAATGAACCGTGACCGAAATCGAGATTCGCAGACGAGCACTGTCATTTCATACCTCGTTCTCTTACCCTCTATACCCCACTGCTATTTGGCTAACCGGTGAAGCTATACCCTCTAGTATTATTCCACTTTGTAGCATGACCGGCAATGTTACGCGGTAGTTTTACTAACGAATCTACTCGATGCACTTCGTTATCATTACTGATCAATCCTAGGATCTCCAGTAATTGACGCCTGCCATCGGTTATTGATAAGTTTAAGTTATCGATAAATGACGATACCGACGTAGTCATTTGGACCATCCAGTTGCACCCACAATAAATTAACTTAATACGCTCTTAACAACTCAAAGGTACTTATGGGAACCAGTTTTTAACATTCGCCGTGATTCATCATTTGAATTAATATCGTCACGGAGTAACTTACTATCTAGGTACATAGTCGAGTAGGATTTATCTTAGTTACTCGAACTGACACTGGTCACCTGTCATGATACCTAGACAAGAGTACCAAACCGACACGGCTAAACAAATCAAGGTCAAGAGAATATTGGGAACCAGGAGGTTATGACATGTACTTAAATCAAATGTATACATATATATATATGACATATACCTAATGTATAAATATCTACAAATAAATATATATGTATATATATGTATATATATATATATATATATATATATATATATATATATATATATAATTTTATTGTGGTCTTTATTTATCCTGTAATAATATTATATATTTACGATCTATATATTATGATTAATTTACCAGTCTAGATTGTACATGTATCTATTGTTTAATACTCATGTTAAATATCAAAGTTAATAAAGAATATATAGTTTTTTTTCGTATACCTAGATTAACGTCATTGTTTTAAATATACCCACGTTATTTATATGTTTTCAGCATTTCAAAGTATTTTGTTTAGTACCTTCACAAAACTTTTCCAAAATCATGTTTTCTAGTTATATGCTAAACACAATGCTCTCTTTGTTTAATAACTCGTTTTATTGTTGTGTAATGTTAACAAGTTCATAATGTTAGTTTTGTTTTAGATAATCTTATCATTATAAATATTGATTTATTCTTTTTTCTGAAGTGAAATTCTATATTTTGTTAATATATTCATAACTCTGCTCCATCCAATAATTCATATGAGATATTTTTGTAATCAGATTTTAATTTAATATGTCTGGTTGCATTATCTCTATTTTTGAATCCCATATTTAATAACATACACTAATTTACTCACTTACTTTTTCACCTACAAAACATCCTCACTTACAAACATATCCTCACTTATATTCACTCATTTTCGCTCATTTTCACATACTTGCTAACTTAAATATATATACTCACTTAAAATTTAGAAAATTACGACAGCTAGAAAATCAATTGAGAAAGTTCAAATCCGCTAATTACACTACACCAACTTCATAATTCATCTCATACTTCTTCTAAAAACTACATAGGAAATTAATATTACAATCTGATATTACTGGCCACTAGTAGCTACAAGAAACTCTTTTTCAATAGAAAATCAACTCCTAGAAATTAATCTAACACATGAAAACTACCCGATTGACAATAAATATTACTTACTGAACAATTTGAATTATTACATCACACAAAAATTATTGGCGTTATTCACTCCCAACTCCATTCCAAATTCCATTTACGATATGTACACATACATCGCATAGCCTATCCACATTTACCCTAATACTACTTTTATCCTAATACTACTATATATTACATAGTCCCATAAAAACTCATAACTACCGTCAAATCCTCATCTGAACCTGATTACTTGTCGCAGGCGAGTTAACAACAATTTCTCATGCCTTGCAATATTCGAGAAAAAATTAACGATGATTCACAGATTATTGGAGTTGTAACTATTTATATGAACTTGTAAATATATCTCCTGTCATCAAATGACTCAATCTGAAATAAAAAATCCAACTGCCGGCCTATTTAAAATATATTCTTATTATCTAAGACTATAGATAGCATCGAGGCTCTACAAATCAATAATCGCTTATATTAAAATAGATAATAGGCCAATATGAAAGTGAATAAACTAAACATAAAATAACTGAGATTACATTTTCCATAAGTTCAATAAAATGCATTACTTTGCTATATAACCATATGAGTCATCGATTGTTCTTATTGATCTTTCAACAACATTTGATACTCTTGACCATATCATTCTTATATCAAGAATAGTATCCTTATGTAAAGCTGGCACTATTCTTCGATGATTCATCTCATAAGTCTCATATCGATAATAAAGGGTAAAAATAAAATTTAAAATTTCTACCCCAAGTACAATTTTTAGAATACTAATTAAAATCTAGAATCCAGAAGTTATTTATTATATAGAGTATATTTATAATACATAAAATATACGTTTGTTTATAATATATAATAGCATTGTCGTATTATCAAAATATACATTGGACATTACCACTTTCTATATCCTATATCGAATCAGTTTGTATAATGCATTATATAGTAAATACAATTTGGTATTGTATATTATTGGGTAAAGTAAACATGTTGATTTTAAAATAATGTAAATTATTAATAAGTTAATGAGGTCAGAATATGTTTAAAATTTAGTAGGCATAAGCATTGAGTGAATGGATGAATGATTGAGCGAGTAAGTAAGTGAGTGAATGAGTGATTGGGTGAGTGAGTTAGTGAGTGAGTGAGTGAGTGAGTGAGCGAGGTAGTGAGCGAGCTAGTGAGTGAGTGAGTGAGTGAGTGAGTGAGTGAGTGAGTGAGTGAGTGAGTGAGTGAGTGAGTGAGTGAGTGAGTGAGTGAGTGAGTGAGTGAGTGAGTGAGTGAGTGAGTGAGTGAGTGAGTGAGTGAATGAGTGAATGAGTGAGTTAGTAAGTGAGTGAGTGAGTGAGTGAGTGAGTGAGTGAGTGAGTGAGTGAGTGAGTGAGTGAGTGAGTGAGTGACTGAGTGAGTGACTGAGTGAGTGAGTGAGTGATTGAGTGATTGAGTGAGTGAGTGAGCGAGTGAGTGAGTGAGTGAGTGAGTGAGTGAGTGAGTGAGTGAGTGAGTGAGTGAGTGAGTGGGTGAGTGAGTGAGTGAGTGATTGAGTGAGTGAGTAGGTGAGTGAGTGAGTGAGTGTGTGTGAATATGTTTATTCAGGTAATTCAATTTTTACATTGTTCATAGTTGAATGTAAGTATTATTAACGAAATATAACAAAATTAATATAGTAAATAATACGTAATAAAGAATACGTAGTAATATTTTTAAAAATAAATAAATAATCGAAATAATGTAGGTAATATGTGTAAGGTTGTATAGTTATGTGAGAGTGAATTGCATGTGAGGGAGGTATGCAATGCACATTGTGTATATGAGAGAAATATATAGGGGATAGTGTATAGAGAAAATATGTCAGCTATAAATATCCGAGTAAGGGAGGTGAAGAGTAGTAGTGAGGTTGGTAAGAAGTAAGAAGTAAAAGTGGGAAAGTAATATAGGCTGTAGAAATAAAGTAGTAGAGTATTGGTAGTTGAGTAATATATATAGTATTAGATAAAAGTACAGTGTAAATCAATTTGATAATTCAGTAGCAGTAGGAATATTATAAGGGTGTGTCAGTTTATATCAGTCTAGGTCAAGTAAGTATTTGTTAAGTTTGCTTTTAAATGTATTTGTATTATTTTCATTGATAACAGTTTGGAAAATTGTTTGTTATGTCTTTTTTGAGCAGTTTTTTATTGAATGAGTGAGTAAGTGAGTAAGTGAGTGAGTGAGTGAGTGAGTGAGTGAGTGAGTGAGTGAGTGAGTGAGTGAGTGAGTGAGTGAGTGAGTGAGTGAGTGAGTGAGTGAGTGAGTGGGTGAGTGAGTGAGTGAGTGTATGAGTATGTCAGTCAATCAGTCTTTCAGTTAGTCAGTTAGTCAGTTAGTTAGTCAGTCTATGTATAATTAGGTGCGTATGCAAGATAATATGTATATATTAATAAATCAGTAAATTATTAATATATGTTAATACATTTCATATCAATTAATCATTATATAGTTTAATATTAATTTATTTAATGACATTAAAAAATGTATTTTATATATGAAAATTATTGACAGATTATCTGTAGAATCTCTGCAACAAACTCTGATGTTTCCTCCTTTAGGACGCAAACTGGTAGGCAGAACTTCACTCAATGAACACGAACAGATAGTTGAGGTTTATATAAATGATTATCACCAATACATATATATATATATATATATATATATATATATATATATATATATGTATTATGAGAATACTATGATATATATATCATGTATAATGTTTTTATAATGTTTTTTTTACCAATTATTCGGATAGCTTTATATATTTTCATTAATGTAGATGTATTTAAATAATTTTAAATGTAAAATAAATCATTTAAATAAGAATAAATAATGATAACATTTTAATTATATATTCTCAATTAGTAATGTCATTATTTCATATCTTATTATTGATATGTTTTAAATAGAAATTTATATATTTTTATTTGGTTACAACTCATAAAGATGTTGTTTGTGATCAACGAAATAATTGTGTTAAAATATACCGGACGTATTATCACAATTATGTGTAAATATAAGAATAATTATCATTTATATTGGATATATAACTAAGATAACGTGTATACAAATATCAGATAAATATTATTATTCTTTAATTAAGTTAAATCTATTAAAATGTTGACAAAAAAATCAGAAAGTAGACTACCATAATCTTCAACGTCTTCTTTAATTGCTGTTCGTATAATATGTATCCAAGATTTCGCGAATATAATATAATATCATTAACGTAAGGACAATACTCTTTTGGGATAACTAAAAATAGAATTATACATACTAAATTGCTATGTTTATCGAATTTATTGTAATATCATATGTTAAGTTATTAACACCTATATTTGTTGCATATAACTTGATTTTTTATAACCTATTTATTTCCTTGAGCTGAACATTAACTTTATTTATCCGGGAGAAAAAAAGTATTACATTTTTATGAGAATGTAGAATTTTACAGGATTGGCATGAACTTTGATATTATTATGTGGGTCTCGTTTCATAGGGACTAACAGGAAATGCCTGTGCCACTTCTCAAATGAAGACGAGTCAAACCTTATTTACCAGGAGGACATCTAAAGTTACTATTTTGTATATCGCGTTACAAAATCGTTACGACATAATTTAATTTAAGTGATTAATTACGATACAATTAGTATAAATGAGTATACACAATGAAATACACTTAACATGCAATGCATATCATACCAAGGGATCTCCTACTACAAGCAATAGTACATCTTCAGTATCTAGCGGTATTAATAACAATTCGGCAACAATGAACGAGCTGAAAGTGCGAACAAAAGAACTAAGGAATTCTATTGTTCGTACGATTAATCATATCTAATGTATTCATGTAATCGATATTAAAACATTCTTATTAATAGTCTAGAGAAATTCAAATGAAAAAGAGGATCGAGCAATTAGAGATACTATTAAATTCGAAGACAAAGGAACTCGTTCTTAAAGATGAGGATTATAATGATTTCAAAAATCAATCTCAATTAGAGGTTTACTATTATTACTATTATTACTATAATTATATTTTAATTTACACAATATGCAATAATATATCTTTAAATCAATATTGGAATATAGAAATTATATTTTCAATAATGTATAATTTCTAAAACAACATAAAAGCTTAACGACTACAAATCAATGTATGAGGATGAACTTTCAGAACATAGTAATACCAAATTAATGATGCATGATACACTTGAGAAATTATCGACCACAACAACAAAACTAAATATGCAGGTTTATATTTTATATACATAATAGGGAAACACGAATTAATTATCCCCATTGTATATACATTTATAGACCCTTCTAGAACATATATACTCCAGATCTAATTAATACATTCTAGCTTACCTTTTAATATATAATTGAATTAATTTAACATAGATATTTAAGATATTATTTAAGAGTATATATTTTATAAAACAAATTCTTATAACTGCGTGTTATAATAATATGGAATAGATAATTTAAATCTACTTTAGCAATAGTCAATTGCTTAAGCTCTTGGGTATTTATAAACAAAGTAGTAAATTAGAAACTAAAGTTTAATTGATAAAAATTATAATTTTGAAAATCAATAATTTAAAACTATAGTTTTAAATTATATTAATATTATTATCATTAATTATTTAATTTTTGTAATTTAGTTAAATTTGTCATACTCATGTTTGTGTGATATAATGATTTATTTTATATATCCTACTATAAAGGGATTTAGATTGTAGAGATACATATCTAAATATAATATTTCACACCTCAAAGTATAAGTGATGTATTAGTAGTATTAGTATCAATGAATGTATGCACCTATCAGTAATGTATTTAATATAGAACACTGTGAATAGGTCGTTTTTTAAAAGGTTAATCCTACAATTTTGTATTCCTACTAGCACAAATAATACGCATACCATACTATCTTATTCTATTCGGAGTTACTGACTAATTATTTTCCGACAGTCTATCGACCACCGCAATTCCATGAAAGACCTTCAGGATCTACACATGTCCACCTTGCTGGCAGCCATGCAGGCGTCGAAGATTCAACTATCTGACAAGGACGCTAAACTAAATCGACTTAAGAATCAAATGGCGGATGTCCTCAAAGGAAACTCGTGGTGGGTAATAGACTTCCGAGTTTCTAAAATACATCTTATCGAATATATATCATATTTAGTTTAATGATACATAATATATATATATATATTACTAGAAATATTCGTATATATTAAATACGATACCGATGTAAATCATATTTACCATATAGCATTAATTAATAGAATGTATGATATAGACCAACATAACATGTATACATATAAATATAATAATATATATTAAAATATGTCTGTATCAAATATAATCATATATTATAGAGATATATATCTTATAACGGACTATATTGATAACGGACAATATGTATATACTTGTATTGCATTATCTTATTAGTAGACATCATTAGTTATTACTATGAATACGCATAATTCGTGGTATATAGGGAAAGGAAACAGCAACTTGACGAGCTTACAAAAGAGTTGAACAAAATACACAATGACTACGATCAATTGAAAATCAAATTCAAAAATGCAGATACATTCAGTGTTAGTTCAAAATGTATATATATGTATATTAATGATTATATATTATATATATCAATATATATATATATATATACATCCATATATATATATATATATATATATATATATTATAAATTTATACTTACGTTGAGCCATCTATCTATAGATAGATTCTATAGAATAGGAATGTTTATTTTTATAAAAAAAAATATTAGAGTCGTTTTTTTTATCATGTGAATTAATAATAGTAGTTGTTAAATTTATATATGATTTACCACTAAATCATATTCTACGTGATTATTAGTTTTATTTACATATATATGTTTATGTATGTATCATAAAATTTGAAAAATGTATTAACATCGATACAAATGATCTTATGTATATTATATACAATAACTTATCGTTGTTGGTTAAATTTAGAATGTTTACGGAAATATTGTGATATCATTGTAAGAAATGAATAAAATAAGTGAAATATGCAGTTATAATATTGCTTACGTTTATTTATTATAAAGAATAAGATATGAATTTAAATATAATTTATATAAAATATTTACCCATTTAATAAAATTGATATTTATGTTAATTTTCTAATGTATCATAAATTTAGGTTTCCTGAAATTAGCAACTATATACATTAAAAATCACATATATATAACTCTAACCAATATTGTAGTTCTTATATTCTGTATGGGTATACATATATATAGAAATAATTTTAGAATCATATGGCATTATAACACTCTGTAAGATACAGTAGCATAACCTTACTAGACACATTCATACACAAACATATAAACAATAAATAATGAAATTATATATATAATATAAATAATACAAAAAATAAATAAACTATATATATTAATTCACAAATATATATATATATATATATATATATATATATATACATGGGAAATAATATATTGTAGAGAATTATTAATACTTATTAATTATTAACACTAATGCTAATAATAATAATTATTATTTACGTTATTTTAATATATTTATATATACTGTATTTAAAATAGTATGTAAATATATTTTTAAAATATATTTAAATATATCAATTCTTTATTTAACGTAATAAAACAAAGTTATTAATCTAATAGCAAATATTTTGTTATATTAGTCCAAATATATATATATATATATATATATATATATATATATATCAAATCCATATATAATACTATAACATTATTAGAATGGTGTTTATATATATTGAAAGATCAGTTTTGTTTATATAATATTACATAGGTTGACTATAAATATTTTTAATGGACTACATATATCCTGCGATTCTTCATTAAGATATTAAATTGTATTTGGTATAATAAATAGACTCGTATTTACAACTCTTCAACAAATCCCATTCTAATTCATTAATAATAATTAATAATTAATTAAATAGTTTTGATTTAATTAAACAAATTAAATAATAAACCATTTAATTAACAATAGTATACTAATATTTACGAAACCGCTATATTATATAAAATGTGGAAAATGAAAATGATTAATATGAATAATAAATAATAAATGATTAATATTACAAATTGAAAAATATATTTTAAATAACAATTAGTAACACGTTTTAGTTATAAAAAATGTCTAGTTTCTAAGAAGTTTATTAATCTAGATTATCTTAGAATAGTCTTTAGATTTATAGTTTTAAAGATTACTGTAAATAAATATTCATAAATTCTTGTATAATCTGTAATAGAGAATTAAATTGTATGCGGATGCAAATTTGTTTACGATTATTTATATACGATCGCGATATACCCTGTAACATATAACGACGTATGTCATACCTCCTATGGGCGTGTTTCGTATGACGTTATTATTTATATTAAGTCACGCTCACTTTTATCAGTTGATAAGTGATATTTTATCTATACGATATCAGTATGGTCTAATATTTGATGTATATAATATAGTCAAATATCTAAATACACACAAAATAAAATATGTGGCTCATATAATAAAATTTATAATATAAATAGTGTATTATGTGATGTGATCATAAATTAAATTTATAATAATAGTATATTAATTCGATATAATCTTTTCAATTAACAAAACCTGTATAAAATCCAAACCCATATAACATATATTAAATATACATTATTAAATAATATTATATTGTAAATAAAGTGTTGTGTGTAGAATATTTTCTATCCATAATAATATTGTAATGCAATAATATTGTATCCTGGTTAATAACATATATATTAAACGTATATTACATGTATATTATATGTATATTACATGTATATTACATATATATTACATGCATATTACATGTATATTACATGTATATTACATGTATATTACATGTATATTACATGTATATTACATGTATATTACATGTATATTACATGTATATTACATGTATATTACATGTATATTACATGTATATTACATGTATATTACATGTATATTACATGTATATTACATGTATATTACATATATATTACATGTATATTACATGTATATTACATGTATATTACATGTATATTACATGTATATTACATGTATATTACATGTATATTACATGTATATTACATGTATATTACATGTATATTACATGTATATTACATGTATATTACATGTATATTACATGTATATTACATGTATATTACATGTATATTACATGTATATACATGTAATATACATGTAATATACATGTAATATACATGTAATATACATGTAATATACATGTAATATACATGTAATATACATGTAATATACATGTAATATTACATATGTTACATATACATGTGTGGGTATTTGTCTTGCTTTACATGTTATATTCATGGCAGTTTAACATACAGCATTTTTTTGATTATTAAATAATAAAAATATTACAAACAAATAAAAACATACATATTATTTTTAATTTTACTGGATTAAATTTTAACAATTTTAACTTATGGCCATAATATATATATATAAATATGTATATGTATATATATATATATATTATAAAAATATATATATTTAATACTATTGTTATAAATATAATGTTATTTATATATTATATATATAGTTAGTATAACATATACTTCTTTCAACAATTTTAAATTTTCTAATCTTAGATGATCTTGTTAATTAATATATAATTTCCATCAATTATTTAAATATTTACTAGTTAGTTAATAATTAATAATTTTCATTTGATGAGTAGAATCAGTTAAATTATTTTTATAATTAATAATTATTTAATTACATAAATACTTTCAGAAATGTATTAATTGTGAACTATATAAACAACAAATTGAAAAATATAAGAAGGAATTTAAACTTTTAATTTAAACGCGAGTTAGAAATTGAAAATTTAGAATTTTCAACATTATTATTTATACATTTAATACTAATGTTATATGTACAATTTCATATGGTAGCCTTAACAATATATATTTTATATTACTATATTACATTGAATACAAATAAATGTATTCATAAGTTTTTCATTCTCTAAATTTATTGTTCTAAAATGTTATTTAATAGTATTTCACATTAGTAAATTATAAATTAAAATAATTATCAATATATAATATTTATTCATATATTTAATACAATATATATAAAGATTACTTAATATATATATATATATATATATATATATATATAAATTCAAATGTATATACACACACATACACGCACACCCACACATACATACACATATACACACACATAAAAATACACATACATACATCCACGAACAATTTCACACACACACGCACACACATACATATATATATATACACATATATACATACAGTTATATATATAAATATGTATATTTAGTAATAATTATGTATATTAATAGAAATATGTATATATCTATAGTATAAAATAACAATGTTATTATTATTATGTACAGTTAAACAAAGATTACCAACATACTCGAGGGAGAGAGATGAATCATATTGAAATGATTTGGTTACTTGGGTATGTGATATTAAGACATTTAATTACATTGTAAACATCTATATAAACATATGTATACTAGTATATACCCGGGTATATAATATTATATTATTTTTAATATGTTATAAGCAATTGAGTATAATGATATTATGATTTTTATTTTATAATAATTTTCAAATCAAAAAAATATATTCTGCAATATAATAACTAAAAAATAGCTTTTATTTTGTGGATATTAGTTATCCGTATTTTACTATGATATAGATAAAGAGATAACTGAAAAATCAACTGGGTATATTGGTAATTTTGGATATATATATAAAAGTATAATATTATACAATGAATTAAATTTATATTACATACTAGTATTACGTAAAACTTAAACTGATATTACTATAAATTAATATATTAACCTTATTAATACGTATATATGAAATTGAATATTTTCATCAATTAAATATTTTATATATATATATATATATATATATATATATACATTAATGTTTATTGTGTAAATATGAGGTTTTATAGTATACGTGTAATAGTCAATTTAATTTGAATTAATATAGAAAATGTGTGTATAAATCTGTTAATTAAATCTAACACTAGCTTTGAGACACGTAGTGGCTATTTCCCTTTGATGGGAAGCTTATTATGTCGTAAATCAATGTAAAACACAGCTGATTTATGATTGGTTGTTATATTTCAGTGAAAATTCTATAAAACCATCGTTGTTATCATACATTTGATCTAGAAACAATAATATGATCAGACAACAATGTCCAGGTGTGTATTGCATACTATATATTTAATATGTAGTATTATATAAAATATTGATTTAAAATGTATAAATCATTTAATTATCTATTTTGCTATTTTCTTCGAATTATATTCGATTAAATATATTATATTTTTGTTTAGTAATGATGGTATCCAATATTTAAATTCACATATTAAGTAATATTATTGTTAATTATACATAATTGTCATAATATGTATTAGAAACATTTATATTTGAAAAGTTAAAATATTAGTAAACAGTAATTTGCGAAGTATTAAAAGACTTGCGGCGAACGAAAGAGAAAGACAAAGAATGAGAAGTTTGAATTTGGCATTTGAAAGTTTAAGGAAAGTTAGTTTTTGATATTTCATCTCGTAATCATTTCCAGGATATATTTTATACGTAATTATTATATAATATACATATATTTATTTATTTTTTTGATATTTCGATCTATTTTAATTAACTATAAATATTTTCAGTTTTTAAGTTATGAGATTATATTATTAATTCTAATGATATTAATTATCATAAATTATATTCACGATTATATTTATACATTTGAAGTAATCCACACATTCAACTAAATGTATTGTTAAATAAGCACTATTCGTAATGCAGGTGGTCCCAAGTTGTACAGATAAACAACTTTCAAAGTACGATACCGTTCAGATGGCATATACTTATATGCAAACACTAATGGACATATTGGAGAAATGGCCAGAATAAAAATGATATGTAGTATAAATGAATGTATACCCATAATAGATATTCGATTACTTCATATTATTAAATATATCAGGATTTATGATCAATATTGGTATACTATTTTTATTATTCTTGTATTATTTGATTTAAAATATATTTAAAATACTTTATGATTAATAAATAAATCATATATAAAGTAATTAATTATTACAAATTTGTATACAAATAATAATCTAAAATATCATATATGTAAAGTTATATTGAAAATTTTAATTTTGAATTTCTTTATCTATAATTTAATAAAATAATTATATATTAAAAACGAATACAATTTATTTTATTTATTGGTAGTACCTCGTAATGATATAATATATCATTTAGAATTATATATGTATAAGTATTCACTATATGTTTCTCTAGTAGTTTATGTCAGTCTATATATGATATATCATGATACTATTCTTCTCGTATATGTGTATAGTATAAGCATTACACTATTCAATATTTAAATTTAATTCGTATATATAGCTATAAAATTTATTGTTTATTTAAAAGTAAAAATTAAAAATTCTTATATATAGATTCTTATATATATTATTTAAATTATATAATGTATTATATTCTATTTATTGTAGCCAGTTTAACATATGTCTATGCTAAGAACATACATACGCTAACACACCGTACTGGTTGTAAATTCGTTAGTGTGAAAGTTCGAAAAATGAATTCGTGTGCGCCAACAGTTTTAAGTGAACGCGATAAGGAATTTGATTGACAGGTAGAAGTGCGCCGATATTAAGTATACCCTTATGCCCTAAGGCATCAGGCATACGTATAATTGGGTAATATATTATTTTGCGTATGTTGACGTATTAAAACGACTAAATAAATATACGATATGGCATCCACCTATTAAGGAATCAATCGTTAATTCCATAAATCACTCAAATTATTACAATTATATAGTAAACATGTCTATGAAATATTTCTAGAGTATATATATATTTATATAAGTATAGTCTAAAATATGTATTCTTCTAACATTCAAACATTCTTTTATACATTTAAATAATAATACAAATTAAAAATAAATGCACTGCGATAACATATGTAGTATTAAATTGGTAATGGAAATGTAGAGAATTAATGTACAAATTATATGAGATAAGATTAGTAGGATACAAATTGACTCGTTCAAAGTTTGCGGATACAATTAAAAATGATCAAATTAATGGAAATAAAAGTATTGTACCAAACTTGTATAAATTAAAATATGGAGTCGAATATTCAAGGGTTTTCCAAAAAGAACTTAATATTATAAGCATTGACTGGTTAATAGAAACATTAATGTTTTAGGATTTCATACTGTTCCAGTCCCCAGAATGTATATTAAACATAATCCCGATGAATCAAATATGAAGGATAATAAGGTTCATATGTTGTCATTTCAGTAAAATAAGGTATGCGCAATCCTAACAAAAACATTCTGCCCTATAATTATCTTTTATATTATAAACTTGGCTAATCATTTATAATAACTTTTTCATTTATTTGTAATGGCTATTTAGGTATGAAAGTCATTCACTGTCATGTAATATAGTATGTCATTTCAAGAGAAGATAATAATTTTCTCATCATGTGAGCCTATACATTTTTGTGTTGGAAGGTGGTCAATTCTTATATCGTTTCTAAATTTCTAATATTATATATTAATAAAGGATAATGAGTAGATAGTTCGATAGATAAGAGTTACTAATGCATTTGTAGTAATATATGGTTTATAGAATTTAGCTTTATGATTTTTCTTACCCCATAAATTATTTTGGACATCACTTTCTGATGTATATATATTGGGTGTTGATAATCTTAGGTCGATTGCAATAGACATTATCGATGTTAAGTGAGTGATTATGGTAATAGGCTATATAGATATTAACATTCAATCTGGACATTGAATGATACTAATTATTGGGTTTATTTTAACCAGAATGGAAATCACTTTATCAGTTCGAATCTATAATTGCCTTTAACAAATGTATATTTAATTTAACAATAGTATCATCATTTGAAGATATCAATTACAATTACTCTCACAATAGTACATATATCTGCTTTTTAATTTAGCTTGACTATGGTTATACCTGTATTATTTCTTTGAACGTAAAAATGATATGAATTAGCGAAGGTATTTATAATACAAATTTTAATAAATGAATAATATTGTTATATTCATATAAAGATTCAATTTTTATTCGAAAAGAAGTAAGCCTATGGAAACACTTGTAATAAGTAACTTCATATTATGTCTTGGATTCGGAAATAAGATATTCAGTCTTCGAAGTATATCTGGAAGTTCTAAGAACACTATAATAGTTCATTTATTAAATATTGTAGCAGTTCTAAAGTGGGCATCTAATCAATACACAGTTCATTATATTATTTAATATAATATTACTTTAGTTTATATATATAATATTTGCTTTATAAATTATAAAATCAATAACTATATATTATATAATATATATGATTATTTTTTATATACACCCACGATATATAATAAAGTATATCTTTATTAGTATTTATATATATATATATATTTATATATTTATATATTCTAACGATCGTTTTTCTTGCACTATATTTCAGTTTACAAACAAATTGCTTAGCATATTGACATAACAATAATATATTGTGTAATATATTAATTATTTTTTTTAAAATTATAATTAGCTATCATATTGTTTTTTTTATAAATGTTAATTAATAAACAATATTAGTAAAATAATGTGTGTTTAATAGTTTTATTGAGTAGCATATAAAATCTCGATATTAAATGTACATTATATACTATCATTAGAATAGTATTATTAAATGTTCATTTATTGCTCCTTTCATAGCATAGGAAATGTGTTTGATTCAGTATTCGAAGAACTTTTATTTGTCCTGCTTATAAGATAAGTTATTATTTTCTCAAAATTTTAAAAATTATTTCAATTTCATATATTTATTATTCATAATAATATATATATATTATTATGTAATTATAATATAATTAATATTGATAATAATGTATGTTAACCTTTTTATTCAGAATCAGTTCAAATGTCATATTTCATCCTGCATGTCGTCTTCTCATCTCGCCTCCTCTCCCACAATCGTTCAATTCACAACAACGCAGTCAACATTATCTCATACATACGCAAACTCACGTTCACGGCCACGTTCGCATCTCCTCGCTCAATAGTTCTAGATGTAAAATGCCGCGACGAAATACTTCCAACTAAACTGCCACCAATAGCATAGGCCCTACACTAACGCGTCGCCTAACTTAACACGTACTACACCTACTGCCAAGTACTAACATGTAGTGCCGATATTGAGCTGAGTTCCATCTGTAAACATCGTATTCGAAGCGGCAGTTGTAGACGCTACTACGGCTGTGAAAAAGAACTGCTGATAACGCATTACAGAGAGAATAATCCCGCACAAGACTATTCTTAGTAGCAGGGTAATAATATAATATGTTAACGAGGTAATAATTGGAATTTTTTATGGTCTGAGAATTCTTGATAAATTATTATTCTTATTAGGAAATTTAAAAACTACATATCCAATGACGTCACTTTCTTTATCGGATAAACGTAGTTGCAAAGGTTATAGTTACCTTCTCTAGATCAGATCAAATTGCAGGCTATTAAATACAACATAGTATATAGGAGAGAACTTGTACCTTAAAATGACGTGACTCTCGACACTTCCACTAACGAGCACAAATGAATCCATCGCCAATGTATCCTATATTACAAGTGCAACTGAAACTGCCAACTGAGTTACTACACGTTGCATTGGAGTCACATCTTCCCTCGGTACATTCGTCGACGTCTTCAAAGTAGATTAGAAGAATTTAGTTATTATTTTAAAGGAGTAATACTTGTTAATATTAAAAACATATCCGTAGATTCCGGATAAATAATTGCCAATGAATTATATTATTTAATAATAATATAGTTTGTCGTAAACATATATTAAACGCGTGTTAACACGATGGCTACTATAACCATTTAAAAATAAATATCCCCAAATAAGGTTAATAAATACGACCTGCTAATCACCCCGATAATCTAAAACCTAGTAAAAAATAATAAACATCTTTATTTATAATATTTAAAATTAATAATAAATATATTGCATATATGTTCAATATCGAACTAGTACACATTTAGTGTTATTATACAGCTTGAGTAGGGAATGAACTACTAACCCGTACACGTAATACCACTTCCGGTGTAACCGATGTTACACTCGCATGTAAATTTCTCTACGGTATCCGTACACTCGGCATTAGAGTGGCAATTGTGAATACCTTCAACGCATTCGTCTATCAGAATACCTGTTAACGGACCATATACACTGGAAGTATATTCGTTAGAATAGAACAATAGTTCTATTAGTATTCTATAGAACCCATAGATATTCAAAATTTTGAAATCAGTTCACATTAATCTATTATAATTATTAATTAAAAAAGGGTATTCGTTATTATTATTACAGATATTTAATTTGTGTTATAATGTTATTAGCTAATATTGTCAATTATATTAAGAATGGTATGTGACTTTCATTTCTTATTTCCATTCTACGAGAGTATAACTAACGATCGCAATTTATTCCATCTCCGATATAGCCTTCATTGCAGACGCAGTTGAATGACCCCAAAGAGTTCACGCAATTCGCGTTACTATGGCAACCGTGATCGCTTGCTTCGCATTCATTAATATCTTTTAAACAAATTATCATAACGGATAGTTCAGAGTTTACAACATTCATAAAAACAATGTCATATTTTACTATTATCGAAATATATATATATATATATATATATATATATATATTACATTATTATCTATTTAAATTAATTACGTGATCAATAAATAACTTAAAACTTAAAACTCTAAACCACAGATCGAGTAATTAACTCCACACTCTAATTTGACCTTTAACATCCACTCTAATTAGCACCGTTACACAGAAACCGCGACTAACCGTTACACGTGACACCATCGCCAGAGAAGCCAGACTTACACCGACACATGTAGTCTTCCATGGTGTCGGTACATATCGCATGCGCAGAACAGGTGTGCGTACCGAGCGCGCATTCGTCCACCGGGACTACTGGAGTGCAATCGCTCCAAGATTAGAGGATATTACATCAACTTATACGTGTAATACGTTACAGTTTGCAATGACGATATCGCCTACATTTCACATATGCTGAATTACTAACTGTCGCAGACGACTCCATTTCCGGTGTAGCCATCTTTACAGACGCAACTGTAGCTGCCTTGGTTATTAACGCAGTCCGAATTGGCCGAACAATCTGTACTCTGGCCCAGAATACACTCATCTATATCTATTAGACAGGATAGGATGTGAATTGAAATACATGAGTTACAGATATAATAAATCGATATAATAAATTAAAAGTATGTAATTATGTTTTATTACATAATTATATATATAGGAATAAAACTCGAGTATAATAATTTGTAAAACTAAATCATTGTTAAAGATATTCATCATATCTAAAGCCGCATATTTTCTATAAAAAACATCACTATATTACCTTTACACACTCCGTTATCCATTGAATAGCCTGTATTACATATACAGTGATATCCGCCCTGTGTATTCTGACAATGTGAGTTTGATTGACAGTTGTGTGTATTTGAGTTACATTCATTCACATCTGAAATGTGGCAAATTCAAAATGAATACATTTGTAAAATACTGATCAATCTGGTTTATTAACTTTATTTTATCTCACGATTATAATATTAAAATTATTAATAAATTATAATTTCGATAATATATTAACATAATTATAATATTATATTCTATGCATAAGTTAATTAAACGTTGCAACATATATTAATTCTTTAGTCAGTTGCAAAAAACTGATTAATGTACCTTGGCAGTTAACATTATCTGGGCTCTTATATCCGGTTTTACAGTTACATTCATATGCTCCGACGTTATTTGTACAGAGGCTATTTATTCCGCAAATATCCGTATTCTCGATACACTCGTTAATATCTGATTAAAATGCGAGTTTTAGTTGTATCTATATAAAATATACTTACAAATAGAATGGCGTGCTATTAATTCTTAAACAGCAAAATGATGCACATAAATGGCATGATCTATAGTTTGGCATAACAGTAATAATAAAACAACCGACCGTAACAATCCACACCATTTCCTCTATATCCTGGTGAACATTCGCACCTGAAACTGCCCTGCATATTAAAACAAATCGCGTTCGTGTCACAATTGTGAGAATTGTCGGAGCACTCGTCAACGTCTGAAAAAGATAGCAGGGTTTACATGTAGCGGTCGCTATGTTAACGTGATTACAAATGTATATCGATTCAGCTAGCGACTGCTTGACTTGGTTGTTGTTGTACATATATTTATTTAGTTATTAAATGCATAAATTTAAATGCAGATTAAATGAAAAAAAAAGTTATACTAAATATAGACTAAAATAAAATAGAAGTTAAATAGAAGATTAATAAAAGTTAGACTAGAAATGTAACTATAATTAATATCCAACTTAAGTTGGAGAGAATAATGAGTAGATGTCTGAATAGTATACAAAATGTAACTAGAAGGTAGATTAGAGATTGTAATAGAAGTGAACTAGAAGTGAACTAGAAGTGAACTAGAAGTGAACTAGAAGTGAACTAGAAGTGAACTAGAAGTGAACTAGAAGTGAACTAGAAGTGAACTAGAAGTGAACTAGAAGTGAACTAGAAGTGAACTAGAAGTGAACTAGAAGTGAACTAGAAGTGAACTAGAAGTGAACTAGAAGTGAACTAGAAGTGAACTAGAAGTGAACTAGAAGTGAACTAGAAGTGAACTAAAGGTGAACTAGAAGTGAAATAGAGGTGAACTAGAGGTGAACTAGAGGTGAACTAGAAGTGAACTAGAAGTGAACTAGAAGTGAACTAGAAGTGAACTAGAAGTGAACTAGAAGTGAACTAGAAGTGAACTAGAAGTGAACTAGAAGTGAACTAGAAGTGAACTAGAAGTGAACTAGAAGTGAACTAGAAGTGAACTAGAAGTGAACTAGAAGTGAACTAGAAGTGAACTAGAAGTGCACTAGAAGTGAACTAGAAGTGAACTAGAAGTGAACTAGAAGTGAACTAGAAGTGAACTAGAAGTGAACTAGAAGTGAACTAGAAGTGAACTAGAAGTGAACTAGAAGTGAACTAGAAGTGAACTAGAAGTGAACTAGAAGTGAACTAGAAGTGAACTAGAAGTGAACTAGAAGTGAACTAGAAGTGAACTAGAAGTGAACTAGAAGTGAACTAGAAGTGAACTAGAAGTGAACTAGAAGTGAACTAGAAGTGAACTAGAAGTGAACTAGAAGTGAACTAGAAGTGAACTAGAAGTGAACTAGAAGTGAACTAGAAGTGAACTAGAAGTGAACTAGAATAAATATAATTACCTGTACAATATTCTCCACTGTACCCTTGTTTACATTGACACTTGTAACTGCCATCGGTGTTTATACAGTTAGCTCGCTCGCTACACGTGTGAACTTCGTAACATTCATTTATATCTAAAGGAATCGTCATATTTAGAATGGGAGGCATCTGGCAATTATAACATTTAGCAGGTGAAACAGATGAACAATTCTAAATTAATAATGACAATGGGACATTGGTAATGTAATACATTAATTGGCATATATAATAAACAATACAGTAGTTAGCATTCTTTATCGGTTTACTAAACTGAATGCGTATTACGATAACAATAGTTACAGTATCTATAGGTGCAGACAATAACCGTAACAATGGTCTCCTGTTCCCCTGTACCCTTCCTTACACTGGCAGTTATAAGTTCCCGGCAGGTTGATGCATGTAGCGGATCCGTGACAGTTATGGGTATTGATTTCGCATTCGTTGATGTCTGGCGTATTGTTTAATCGGTTATATTTCAATGGCGTAATAAAATTCGCGATATGTAAGGAATTATAGTAAATTATGTAAATATTTGAATTAAACGGCAATAAAAAGTATAACCAATTCAATTCATAGATTCAATTCATATATGTTGATACAGTTGTATTATATTCATAATGTTAATACAATGAATACGTTTCACTAGTGAGTAAGATATATCCTATTGTTGCGACCCACCGGAACAAGAAACTCCATTTCCATGATAACCGCCTCGACAGTCGCAAATGTATGAGCCATCGGTGTTGGTGCAGTGCGAGTTAGAATGGCATACGGATTGTCCGTTGACACACTCGTTGACGTCTGGTACAGAGGAATACGAGGTTCCATTAACTTAATTACTTTAAGTTTACGTTACATTCCGAAATTTATATTTTTTACTAAGAAATCAATTTAGAACAATATTTATCATAATAACCATCTGGAATTTATCGTATAAACCTTCAGGTATTTGCTTACTAAATACTATATAATACTTGTTTACTTATTTATTACTATAAAATATTTTTATTTAAGAAAGCAGTTTCAAATGTACCCAATAGCATCTTAAGTTTAGTACTGTCGATAATCTGCTAACCATTACATTGATATCCACTTCCTTCGTATCCCAGTTTACAAGAACAAGTATAAGATCCGGGAGTATTAGTACAATGAGCATTGGAAGAACAATAGTTTGTATTCATGACACACTCATCGATATCTACAGATGTTTATATTGAGAATTAGATGTTTCAGATAAACCTTTTTTTCACAACTGCCTGTTAATCTTTATAAATTATATAAATTAAAGTCTTGTTTATGGAAATATTATTGACTTATTGATAGTTATATTAAATTCTTATTTATAGCTTTATTATACATAGTAATATTATAAACATATGCATAGTAATATTCTAAGCTTATCTATAGCTATATTAAAGTGTTAATTATACAAATATTTTAATTTAAAGAATTTTTAATTTCAATGTATGTCTATTATCTTTAAAAATGTTTTAATATGTCTTTATATATCAAATATATCTTATTTTCTTAATGTTTTTAACGTATTATATATACTGCATGATACCTCACATGTTGACTATCTGTCTATGAACCTTTACATCCGCTAGGGCTCGCGGTGTAGCCAGGCTTACAAATACAGGCATAACTGCCCTCCGTATCAATACATCTGGCGTATTCTCCACAGATCATAGAAATTTCATCGCATTCATTTATATCTAGTATACACGTAAACATATGATATAGTGTATTATATTATTTATATCTATTATATATATATATACATGTGCAAGCTTTATATTACTTAAAAATTAATTCTAACTTGTGCAATTCCTTCCATCACCATTAAATCCACTTTGACAAGTACATGTATAAGAACCATATGTATTCATACAAACCGCATGCTCGTGGCACGTGTGTGTTTGTTTTGTACATTCATTTATGTCTAAATATTTGCTTAGTATTCACTATATATATATATATATATATATATATATATATATATATATATATATATATATATATATATATATGTATATATATGTATATATATATATATATATATATGTGTATATATATGAAGTTATATAATAAATGTACCTTATAAACAATAAACTAGTTGTTTTATTAATTACTTTTTTTTATTAATCTATCATGATAAACATTAAAGAATATTTGATTATTAAATAACGAAATATAAAAGAATGTCTAATTATTAACTATGTATTGCTAACAAGTTTACAATGTAATGTATTCAGTAACCTTTACAATATCCTATTTCCTTTTCGAAACCGGATATGCAGATGCAAGTGAAACTTCCTTCGTTATTGACACAAATCTCGCTCTCGATACAAGAATGTGATCCTATGACGCATTCGTTGATATCTGGAAACAAAGTTATACACTACGGTAAAGAGTGTCCGGGGAAGTCGTACGTGTGTATTAATCCGCTAATTAATATTAACATGTTAACACTTCGACACTTACCTTTACAAACTCCTCCGACTCTTTCGTATCCGTATTTACAACGGCAAGAAAAAGAGCCCATTTTGTTCATGCATTTCTCATTAGTAGTGCAATTATGAGTACCTATTGTATTGTGTAATATTTTTAGTTTTTACGAAATATATTTCAATTGTCCAAAGTAATTTTAAACAGCTATTATTTCTACATTTATCTATAAACAAAGCGTACTCTCGTACGAATGCGATTCGTTTACAAATCACACTTCTAATTAGCCACCAATCCAGGTAATTTATTTCCTCGTCAGTTCGTTAGCTGGTTGAACTATGACCTATACAGACGTTACGTAAATATGATATAATATGCGACTCTATTCACATATGATTATCACCTACCTTGCGCACATTCGTCCACATCTTCGCACTTAACACCAGTACCCGTGTACCCTTTGACACATGTACAGGTATAAGAACCAATCGTATTCTTGCATACGGCCTTGTAGTGACAGAATTCGGACTGGGTTTCGCACTCGTCGATGTCTGGAGTTATTGAGAAAATGGACGTGGTTTACATTTGATTGACAATTTATCGGATCGTGGTATACACCTTTAGACGAAGAATTAATATAAACTATAAATTGGTGTAATTTAATAATTAGATGTAATTTTAAATAACATTTTTTAATAATTTAATAAAAACCAAGACGATAGTATTATATACTATTGTTATTTTGATGTAGCAGAAATATATTAACGACGTTAATATATAACTATATTTATAAAATATATTATAGCATACGAGGATACATTTGCTAACCAATACACTTTGTTCCCTGCTGTACATACCCATTGTCGCAATCTATATCTGTCACTGTGTTTATAATAGACGAAATCAATCTATTATTATAATCAAGTAGTCTTGTGCGTTCTCTTATAATTTTAAATGTAAATAATAGAATACTAACAAAATAGTATGCCACTATATATATTCTGTATTATATAATCCCATTATTAAAAAAATATATAATAAAAGAATATTGTCTAAATTATATATTTATTGTATCATTGACTTATTAGCGACAATTAATTATTAACTTTTCAATTTCTAACTAGAAATAACAAATAATAATCTATTAACTCAATAAAAAGTTATTCTATATTCAATAGTAGCAATGCTTTATTATTAACCTTTGATTCTTGTAACAATTATATGTTAAGTAATTATTTTAATTCATATAATTATTACATAGTATTCTTTAGGGACGCTATATTGCATGTATTACTAACGTGTACATGTGTGTCCATCACCCGAATACCCATATTTACATTTACAACTGTAACTGCCAATGGTATCTCTACAATTTGCATTAATGTCGCACTTGAAACTTCCTTCGGAACACTCGTTGATATCTGTAATAAACGCGGTAGTTGTAATGTATTGCATTTCATCATACATTTAGATACACATACATAGGAGTTGGTGAGGGATATATGCCATACCCGTTTTAATCACTTACTTCCTAACTATCTAGGTAAATTGATAAGTTTTAATTTATAAAATTTAATTGAATATAATATTTCTTATTCCATCTTTTAGTAAAATTGATTTTGAATGCATTTATAATTTTTATTATTTTTATATTTGAATTAAGAAATAAATCCGTTATCTTTAGTTATATTCCTATGACTAATATCTAAACGGATAATGAATTTCGTATATACCCGGGAAAGAAAATTACATCGTATGTATTAAGTTGCACATAAGAAAACATATAAATAGTTTAATATTACTAACTCTCGCATAATTTGCCGTCGCCCTTAAAACCAGATCTACAGGAACAACTGTATGAACCGTCGCTATTTGTACAAATAGCATAGATGTCGCAATCATCTTCATTGACAGTACACTCGTCGATGTCTGCGAAGTCGGTAGTCATGAGGTACTGATGCAGGTCATATAACTGGTTATCAAATTAATTTTGGCGGGGTCAGGGAGCACGCGATTAATCTAGCTGAAGCGATTTTACTTATATAACGGTGCAGAAATTATGATTAGTACTGCAGTTGTTAGAAGATCGGTGTTCACTCTATTATTAGAGGTAGGTGAGATGGCATAGAGTTAAATCTAGAGTGGTATGAGAACATGTGATTAAGGTCGGAGATATTGATGATGCAATTCATTTGAAAGGGATCAGAGGTCATATATTTATGTTCGGTAAAGTGATTGGTAACCGTATTAATAATACGTTAGACAAGGTGTATCCGGTTAATATTATATAGATAATATACTAACTAAATTAACGTATTGCTAAACAAATATAAATATGTATTCTTAATAATTCCATACTTAAGTTTTATAAATACAAATTAATCTATATAAAATTTAAATATTAATATCATAAAAAATATCTTTATAATAAGTTGCAATCTAACAGTTACTTTATATTGTTGTTTCACTAACCCTTACATGATCTACCATCCCCTTGATATCCCCTGATACACACACAATAATAGCTTCCTTTCGTATTGTTGCACAATGCGAAATTTGAGCATAAATTCAAGTTGTTATCCAGACATTCATTGATATCTGGTAGGAAAAGTGCATAAATAAAACATGTTTAGTATATTATTGAATATATATAATATATTGAATATATATTGAATATGTATATTATTAGAACGTATACGTTGTATTCTTATTTAAGTATACTTGTGTTACATTATACTTTTATTTCATTTCGTATATATATGCATATATATTTCATGTACATATATCAAAATATATACAAATGTAAGGTGTCAAACACCTACCAAATTATAGCCAATGTGATTTATTTAACACGTATATAAATTTGTCAACACGGTATTTGATACTTTGGTTTACTGAGACATCTACACACTTCTGGTAACTTTAATAATTTTACTTACCAGCACAAGTAGTTCTCGTCAACTGTTTAAATCCATGTTTACATCGGCATTCATAGCTTCCGGCGATGTTATGACAAATCGTGCTCTCGGTTTTACAAGAATGGGTATGTCTCTCGCACTCGTCGATATCTAGCATAACACAATATTGTAATTAGTGTATAAGATATAATTGCATTAAATATAGATGTTGTATTAAATTTAAATTCTATGTTTTATGATTTAGAGTAAGCTAAATAATATTATGCAATTATAACAGTTTGCAATAATCAATATAATGGTGTAAACACCATTATAATATGTTTTCAATATTCTTTATATTTTATTAAATACAAAGATAAATGAATTCTAGGTATAAGTATTTAATATATAATATATATAAAGATATGCCTTTAATATATTTATATATAGTTAAATATCTTATTCTACATCGAACAAATAAAGAATTTGAATACATTACTTTATAGACAACGTAGGTGTAATTAAAGCGATTAGAAGTTATATAACAAGTAGTACTATTGCGTAACCAGTGCACGTTCTGCCCATGTCAGTGCTCTCGTAGCCGTTATGGCATTCACAACGGTAACTTCCGATTGTATCCAGGCACGCTCCCCTCTGAGAATCGCATTTATGAGCCCCGCTAACACATTCGTCAATATCTATATAGATATTAATAATAATATTACTAAATAATAGGGGTTAATATTATAAAGTTATATCCTTTAATTGAAGTTAAAATAAAGTTAATAATGGAAACAACTAATTTATATAACATTATATCGATATTTGTTCCGGTTGAAATACACTTTATCTAAAATAGTGATTTCCGTGTAATTTCTAAGTCGTATTTACCATTCGGTCTCAATCTATTAGCATTAATTCAGGATAAGATGCAATACCAACTTTTGCAAGAGTGTCCATCTCCTTGAAATCCTGCATCGCATCGGCATGAGAATGAACCCTTTGTGTTCGTACACTCTGACCTATAGTGGCATGAATGTGTCCCGGCTAGGCACTCGTCGAAATCTGTTAAATTAGACGTGATGACGCTATGGATTCAAGATGTTTTATTGTTATCTGTTTAGTATAATTATATTGAAATCTGGTAACGTATTAATAAGAGAGGACTATGGAGGAATAGGGAGAGGATAGAGAACTTAGTATATAAATTGGTAGCCTATTATTATTATATATTGTTGTTACGCATTTTCTTTGACTATATAAGTAACACTAGTTATTGTTATTTTCCCACCACGACTTCAGTCGTGATACTTATAATAATGTTATTATTAGTATTGTTATTAGTATTACTATTATTTCTATTGGTGGTATTAGTATGATTTTGCTAATATTGTTCAATTGTTTTACTAACCTACGCATGTTTGCCCCCCATTGGGAGAGTAGAATCCATTGTTACAGATACATCGATAACTTCCGGGGGTGTTCCTACAGAATGAATTTAAGGGACAAACATTTCCGGGATAAGCGGGTTTGCATTCATTAATATCTGAACGAAGTGGTAATTGGTTAGTTTGGGAATGAAACTAGAAGAGCATTCGTAAAATATTACAGAGTACATTCGTAAAATATTACAAAATGCAATAGTTTATATCGTATGATGCAATTAGTAGTTTAATGGGACTATATGTAATGTTAGGATAACTTAGGATATATATAACTATATATATATATATATACATAACTTATAGATGAATGGAGGTTTATTGTATATATACGCACATAGGGGTCTGATATTTAATTATTGTTTTGGGACAAATATAAAGTATCTCGAGTATTTTGTTTGAGAAAATAGTAATGGTTTGTAAATCCGAAAGCATATTACGTTATATATTAAATTAATAGAGAATAAATTATATATATATATGTATACATATATATATATATATATATATATATATATATATATATATATATATATATGTATATATATATATATATATATATATATGTATATATATATATATATATATAGATTTCGGAAATAGTGAATATTTACTAATTCCGTAATATAATTATTATATATAATGTATCGTCAAATTTTCTATAGAATAGTAATATTATATATATTTTCACCTTTACATGTAGACTCCACCATTTCGTATCCATGTAAACAAGTACACATGTAAGAGCCTTGAGTATTTGTGCATCTGGATTTATCATCGCAATTGTGAGAACCTTTTTCACATTCGTCAATATCTGAATACCGGCATTACATTTGTAAGTTGGTACTTACTAAATAGAACAACACGTTATCGGCATTATAATGAATTTTAAATTTAGCTGGTTGTAAGGATAATATCTAATTATAACTTATCAAACTTACACTTTCTCTAGGTGAAATGATTAAATGATAATAATTACAAATCTAAAGCCTATATGCTATATGTTGTCATAGCTTATTAAGCGCTAGTATAACAAGAATATGATTATATTACTGACCATTACATGTCACTCCATCACCACTATACCCCGCCGGACACTCGCAGTAATACGACCCCAGTGTATTGTTACATAAGGCTCGAGGATAACAAGGGAATACTAATAAATTGCACTCATTGAGGTCTGTAAAGGTATTAGATAGGTGTAAGATATAGGGCTTGTATATAGATTATATAGAGTTATATAGGGTTAGACAGGTTTTCATAGGTGATAAATAGATATAAGATCGGTGTTAACGATGTTTGTTTGTAATTATATTGATGTTGTGACAGAAGATAAATTAAGAATGGTATTATATTTTCATAATTCATTCTAAAGAAGCTAGATTAATGAATAGAAATATCAAATGATATATTATAATATTGTAATTAATATTCCCTTTTATTAATAATTCTATCTTGTAAGTTATTCTAAATTATAAACCATAATAATCGTATATTTGGTAACTTGACCCGTTATGACCTCGTTTAAGCTCTTTTGACCTCTAACCTAAACAAGAAGTTCCGTCACCTTCATATCCTCTATTACATTCGCATTCGTACCCGCCGTCGCCATTTTTACAAATGGCGTGCTGGTGACACGATGCCAAGTTTTCAGAACACTCGTCTATATCTGTAACGCAATAGAGAACATCACGCAATCGGCGCGTGACGTTATGCAATTGCGTGTTGTGTAAGAATTGTATAAGAAATGAACTAAATAAGCGGTAGACATTATTCTAGGTCTAATGATTATTCACAATCAGTTTTTTTTTATTTCATATGTTCAATGTTTAAAATAGCTACAAGCACAATGCATAACCCGTTATACCTACCTGTAATAAATCTACATTATTGTATATATACTGTATTATCTACACTATCGTATATATATATATATTGTATATATATATATTGTATATATACTGTTACGTTTGCGTAAACTCTCTACCCGCTGAAACTCATGCTACAATATATAACCTTGGCAAACCCTACCATCTCCTCTGTATCCGTTATGACAACTGCAGCTGTAGGAAGCCGGAGTGTTTAGACAATCAGCATTTCTAGCACATTGATTGGAACCGGATGCACACTCGTCGATATCTGAAGACAAATCATAATTTATAATTCTATTTACGATATCAATTATTAATATGCATATCCGTTGTACAACTTAAACTAAATGTAAGCTAGATTCTTGGTATCAAATCTCACATCTCATATTTAGGAGATTTTCTCGATCTGCATTGAGTAAAAACTCGAGATAGTATATATATATATATTATATATATATTATATATATATATATATATACTATAAGATACTATACGGCTATAAAGAGTCCCACTAACCATCGCATGTCTCCCCATTTCCAGAGAAACCCGCCTTACAAGTACAAGTGAAAGAGAACTTCGTATCTTCGCAGATAGCATTCTCATCACAGTTGTGAGAACCATCTTCACATTCGTTTCTCTCTGGTTATAGATCGGTAAAGGTTAAGGTTCAAATACGTACCAAAACATTCGTGAGTTGAGGATAATCATAATATATTCGACTGCATTCAATCTTGTTTGAACTTTTTACAAAATATATAATCATGTTAAATGTCGAACAACATTTCATTGAAATTAATATTACGAGAATTTATTTAATCGAAATAGATTTATCACAAAAGTAATAATAGATATTGCACATATACTAAAAGGATAACTTATGATTAATATATGTATTGTCTAAGATGATAGATATATGTTATTGTAGTGTTAAACGTTATATCGAGATTACCTTTCGCCACGCACTTGTAGGTCTTCCATTCAACTCCGAATATACATCTACTACAAAGATATCCTTGGTAGGACCAAATGAACTTGCACACGCCTGAAACAGAAGGATAATCGTACAATAAATTAAATAATTGCTACCAACGTATAGTTATTCATAATATATAAACTCTCGGTTAACCTTGAGTACAGAAAGAGTTCTCATAACAAGATGACCGTTCCTGGCATTTCCGGTCAATGCTATCTATCACTCCGCAGTTATTACTCCTCCACCTCAACTCGCAGATAGGCTATTGTATTATATATTATGTAATGGTATATTATGCAATGATAACCCGAATAATGTGATATGCTGATAGTTTCGGAACATATAATTTAACGAGTGAAGTTACGAGATGTAATATTTGATGTAATATTTGTTTATTATAAATCCAATTTAAGGACCTCTTTTTGATTGCATCCGACAAATTTACCGTGTTTCTTACAATCGCTCATCGAGGCTACACCCGAACAAGAAAGACAATGCATTTGTTCTCCGGGTTGGCATGCACCGTGAGGAGCTATATATTTGTTAAAATTAATTTTCGTGTAAAATTTCAATAAAGTAATATTTACTGAAAATATATCAATTATCAACACAGTAAATCACTCAAATGGATATTTATTGAAGCATTTCTGTAAAGAAAGTATTTTTCATTCAAATAATGAATAATATAATACATTATTATAAAAAAGTGTTTTATAATTTATTATCGAGGACTCGAAAATATCTGCTATAAATTATTACACTAATTTATTACTTCTATTAATAGCTGATCAATCGTACATTAAATATTATATAAGAATAGATATTATGTAATCTAAATAGTTCTGCAATAGTACATTACATAGTTCATGTAAATAGCTATGATGTAATCTAAATAATGATTACTAACAAGGTCGACACTGGTACTTTTCATTATAAAGTATACACATGTATCCGAGAGTGCAAGGGTCAATCCGCACAGAAATGATAACGGCATATTGACCTTTGTCTTTGGGAACACAACGACTTTTTATGGTGCAATCAGAAGATAGCCAGGTTGCAAATCTCTATAAATATCAAATATTAACATACATTTTTTATATAACTTTTTCAATAATGCTTTTCAATAATGCTTGTATTTATAAAATAATATTATATATGTTATCATTATATTAAAGTAAATAAAGCGTAATTTAATTTGAATAGTATTCATAAATTTAAACTACATTTTTACAAATTATTGCATCACGCTTTATTGTAAGTTTTAGAATTAAACAAATATCCATTTACATTCTTAGATCGTACTTAAGATATACTATTCTCGTCTTAGACTCCATTCTAACTTGTCTATACCTTCCATTGGCATCGATACACCCACACTTAGTTGGGTCTATACATGTCTTTCCGCTGAGTATTTTTCCTGTGATTATTAAACTAAATTAAATAATTATCGATACCTTCAAACAGAAGATGATATTATGTATGTACAGTGTACAGTGTACATTGTACACTATATATTATTTAATATACTCATCTTAATAAAATCTTCCCTTGGATATTTACGATGATGATTTCATTAGATCATTAACTCTAACTTAAAATCTTCTTTGTTACCAATAAGAAGATATCTATTCAAATATCCTATCTTAACTAAAATCTATAGGAATCAATGATGATCCTAATAGTATCCAGATGAGCTAACCATTAGGACATATGCACCCAGCTCTCTTGTCCGGGTCTGGACAATCGGTTTCGGCATCTGGTTCGGCGCAACTAGCCGGACAATTGCTAACGGAGCCTGCGTATACCATTCCACTCGGGCAGTACAATGCTATTGTGGGTAGGGTTGAGTACTTGGCGATTGCGAGAAGTCTGAGGAACTCTTGCACGATATGTTTGATTTAGTAGCGTATGATATCTATGCTTATGAATGCTTGAATAAATATGAATTAAATTTCATAGTGTATAACTTTTACTGTTTCGGTTTATAATCACGTATAGTAGTTGTGATAGTAAATTACGTTATAAAGTATGAATTAAATGATTGATGTTCGAGTAGAATTGTATCCGTATAATGAAAATTGGTGAATGTAATTGATATAAATGTGAATATAATATGAAAATAATACGGTACACGGTGTGCTTATGCGTATATGATTCATTGGTGTATATTTGAGGTGGTGAAAGTATACAGTGAAAGTTTAACCTCAGGTTACTAGGATGTGTAGTTAAAGCCTAAAGCATAGAATATAACGGCAACTAACGGCATTTACATTTGTTTCTCCAGGTAGGAACATCATTTCCGAGATAAATGCATTTTTTACTAAGACAGGAAAGTTGTCTACATATATTATACTTTAGTTTTGAGAGTTGTCCTTTGTAAGTTTCGTACGTACATTTGCATTGATCTATTGATAAGTTAGAACTTCTATAATAAATTATATCAAGTCATAAATAAAGTATATTTATTTAATATATACAAACTATGAATTGTGAATAAAATTGTAAAAATAATATGATATAATATTGCATACGATAATGTAAATCTAACGATAAAGTTTTTTCCATTTGTACGTTCCCATAGCTAGGAGACAGGTAGCAAAGGTAGTGTCGATATTGGGGTTAAAGTGACCGCAGTACAAATCAACTTCGCTTCCGTTTCCAGGAGTATTAGGGTAGAGTACGGAACATCTGAATGTATCAATTCGTAGATAAAACAGATCATTTTATTCATCACGATAATATTAGCAACAAGATCCTCGATGTTTAGAGAATATTATGTGCCAAATTGATTAGTATCGTTATTTTACATGGAGCTTATTCCAGAGCCTAAGGTTAGTACAGTAAACACGCTAATTTGTTAATTCAGTTCAATCAGCGCACCGTTCACTGTAACCAACGTCTCTACTTCGGTGCCCGTCTCCCTGTAGCTCTCGCACAGCCTTCTGTCTCTGTTCTTAACATCCGCGATGGCGTCGCTTCCGTCTTTCAGTCGATAGTCGTCTGATTCCGCCCCGTTCATGTTGCCGCAAATCCCGGACATCGATCCACTGTTATGAATGTAGTGTAGCTTTACAATGGAACTACGTTCGGCTTAACAGTAGAATTTTGTGATAAATTTGTCATAAATAACTAAATAAATTAAGATATACTAGCTAAATTAAGATAGACTAAATAAATTAAGATATACTAAATAAATTAAGATGCACTAAATAAATTAAGATATACTAAATATATTAAGAAATACTTAATAAATTAAGAAATACTTAATAAATTAAGATATACTAAATAAATTAAGATGCACTAAATAAATTAAGATATACTAAATAAATTAAGAAATACTTAATAAATTAAGAAATACTTAATAAATTAAGATATACTAAATAAATTAAGATATACTAAATAAATTAAGATATACTAAATAAATTATGATATACTAAATAAATTATTATATAATCGCGTAATTTGTAACACTAATAATTTAATAATATATGATTTAATTCCGGTATCTATTGTAATATCAATAAATATAATTTAAATTATTGGATATGGAGTATTTTTAATTTCCCTAGTACGATATTACTGTTTGTGTAGCTATTTCATGAATTTCTTTAATTAAGAACTAATGGTAACTTCTAGACCACAACATAATTGACAACCATCGTATTTACATTCAACTACTACATAACTGATAACTAACTATTACGTAATTAATATTTGACAACCAACTTGTAATTATTAGCGACTCTGACAATTACATTTGCTTCTCCGTCGATTTTCACCGTCACACCACAGTCTATGACCATGGCTAAGCTGCCACCTCTTTCGCAAGTAATACTCACTCCTGTTATACACCTAAAGGGTAGATCTACCCTCTCTCCGTTCACCTAGGAAGGTCGGTGAGTTTAGTTTGATGTAGAGTGTAATATCATATAGTTATCAGGGCAATAGGAGGATATCATAAGCTATTTAATAATGTTATTTATAATGATTGCATAGATATTGTTACACTTATTTATAAATGTACGTTGAAAAAATACCGAGAGGAGGATTTCTCTGGTGGTTGTTATTGCATTTTTAAGATCGGTGGTTGTCGGTATGGCAAACTTACCACAACTCTCATGTTCTTACGCAGAATGATCTTGTAACCAGGAATGTGCACCTCGACAAATTTAGTAATTGCTACAGGAAGTTTACCTTTGTCAACATCGTTCTGTACTTTATTTTGTACTAAAACCCGGAAGTATCGAATTCCATGACCTAAATTAAAATATATCATTATCTTTCATAATTTGCGACTTTAAATAAATAATTAATAATACGATTTGAATCTGCTTCGTTAATTTTATTAAAAATTAAATTAAATATCAGTTAAAAGCTAAAAAATTACATGTTTAAGCGTGTAGATTTCATTTAGTTATATATATTTAGAATATGGAATAATTTAATCGAGAATATAAATATGAAAAACCTGTGTCTTGTTAATATGGTTATGTATATACCGGGATTGTTATAATATGCTATATTATTTACATACTTTTAAATTTATATAGAATTCTTTTAATAGATTATTAAGTGAACAAATGTATTTATATAAAATATTAGAAATTTATATTATATTACTTGAATTGACTTTATTATCATTTATCTCTAATAATACTTCAATGGAAAAATCAAACTCTCCCCTCTTTCTCTTTTCCTAATTCAACGTTCTACCAACCTTTCGGAGATGCCGCTAAGAGATATTTGCAGGTACCCATGAAAGTCATTTCGACTCCATCGAATGTTTTGTAATCGATATTACCAGACGCGAAGCACTCTCTTCCTTCGAGACCTGAATTGCAAATTTAAAAATTCTGTATAATTATTCATGGACATAAGCATCGTAAGAAGTTCTAAGAATAGAAATTTCAATAGAAATTCCAAACCAGAAGTTCAACGCATATATAATTAATAAAATATATCACTGTTAATATATCAATAACGATGAATGAACAATGCCATTTATTCAATAAAAATAAAGTAACGTAAAACATGCCCACATATATATATATATATATATATATATATATATATATATATATATATATATATATATATCAATAACCAGTAACTGGTTTACACCATTTCTCCTTGATACACCGTCCCTTGTAAAGAATCGGGAATAGGTGAGGGCATCGACACTTGGGCACACACTGAAGAGTGCACACCGGGTGTGGTCGCTCACACGTCTTCTCGCATGCTGATCCGCACTCGTCCCAAATCTGTTGCCCGCTGCATACTTTCGATGAGACGGTTTAAAGATTAAATGTAGTTGTAGAAATCAGATATCCATTACAATTTGCATGTATTTATATATTTACATGTATATATACAAATTATATATTTCTATATGGTAACTATACAAGATGTGAAAGTGACAAAAATTCCTAAATATGCCACTGTCATTAAAAGGAATTTCAATAAAATATATAATTGTCATAATAATCTGCAATGGATTGAAATATTAATAATATTATTGGAATAAAATACGGTTAAATATAACTGCATATGTCTGAAGTTATATTTATTATAATATAATATATATATATATATATATATATATATATATATATATATATATATCATATGTAATTTCAAATTAAATATTATTTATATACTATCCTAGTATATTCAACACCCTAATAGCATTAACAACATTAATACACATATAATAATCCACTGCTTACTCTATAAATACAGGTGAATATCCAAATTCCTGTTAATCACTTAGTAAAACTGCATATATCTCACTACAACTTATCTATACACACCGTTAACCTTTTATACACCACTAACCTTTAACACACGCGTACTTATTGTTGGTGAGCTGACACCTTTGATTGTCCGTACATCCGGTGACGATCTTTGACACGATATGAGAGACCAACTTCTTTACATGCCTACTCACTCTCCAGACGTAACCGATACAACGAGTTGTGCAGACGTAAGATATAGTACAGTTGGAGCTGGTCCACCTCTCATTACGCTTGGGTGGGATGAAGTGGAGTTAGAGGGGAGGTAACGGGGATTTGGAGGGTTTAGTTTGGTTATCTCCTATTGCACTAGTGAGATAGGATATCGTGGTGTTCTTAAGATTACCTGGGTATATTAGAACACAAAAGCTATACCATATGCGTTGGATATGTGTTGAATTAGATGTTCTTAGAGCTTTACTGGCCAAATTTAATCTAGATTTCTACTAATTGGAGATATATATTTCTACGACCACTGCTAATTATATCACCGTATCCGAATATACTCAATAACGGTCTGGTTAGCAGAAGCATTAGCGCGTACGCCTGACCGGATGTCCATATACACATCTCGTTACCTTTCTATACACTTCATTTTCGTCGAGGCACCCGCACTCGTGTTTCGGTATGCAGAGGTCACCCGAGAGGACCCTTCCCTTGGCGCAAACGCACCCGTCCCCGTGGGTCGATGAAGAACACTCTCTTCGGCGATGGACGTCCACGCAGGTTGCTTGGCAACCAGACGTGTACTGGGAGTACACCATGCCGTACGGACATTTCATGGCTAGGGAAGTATCGATATTACATACTCGGTATTGCTTTGAGTTACATTTATTTAATTATTTATTGTGCGACATGGTATGAATATTATTTACGTTATGTTGTACTTGTTTCATTTATATATGTATTTTACAACATGCCATATACTGTAACTTGTATTGACTATAATAATCATCAACATTCTATCATAAAATTAAATAAATATGTATTATTTCGTAGTAATAAATATTGATTTTATATACTGCCTCGATTTCATTGAAACTAACGGCATTTAGCCTTCGTCCTCCATCCATTCGCGTTATATCCTAGGCACGAACACTTATACACGAATTGTTTTAGGAAGTTGCACCTTCTTTTTTGGATCAGGTCCGCGTTCCAAGAGTTTTTATAATAACAGGAAGTCATTTCATAACGGCATCGTCTGCAATGCAATATTGTTATATATATAAATATAAATATCATAATTATAATTCAAATTATAATATAATTATCGCGGATACTTTATAAACTCACTACTAGAAATATTATATATCGTATACTTATAGTATGTCCTGTATATACTAACTCTATACAATAACCTGGTTACTTTAAAAAATTAACCTAATAGACTACAGTCGCTAACTTGATATAACAGCCCATGGCAGTTCTTCCTAATCGAACTGAACACGCTCCTAATCCAATATTGGAAGCCAGAGCGTAGAGGTCGCAATGTCTGGCTGTAACCTGGTTATCGTCTGGTACACCCACGTCATATGTAGGACCCTTGCAACTGTTATGTGAAGATAGTAGTTGCGATGATTAAGGGGATATTAGTGGTTATATTAGCTAATAATGCGTCGAGGCATTAATGTCAACATTCGCTGCGATATTAGTTAATGATTTAATTTAGATACTAATTAATTAATTATAGAAGGTATTAATTGCGATATCAGTTAATATATTAGTGATTAATTTATAAAGATTGTTTGTCAAATGTTAGGGATACAAATATTTACCTATACTTATTACGTTAATAGTGATTTAATAGTAAATATATTAACACCGTAATGAATTACTTTAATCCTACCTGTCGCTGTCGGATGTCTCGATTTGCCAACTGTTACATATACTTGACCATCTGGTTTTGTAGTAGTAGTAAACGTTGACTCCCGACCTAGTTACGTAATCATCAGAGCTGTATCCATTCATATTACCGCATATGCCGTTAAGTTGATTCCTGTAAGTGGAATATAATAATATAAATTAAACAAACAAATACAATTCTAATTAATTTGTAAAATTATTTATAATTTATTATTTTTATTCTTCCATATTAAATTCATATAAATATTAGTTATAGTATATAGGACAAGATTACCAAGATAACCTATCTTCTATATCATAGTAACATAAGGATGTACTTTATATTATAGTCACATAATTATCATGGAAAGAAAATTAAAGCAATTTATTTAATTATATTGTTAAGTAAATGTTTTTGATAAATAATAATTATAAAATAAAAAAATATTAACAATTCAAATTATAATAATATCGTATCTCTCTTAATAATATAACTTAAATATGGAACTTTTCTTTCTGCTGGGTATATTGGTAATTTTGGATATAACTCTACTACGAAAAATGACAAAATAATATATATTGAATTGCATTAAATAAATTTGTTAAAGTAATTATATGAACATTTAATAAATATTATAAAAATACCTTTCAATTATTTTAAATGGTGTTTTAAAAACATATTTTAAAAATAATTTCTATGAAATCAGAATCTTAATACCTAAAGTAATATAGAATTGATATTATAAGGTACTTATAAATAGTAGCTCACCTATAAGTATTCGCTACTTGTACGGATGCACTCCGACCTTTAAATGTCACGATCACTCCGCAGTCCAAAGTTACGGTAATCGCGCACTCCCGATTATATTCTATTTTCACTCCTCGTAGATTCAGTATGGGCAATTTCGTCAGGCAGTTATTCACCTGTTTTAGTTTATGTAACGATCGCTGAACATCTTAATATACTGCTTACTAGAGCGTAACATTTGTAGCTTATCGTCATAAATAACAAACCAAGACGCGTCTGTCGCTGTACACTCTTATAAAATGTTTATCAACTTGTACTTCTATATATTTTGTTATCGTAGTTTCTCCCCTTCCTCCGTTAGTCTAGATTCGGGAGTTATTTATTATAATATCACACGTATTATCATTAGTGATCATCATCGCGTATTAGTATCACTTTGTAGTATGATGCCTATTCGATAGTATTATATAAGTCGGTTAGACTAACGATTCGTTGATTCGAAACGAGAACTCTCCATCCGGGATAACCTTGACCTATTTTCTCGTTAGCTACACCGGACAGCAAATACTTACAAGTACCGGTAAAATGTAAAATTACATCGTCATAAGTCCTATAGTTGATAGAACCCGAAACAGTACATATGTTTCCAATTTCGGCTGAAAATATATATTTATAGTAAAATATCAAGTAGATATTTGTCACGATTTTTATTTAGTTTAATATTAATATCTTTTGTATATCATTTATGATATAGTTATGTTACCTTCTCTCCAACTATCTTTCACATTTTTTGTAACATTTTTGAAACATTGGTAAGAATACCATTTCTTGGAGTTTTCGTCTGCGATTTTATTACCAATATATATGATACATTTTTATGATTTGTTTGTAAAATATTTTCAATATGAATATTCAGAATAATTTATATTTTAAATCATAATTAATCATGTTTTTATATAAGTTCCTTGAATATATATATAAAATAATTCACATTATATATATATATATATATATATAATATCTAGTATTTCTCTAATTTGTTATTAAATAGCATATAACCCAGTTGCCAGACGTCCTCAAAACTCGTGTCTACCGCACTTCTGGAATCTAAATAAACTTCCGATGAATCGGATGAACTAGATGAACTTCCGATATACTCGCCAAGCAGTGCTCCGATACCCTCACTTCCAATGGATCCACCATACTCGGAACTATCCAATTCTGTATATAAGGTGGTAAAATGAAAAAAGATAATTAATATAGATCTACGATATTATACTAAGTACATAGTTATTTTATTTGAATTAATAAATATTTGTTATATTATATCGTAATATTAACCTCTTTTGCGTCTTAGAAAATTGCTTCTGGGTCTTGAACTTAAACCACGTTTTCCTAATCCATCGGAAGAACTAGATCCATCATTTTCGATTTTAACTGATGATTTGTTTAAACTATTTCCGGTTTTATTTACAGAAATAGATATATCATTTTTATTTTCACTAGATGAACTAGATCCTCCATTTCCATTTTCACTAGATGAACTAGAGCCTCCATTTCCATTTTCACTAGATGAACTGGATCCTCCTTTACCATTTTCACTAGATGAACTAGATCCTCCTTTTCCATTATGACTAGATGAAGAACTAAATGTTGAATTGATAGAAATTTATATAATAGAACATAATGAATAGTAAATATGTTAATTATTAATTATTGATTACTAATTAATAATATATGTTTTAAATGATATAGCTATAGATTTATATGTACTATATTGATATATGATATAAGAACTTAGGAGGCGTGATAGTGTTTGCATAATTTTACCTGGAATCCGATGAATCACTGCTTGAGTCCGGAAGTGTAGTCTTATTCGGCGTTACAGGAGAAGTTTCAATGGGTGCTGTACTAGCCGTAGATATCCGGGTCGTAATTTGAGTCGACAAAGGTGTCGAGGTACCTGGATCTCTAGTTAACTCAGCAGTAGAAATTTCTCCGGTAGTGTGAATGCACGGCGTGGTTGTCCTTTGGTCAGTGGATTTGGGGCATCCGCAGTTGGGGTTCTTGCTGACTGTGTCCGGAAAATCCGGAATATGTAGGTCTTTATAATCGCCATAGCCATCATTGCCATAGTCGAGATTATCTGGATAATGATGAACTACATGAATATATTTACGCTGTGTATTCCTTTCAATCATTTTAATACTAAAATATACTAGTTATAAAAAAAAACATAAATATGTATTCTCCGAAGCTCTAAATATATTATTTCATATAATACTAACAGTTAATAACTTTAAAACTTATCAATAACTATATTCAGTAAGATATAATACATGATTCATTTTAAGTATATTGAATATATTAATTTTAAATATAAAAAAACTTAAATTAAAAATGATACTTTATGTGTTAATGATAATTTATTAAATTTTATATACGCAATGAATTTTTTCATGAACATTTTATATGCAATTATATTATATTGTTATATCGAAATAGTATCGATAATGTAATCTTAATACAATACATATATATATATATATATATATATATATATATATATATATATATTATGTATATTGTATTACAGTAACCTAACCTGCTATGAGTCCAGAACGACATATTACTAGTGTGAGAAATGAAAAAAGCAGAATTTCAGCTGTACGTAAAATTTCCATGATCCCTGTAATTAATTATGAAACATAAATCTATTATTTCTTAACTATCTTTGAGTTCAATTAAATATTATTAAAAATAGATTTTTTATAATATTTATATAAATAAGTGAAAGGAAATATATATATATATACATGTGTGTGTGTGTGTGTATGTGTGTGTGTGTGTGTGTGTGTGTGTGTGTGTGTGTATGTGTGTGTGTGTGGGGGTGTGTGTATGTGTGGGAGAGTATATGTGTTTATATGTATGTGTAGAAGATTTATTGTAATTTCCAACCTTGTTGTACCTAGATCGTAGAAAGTAAACTGAACGATTGTTTGTGGAGTTCACTCCATTTATATAGGGTGTATCGAATGTGAATGTATGACATTAAAGTGACAGCATATCCTCTCATTAAATAGTAGGTGTACTAACAGCTGTGAATAATGTCAGCTAATGACTAATAACACTACGAAATTATTAAATATAATGCAAGTTTAAATACATTTGTTTATATGTATATTGTAATATATGTTGTATGTATACGCAATATACAACAATTCATATATTTACTTTATTTAAATATTAGATATATATTTCTCATTGTCATATAGTTATATATTTTATTAATATATATACTTTATCACTATTTGTATTATCTTCTGATATATTATTATTATTATTATTAATAATAATATCATTATTATTATTATTATTAATATTATTATTATTATTATTATTAATAATAATATTATTATTATTATTATTATTATTATTATTATTATTATTAGTATTAGTATTATTATTATTATTAGTATTTTTTTTGTTTTATCATTGAATTGAATAGAATTTTATTTTGTTTTATGATAATACACTGTATAAATTAGGGGACGGAGGATCCAATTTTTAGAGTTCGGAAGACTCAAAAATGCTTGATATTTATATTGTACCTTAATTAGAGTACATGATTAAATAATCAACTAGGGTACGAAATGATTCATTTTTAGGGTACGTCAGTACTATATTTTAGTGTACATGAGGTACGAAAATGCACAATTGTTTTGTGTTCCCTAATGTTATATAAATAAATAAAAATAATTACAACTCTATTTAGAATTAAATAAAAAATATACCATTTTTGTATTTTTATTGCGTGTGTTATGTAAAAAAGTACGTGTGCTGTTTATTGTAAAGTTTGTAACTTATTTGATAACATTAATTGATCCAACATATAACTAATTTGTTAGTATTACATATATATGTGATGATGAATTACTTATCATATTAAACATATGATATGATGAATTACTTATCATATTTGTATATAAAGTATGCATAGAAGTATACTTAATAAATAGATAACATATCAGATACATTATAATATATAATATTATTATAATAATTTTAATAATATTAATAATAATTAATAATAACTATCACTCTCCTCTAGTGGATAATACATAAGTGTGAACTTCACACATCTCCTTCTCCCTCTCCCACTCCCTCTCCCTCTTCTTGTTTCTATATTTTGTATATTTATATATATTAATTAATAAATGTGTTCAATTTTATGGATTATTATTTTATTATGTAGGATATTTTAATCTATCCGTGTACAATATATAATATAAATGATGGTGCAGTAATATTTATAATAGGGTACATGTCTAAGTTTTAATTATGGTACACTAATGTTTTATTTAGGGTACACGAAGGGATTTAATTAGCGTAGATAAATACATTTTATTTAGGGTACATGAATACCTTTTCAATTAAGATAAACGAATACTTTTTTAATAAGGGTACAAAGCAATTTTTTAATTAGGGTACGCTAATATGTTTTATTTAGGGTACATATGGGGTACATCGTAGTTATAAATGTAGGGTACAGTAGATATATGTTTATGGTACAATTCGTTTTATTTCTTATGTACCCTAATTAGGTACTGCCATACGGACATGGCCTGTACCCTAATTTTTTACAGTGTGGAAAAACATAGAACATTGCTAAGCATTCTCAAAATATAAATAAAGATTTAACGAAATAGATTTACATAGATAATAAATACAATTATTAATTGTATTGAGAGAACACATTTTAACTAAATGACACAATTTAATAAATGTATTTAAACAAAAAATAACCATTGACGGACTCCAATGCAAAGTATTTTAAGCTTAAAGTACTTGTTTTGCAAATTAACGGAAACATTTATATTTATTATAAATGACATCAACCAATTTAGAGCTAAGCCGCTTTTCCCTTTATTAATTAGTCTGATTTTCAGTACACTATGATCTAGAGTATCGAATGCACCTGACAGGTCTAATAATAACAATTAATGGATTACCGAGATCTTTCATAATCAGTATAACGTAAAATACATTTGCGACTGCAGTTTCGGTACTCTAATTATCTATTTGCATTCTAGTAATCATCCATTAAATTACTACCTTCTATTGTTCTACAATTTTCTCAGTTATCTTATTGCATAATCAGTTGAAGAACAAGATAATTGCTATGACATTCTGTATCCATATTAGCCATTTTAATTCTAGGAGATATTTTAGTACGTTTAATAACAACATCAACACGTCCGTTGTAAAAAGAGGTTTTGATAATGTTATGATAATAGCTCGCTATTTAAATGATAGATGTTTCGACTGACAGTGGTAATGGTTCACGGGGAGCTTTAAATTCAGAAAATTTAGCATTATAATTCTATAAAGATATATTATATATATTATTATAGCATTATAATCATATAAAGACTATAGTTTTAATACCTTCTTCAACAATATACATATTATTTCTTAAGATATAATTAATAGTATTAATAAAATGTGTTATTTTTGTATCAAATTATTCAACAAAATGCGCACATACAATAGTGGGTTCCTCATCAGGGTATTCACCATATTATTTTATTTACATATACAATTTAAAAATTTAAAAATTGAAGGGAGTTAAAATATTGAGAATATGTTGTATTATATGACTAGAAAGATTGTTATAAGAGCTATTCGATGTTAAAACTTACTTTTGTTAAAAAATAGCATACAAAATAAATAAAAAACATCTTTATGTGCTCATCTACAACAATTTAAACATGTTTTTATCCAAATTAATGTTTTAAAAATAATACCTCAGTATGATTATTTTCTATATTTTTACTTAATAAAACATATATATATATATATATATATATATATATTATAATTACTTTCGCAACAATAATTAGCATACTACGATATATTAATGTGTTTAGTCAATAACCATGGTTACTGCAGTAACCAACATTGTATCTATATATAAATATATATATGTGCGTTTGTATATCAGCAATTCCTAATTATAAGTTTGTTTTTTTTTGGATAATCACACTTAGTGATAAATATAATTATAGGTTAGTGATAATAATCACATTTGTGGTTTTAAGCCATTATTTCAATAACATGATAGTAATTGATTTTTATCAGCCACGGCATGACGAAAATGTAATATAAATTATTAATTTTACATCTATAACAATATTTACAATTATACCGATTACAATGGCATTAATACCTTGCTATATAAGTAATTATGATTATATACTCTAAATATCCCTCAATATTAAAATTCTAGTGTAAAACCATGAACCTTGAAAATTAAAATTAAATATACTCTCAAATATTTTATTATAAAATATTTTCTAGATGATTAATATATTATAGAATATTTCGCATTAGAACTATTGTATTCGTTACTAAGAATATGTAATAATATATATTTATAATACATATTTATATATATAAACTATATTTTACAAAAATAATATGCAGTAATATCTAGTATATGTAGAATATCTTATATATAGAATATATATATATATATATATATATATAATATATATAATATATATATATATATATATATATATATATATATAATATATATATATCCTATTATATAATATTATATAATATGAATATATATATATTAGAGTTATTTAAAAATTCAAATATTTGTAAATATAATGTAATATAATATAATAATTTGATTATAATCAGAATTTAAATTGTTATTTAAATTTTTCATTATACAATTAATACAGATTCTATGATATATTTGTATCTAAATAAAAAATAGTTTGTATGTCAATGAATTTCACAACATTTCAAAGCATTGATTTTACATCAGTTCAAATTTATAATAATTCTTTTAACTATTATTATTTTATAAAATTTTAATTTAATTCCGAACATTTAAAAAATTATTCCAATAATTTTAACATTTAGGTTAATCAGTATTATTTTTGAAATCATAAGGATTATTTTTGTCATTTAAAAAAAAATTCATCTTTGAATTATAACAATTATAAATGTGATATTATTGTTGTATTGTTATATATCAAATAATTTCAAATAGATTATTTATTTTTAAAAGGTGTTTTTTTAAATTATATTTTTTTAATTATTATGTTATTTACTATATTAAAGTTAGTTTGTTTTAATAGTGTGTATTTTAATCATTTATTGAATTGAGGTATCTTATAGTTTATAGTTATTAGTCTTTTTAAATATATGTTTTACCCTCATAATCATCCTCAGTGTCATCTTAAATGCTATTTTTATATATGTTGAACAAAAGAATTATATAAAAAATATTCATTTAAAAGTATTATTTTATAATTTACGAATGATGTTAAAAACAATAAATTTCTGTCCGATAAATATGCTAAAATTTATATATATACTTATATATTTACATTTATAAGTACATTTTTATTATATTTGATTTTGTTTATATGCTTAATTTGTATAATATATAAAATATAGTTTATAAACAGTATATATAAATATTTATATATATTAAACTATATCTATTATTGGTATCCGATGTAATGAATGTTATAATCTTAACAATGATTATATATTTATTTGCTCCCATAATTCTCAATTATATTTGTATCATTCAAATATGGAGTCAAAGTATATAGTTGGAGATTACGTATGGTTATTACAATCTTATTACATATTTAAAAAATAAAATAGTTGGTAATTATATTTTCATTTATAACATATTATTATTTTTCATAGGGCAAAAATGAAAGGATTCCCTGCTTGGCCTGCAAAGGTATTATTCTGATTATAAATAATAATATTTTAAATTCTTTATAAACAACACATTCAATCAGCGTCTTTTTCAAATTTATTTTTAAATATTTATAAATTTATAATTTACTTTTAAAGTATTACATTTAAATTTCATATTTATTTCTAGAGTATATTCTTTTATATAAATAACTAGGTTGTTGAAACTAAACAAGAATGCAAAAAACCTGTAATAAAAAAACCAGTCGCATTTGTGTATTTCTACTTTTCAAATAACTAGTTAGTATAAATATCTTATAAAACAAAATATGTATTTTATATCATAAAGCATACCATCATATAACAATTATTTTATAATATTCGTAAAAATCACGTATAATAATACCAATATTATAAAATCTTTTCACAGTGCATGGATTACTGATGACAACATATTTGAGTACAAACTTACTTTTGATAAATTTTCAAAACCTAGTAATCGATTACCTAAAGGTTTTAAAGAAGCTATTGACTTATTAGAAGAAAATTATAGACTAATACCACCGCCGGTTTATATATATTATGTAATGTTTAATTATAAATATTGTGAGTTATATAATTGGGTAATTTTTCATAAAATCTATTTAGTCATTACCTTCACAAAGAACGTACATTGTGCCGTCAAGTGAAATCAGTTCTCTAGAGAAGGTTTACATGATTTAAATATATCAATATAATTCAATATAAGTATATATTAAGTTTATATGTTATTAATATACAAATTGCATTTGTTATGCGTAGAAAGAGGCAGCACAAAAAAGAAAATATGAAAAGAAAAAAGTTTGTACAGAATTATCCATAAAATACCTTTAGAAAATAAACTTAGATCACCAGTATTCATGTGTATTGTTTATATTAGTGTAAATATCTATAACAAGATCAATAAAGTGATATTAGTATTTGTAACGGCAAAGTATAATTTTCGCAAGTAATTCATTTACGTCGCAAGTGCAATCGCCGGTCGTAGTAAGGTTTACCGCGTGTAAACTATGGTCCACTTCGCAGTCGCAGGAGTTTACCGCCGCCTACAAAACCTCCGCTCCTCCGCAACGCAAACGCATGTCCGCCACTCCGTCGGATTGTTCCGGCCGGTCGACGCCGGCCAACGGTCTGTCAGACGACGCCGAGGACGGCGCCGGCGACTGCAAGTACGGCCGCCTGATGTCGAATCGCAAGGCCAACCGCATGAAGGCCTCCCTGGAGACGTCGTTGAACCCGGTGGGTGTTTTGAGCACCGCTCGAAGGGCTTGCCCTACTTTCCTCTTTACCGTGCAAGTCTTTCGTTGTTGCCTCCTCGACTGCATTATCTCTTTCATTGTTCGCTCCTTAATTTCGTTGCCTCTCATCGTTCCCTCCTTAACCGCATTGCCTTTTCCCTTTCCCTCCTAACCATGTTGCAACTTCTACTACTCCTCCTATTATCTGCTTTCCCTAACACCTACTTATTTCTATTTCTTGCTGAATATGTATAGTGAGCATACTAGGTATTTATTACCATGTTATTATTTATGCATTCTAGATGTTATTACCAGAACCGCTCACATCCATATTTTCTCTTTCTGTGCCTTACTGATTCTTGAATAACCACAACATATCCAACTCGTTAAATTCTATTATGCTCTCTCCTCGCGTTGCTGACCTCTCTCTCTCTCTCTCGCAATCTTACACGCTCTGGTAGTGTATAGCTGCCAGACCAATTGTTCCAATTTGCTTTGTTATCTGCTGCAATTCACTCCGCGTGACAATATGTGTATTGTCGTCGGCTCTACACGCGGATTGTTTCCTACAGGTCACTATCTCCGCCTCTGAAGCTGTTCCTCTTGATATGTTTATTGTAGAAAGACATGTTATGTTATCGCAATGTAGTGAATTTTCCACAATTGTATTAGTTAATACACCCTTTATTAATAAATTGAAAATCTGTAATATAATTTTTTTAAAAAACAATAAAAGCTGTATTAGAATTAAAAATAGTATTACTTCTTTATTCAACGAAATATTATTGTTATTTCAATTTTATTTCCGTACATTGGTTATGAATAACTGAATGTGATACATTTTTATATTAGTTGAAAATATATTGTAACATTTATTGTATTTTTAAAAATTAAATATTTTGTTATTTTTTATAATCTAATTATTTTTGTGTTAACATCAATGAATTTGATAATAAATTCCGCTGATCATGTAATGCATATATATATATATATATATTGTACAGTGTGTTGTAATATTTAAAATAAAACTATATCTTTTTAGATTTTGGCAGCTTTTCAAAACCAATCCTCAAACGATCTTAAATTGGTAAGTATATACTTTATTATAATCCCTGTGTGATTGAGTTATGTAAATACGCACATACAAAATTTAAAACCCTCTCCTGCTGTCCAGGCGGAACCAATCATGATATCGAACAACGATCGTGATGTTCAACCTGACCCTTTGAACACTGTAAATGTTTGTATTGCCTTTAAAGACATTCATAGACAAGCTTTTATGACATACATTCTAAGTTATCTTTGTTGCCTTCGTTATTTGAATGAACATCTTTATAGTATATCTCGTAGTCTCGCTTTAGTTTTGCTAAATCCTTTTGATCTGCTTACAAAAAAGTAATAATGAAAGAAAATATGAAATGTATTTACGTTTTTTCAATAAGTGATAATTTCAAAAAAAAATTTAATCATTTTAATTCCTGTTGAATTATTTTTATATCTTAGTAATTTAGACTATAATATTACTATATTTAATAATCTAGACTATAATATCACTATACTTAATAATTTAGACTATAATATCACTATATTTAATAATCTAGACTATAATATCACTATATTTAATAATCTAGACTATAATATCACTATATTTAATAATATCAGTTGCTTTTACAAATTTGTTATAACATTTGACATTAATGTACTTCTTTAAATTGTGATATCAATAATATTATAATGGTCAGATTTGAAGTTTTATTTCAGTCTCACTACTCTACTGGTTACACTGAACTCTACTCTACTCTGCTCTACTCTACTCTATCTACTACTTGTCATTTGAATATTTGACTCTAGAATAATTTGAATTCATTATTTCTACACCATTATTACTATAATACATATTCAAATATTTTGAATGACAGGTTATTAAGAATGTTTGCAATCTTTTTACATTCTTGTAAAACATAATTTTACTTTTTTTCGAATACAAAATATAACTTTTGTTTTATTCGCTAATGAAACGCATGTAAACATGATTCACTCAAGTAGTTGGTGTACTCTACTCGAATACTCTACTCGAATACTCTACCCGAATGATATACACTAAATCCTACTTGACATATAAATAGATTAAAGTAGTAGAGGAGAGTAGTAGAAAATAGTAATAATTCATATATTTACATAATTCATACTTTCCATAATAGAAAGCTTTCGCCTACTAAAGTAAAGATAATAATTAAATAATAGTTATATTTTATTTATATATTGAACAGAATAATTCAAATGTAATATTATATACATTTTAAATAATCTCACAATATATTACTTATAAATCTCACTGAAACTGATTCAAATATTCAGGAAAAATTTAACAGAAACCATTATAATAATATTATAATTAAATAGTATGAACCCTTTTTTAAGTCAATAATAATATAGTTATTATTGTGAACCAATAGATTATTACATAATTTAAATTTTTTGCTAACTAAGATAGCTTATCATATTTATATTATTTATATAATATATCATATATTTATATTCAAATGCAATATAAAATGAATATAATATATACGTATGTTTTAATTTTACATTAAAATATTTTTTTAAAATACATATATTGTAACTATTAATAAATAAATACTAAATTGATGCACATAAATCTTATAATAATCATATATACCTAATATTATATTTTGTTTAATAATTGTCAATATATCTAAAGCTATAATTATTATAATTTAGTATTTTCCTGATTTTATACTTTTTATTGAATATAAACAACTATTTACTTATGTATTAATGCGTTTTTAATCTGAATATTGTAAAATACTTTAATATAATTTATATATAATTGAATTATAATAATTTATTAAGTATAAATATTCTATAAAGCTATATGTACTTTTTCTTACAAAATATACTAGCAAAAAAGGTCATGTTATCATTTTCATTTTCAATGTTGTCTCAATTTAATTTGGTCATCTATGTAATTTGGCAATAATGTACAATGAATGAAAGTGTTATTCAAAATATGTCAATATATTGATTTATAAATGAATTATCTTAATAATTCTGAAAGTTTAATATGTATTTAGATTTATTGTATATTGTTATTCACATAAATAATATTATAAGTTACTAATTGTCAATCATATCAAAAATAAATATCTATCATTTTATATAAATAAAATATGATTACATATTTTTAATTGATTATATTTATTATAAAATATATATATATAAATTTTAGAATTTACGAATCCATCAATAAATATTGATATATATAAAATATTGTAAAATAAAATAGTTCACTAAAATATATAATTATAGATATTGAATCAATATCTATAATTATATATTTTAGTGAATTATTTTACAATATTTTATATATATCAATATTATTGATTGATTATAGTTTTAATTTAAACAATTTGATATATAAAAATTATCATTATTATACTTAATAATAACTTGTATATAAATTATTTAAAATCCATAATTAGTATTTCTTATAATTTTAAATTTACTATTTATATAATCATCTTTTTATAAAGTTCACACACAAAAACTTTATGATTATTAAATATTATATACAAATAAAATTAAATCATATCTGATTATTAGCCCACTAAATATGTTAATACATAAAATATGAATTTGAGAAATATAATTATAATGTTATTTGTTAAACTTATGAAATTTAAAATTAATAAAAAAATTGTATTATTAAATATCAATTATAAATTAGTAATTCAATTTGGATACAAATAATAATAAAAATAAATATAATAAGATACAATTGAAAAATATAATAATATTTAAAAAACTGATTTACACATATATAAATTCTAACAATCTTATTTTTTTTTTTAGCTATTTCTCAACTTTTGTTTATTTTTACCGAAAGTGTAAAACTAGAATGACATAATTTACATTATAAATCAAGTTTTATTATTTCTCATAATCTAAATTAATCTGTCTTCACCAGAATAATAATGTCTTCACCAGAACGAGTTTTATTTTCCTCTTATTCTAATCAAGTTTGTTTTTATAAAATGTCTATAATCTTTGATTGTATTTTTATTCAAAATTGATATTTTATACATTTCATAATTTAATTATAATAGATTTACTATGAAATATTTCAATGAGTAAGTATATATATATTATAGAAATTATGTTCATATTTTTTTATTAAAAAGAATATTTTAATATATTCATTTACTATTTTTCAAAAGTTTATTAATTTTACAGATGTTTAACTATTTTGAAAATTATTTTCATATTTTAATAGGTTATGAACTTTCTAGAATTATTTTTATATCATTTATATAAAACATATATATATTTCTTACTCAAACGCTACTTTTATCTAGGAATATTAAAATAGAGTAATTTATTATTATTAATTTGCTGATATTTGTGAGATGATTATCAATAAATTAAATGTTTACATAATATGTTTATATTTATAATAAATTTATATCCTATGAAAATATAATAGATCACTTAATTTGTAAATCTTTAGTTTCATAACCATTCACATGCAATTAACCAGTGGATCTATATATATATATATATATATATATATGTGTGTATGTGTGTGTGTGTGTGTGTGTGTATGTATATGTGTGTGTGTGTGTGTGTGTGTGTGTGTGTGTGTGTGTGATTAACTATGTACTGGGTGAGGAACAAATTATATTAATAATTAAATATATCTATGGATGCTATTAAAATATATAATATAAAGTATTCTAAAAGAAGAGGCTAGGATTTCAAGCATATTAACATTCCTAGCTTTTCTTCAATCTGTTTACTAAACAACTTGGTATCTACTGCATATATTATATAAGTGAAATTGAATTTACCTCCTTTTTAGTTAGTATATTATTTACATTAGAATAATATATAATTAAAATTAAATCACTTATTTATAAATATGATAAAAATCATATTAATTATATTATATATTATATCATATGAATCATCCTCACATAATGATATTAAATATTGTAAATATATAACCTTGTAATTTATAAATTATATAACGCTTGCTCTTAATACTTGCAGATGTAAGGATATGTTAATTTCATGGGAAATAAATCTACATGTTCTAGATTAAACCTTGCAGAAATAGATTAGAGGAGAGAACAGTAGTGCCAACTATAAAACTAACAATCGTTCAGAATACTGAAACTCATATTCAAAATACTCTAAAAAGTTATTGAACAAACACAAATTATTGAATATATTAATAACCGTATGATTATTGAATTATGTAACTATTTAAATTACAATGATTGGTTGAACAGAATGCTAATAGTTTTAATATTAATTAGAATCATTTTAATGTCGATGGTGTAAAGATATCGGTTTGTTTAATAATACTTGTTAAATTGCATCTCCGATTAGACATAAGCTATCTTTTGTGATAACATTTGTGATTACGTAATTTCTCTTATTGTTTAATATCATGTTATTTAGTTTTTCCTCTGATTTACATTTAGTAGAATTGTTTTGTCTATTAATAGAACTTGTAAATGCCAAATTATACATCATTTACAATTGATATGCATATATGATATATTTGATCTTATAGACTATCTTAATAATATTAATATTTTACTCTTGTTAGATGTATATAATATTCAAACAAATTCAAACCCCATAAATATAAAATTAATAAAAATATTAAATTAACCTCCATATATATATCACAGTGTCTAAGCTAGTCTCTCAAGCAAGAACAATACTATCAGATATAAGTAATTACCAATTGTTTAAATAAAGTAAATAATAATAGAAATTTCCTATATGTTTATCAGTAACATTTTTAAAGTCAAGTTAAACTATTCTTTTAATAATGTTATTTATATAATTATATTATAAATTATAGTTAGATTACTTTTGATATAAAAATTAATATAAAAGATTATTATTAATATTGTCAATATTGTTTTTATAAAACTCTTTATTTTACTTTATTGTATCTATCAAAAGAAATAACATTCTCTACACTACCACAGGTATTACTGCATCATCATTTACAAATAAACCATTGAATTGCTTTTCAAATTACTTTATATCTTTATTAATAATATAATTATGAAATAATAAATGTATTTAAAAGTATATGTATTCTCTATTTTATAGAAAATTAAAGTATTATTTTTGAAAATTCTTTAATATTTTTAATCTCTAAATATAAGTTGACCATGTGAATAATATTCTAATATATTTGTTTATTATTTATTATCGATATTATATTTTACCTATTTTGTAATCTGATTATACATTGAATTTAATTTAAACCAGATCATAAAGTTATTTTATTTGTATTTTAATTTTGTGTATTGAATATTTTCTAATAAAAACAATGAAATATGATTTTACAATATTATCTTGTATTCATTACGAGATTTATATAAACCAAGAACAATTATGAAATAATCCATGAGATTATTTTTATATTTATCTCATAATATTAGAAATATATTTTATTTTATACTGTAATATAAACGTATTCACGATGTATACAATTATATAATTATATTGTTGGAAATAAGTGTTTCTAAAAAACTGACCGCTAATATTGACAATAACCCTACAGCAGAACGCCAACAAGAAAGAAATAATTGCGTCTCCGTACAAGATCGGCTTCCTCGGCCTGGGCTCGATGGGTCAAGGTATCGTGTCCAACCTGCTGGCTACAGGTCACGAGGTCACCGTGTGGAATAGAACTCCCTCTCTGGTTAGTTGCGACCTCGCGACCCGCTCCCACCTACTCCGTCGCGCACCGACGAGCTTGCGTTCACAGAGGCGGGCAGTACTTAGTTTCCAGTTGTTATTAATGCATCATCGTTGGCGTATGGACATGCAAATAAACAAACGCACACCTCTACACATGCGTGTAACCTATTACTTATTTTTTCTCTATATGTTTACTCGTCAGTTCGAACGTAAATACATACACTCGCACACCTGTTCACGCACTCACTCCACGATTACACTCCGCATCATATGCACACCTGCTCATAGACACACACACACACATTTACCCGCTCACATATTCTCTAACGTACCCAACTGACTGGTCTAAACCCTCGCTGACCCTATTGTTATTGAACTCGATACTTCAATGGAATCGTAGGCGAAGACCAAAACAGATCATAAATCAAACAATGACAAGACAATGACTACACATACGATCATACAATTACATTTACCCTAATAAACCGCAGATCACTATCTGCCGACATTTAACAACAAAGACTCTACCTATAGCTCCATAACAACAACTACAATGTGTCAAGCTGAGCTGCAGTCTCACGCATGAGGTCGCAGGTTCACCCTAGTGGAGACCCTGAGATTACTGACTTCGACAGGCACACAAAATGTCACAGACTTTCATAGACTGTCACAGACTGTCATAGACTGTCACAGACTGACATAGACTGACACAGACTGGCATAGACTGATACAGACTGACACAGATTATCACAGACTGACATAGACTGTCACAGACTGACACAGACTATCACAGACTGGCATAGACTGATACAGACTGGCACAGACTGACACAGACTGTCATAGACTGGCATAGACTGTCACAGACGACACAGACTATCACATACTGGCATAGACTGACTTCGACAGGCACATACTGATACAAAATGTCACAGACTGTCATAGACTGTCACATACTGGCATAGACTGGCATAGACTGACACAGACTGTCACATACTGACACAGACTATCACAGACTGGCATAGACTGTCCTGCTAACTACTGCATGTAATAGTTACTAGCAACGAGACTATGATCGCATTTCTAGTATACAGACTTCCTTTGTACATAACTACAATACATTGTTACCGAACTTGTACATGATTTTTTAGAACAACTACGCAAACTTAAACCTAACTTGTTTACCTCCCGACTCCTTCATATGGACATACACTTGACATTGTACTTACACTACCTTCCTATAACTTATCTAACTGACTATTACGCAATCGACTGTCATATTAATATCATAAGACAGACTGATAGGAAGACTTACGACATATAGATCTATTAATAAATTTACTGACTCATTTTCATTTGACCCCGTGTACTTTAGCGTCATTACTGCTCAAACTTTTGGTACTTCACTGAAGTACATACTCGAACATACTCGGACTAAAACCAACTACTTTTCAATGTATACCAATTCACCTTAGTTTAATTTCACTTTAGGCAAACTTAAGGACAATTTTAGAAAATACAACTGAAATTACACTGCAAGTCCAACTCCGCATAAACTACCAAATTCATTTATCTTATATAGGAAATCTCTAAAACAATTAAATTAACTACATTAAAAACATAATCGACAATAACTTTAAAGACATACCACATTTCCTGCCTTACCAATCAATACATTATTTGGTAACATTGAAAAAATATACAATAAATCGACCATATGGAATTCTAAACTAACAAGCTTCACTAAACAGTAATACAAGTCTATATATGAATTTATATCTCATTTTCACTACCTGACTATAGCTGAAATATTTAATGTAATTGTTGTAACCGCCAAGAATGTAATGTATACATTAATATATATCCAGGTATCAATTATAACTTGTATTCCTACGATATTGAGTTACATTCACACGTAGACTCAGCATAGATCAACTGCAGAACTATCTTACGAAGGACTACTTAACTCATTAAAATAATATCCACTGATAATGAATACGAAATTCCCAACGATTTAAATTAATGAAATGCCAATTACAAAATACCACGGATTGAAATTTGACAATTGGTAAAACTACAAACATATACATTCACTGAAACAGGCTATTGTTTGACTACCTATTACCACTCCCACGCTACTTACACATACACTAATACTACATCGACTTAACTACTGTGATACCTTATACAGACTAGGCCTTAATGGAATTGCAGACTACTACAATCTCCCTACCTCATCACGAATGTTTTACAACTGAAAATACTCACTTTCCTTACATATTCTATCAACTTCACCTACCTAATCACCTTACTTTACTTTATTTTTACTTTATTATATTATTTACATATAATAAATTCTTCACACACACACATACACACACACACACATACGCGCGCGCGCACACACACACACACACACACACACATGTGCTCATGTATATTTATATGAAACACTCCAGTTTATATAAATATGCTTTTCCACCACATTTACATGTATTATATAGTCTTATTGTATACAGTCCAGGTATTATTATTAATTGTACTAGACAATAGGCTTGTGTTCACAACTGTATTATAATATAGATCTGCTCATAAACACATACTAATATAACATATGCACATGAGTACAGGCTAATATTACAATAAATACATTAGGCATTTACATTAATGCTTTATGAAACCAGATTAATACAAATAATATCTATTTCAAATTAATCATGTGAGAAAAATTACAGTATTTATATTCGATTGTATTTAAACAATAAACCTCTTGTTAATTCTAGTTGCTATTCTTAAATTTTCGGATATCTATTTTAATGGTTCCTGAAATATGATTTTTCTATATTTTCATTCAATATTTATTGAATACGAATATTACGATTCATCAATTTCATGTCAATTTCAAGTACATCAAATATAAATATTATTAAGGAAAGTTCCGGATAGGAAAAGTTTAGGTGAGTCAAAAAATTGCTATTATTACAAAAATGCAATCTCTAGTTATATTTGGTATAACTGTATCAATCCCTCCGTCTACCATATCAATATTGACCACTGCAACCTCCCCTTGTTCATATGTTTTGCACGGCGCTTTCAGTGTAAAGAGTTTGTAGCCGAAGGAGCATTTAAAGGCTTGACACCGGCAGAAGTAGTATCGAGCTGCGACATCACCTTCTCTTGCGTGTCTGACTCTGCTGCTCTTCTACATGTTAGAATAAGTCTTCTACGTCCTCTTACACCCTCATTACGTCCTCTTACACCCTCATTAAGTCCTCTTACACCCTCATTACGTCCTCTTACACCCTCATTACATCCTCTTCACCTCCCTCATTACATCCTCTTACACCCTCATTACATCCTCTTCACCTCCCTCATTACATCCTCTTAAACCCTCATTACATCCTCTTCACCTCCCTCATTACGTCCTCTTACACCCTCATTACGTCCTCTTCACCTCCCTCATTACATCCTCTTACACCCTCATTACGTCCTCTTACACCCTCACTATCTCCTCTTACACCCTCATTACATCCTCTTCACCTCCCTCATTACATCCTCTTAAACCCTCATTACATCCTCTTCACCTCCCTCATTACATCCTCTTACACCCTCATTACGTCCTCTTACACCCTCACTATATCCTCTCCAACTCCCTCACTATCTCCTCTCCAACTCCCTCACTATCTCCTCTCCAACTCCCTCTCTATCTCCTCTCCAACTCCCTCACTATCTCCTCTCCAACTCCCTCACTATCTCCTCTCCAACTCCCTCACTATCTCCTCTCCAACTCCCTCACTATCTCCTCTCCAACTCCCTCTCTATCTCCTCTCCAACTCCCTCACTATCTCCTCTCCAACTCCCTCACTATCTCCTCTCCAACTCCCTCACTATCTCCTCTCCAACTCCCTCACTATCTCCTCTCCAACTCCCTCACTATCTCCTCTCCAACTCCCTCACTATCTCCTCTCCAACTCCCTCTCTATCTCCTCTCCAACTCCCTCACTATCTCCTCTCCAACTCCCTCACTATCTCCTCTCCAACTCCCTCACTATCTCCTCTCCAACTCCCTCACTATCTCCTCTCCAACTCCCTCACTATCTCCTCTCCAACTCCCTCACTATCTCCTCTCCAACTCCCTCACTATCTCCTCTCCAACTCCCTCACTATCTCCTCTCCAACTCCCTCACTATCTCCTCTCCAACTCCCTCACTATCTCCTCTCCAACTCCCTCACTATCTCCTCTCCAACTCCCTCACTATCTCCTCTCCAACTCCCTCACTACGTCCTCTCCAAATCCCTCACTATCTCCTCTCCAACTCCCTCACTATCTCCTCTCCAACTCCCTCACTATCTCCTCTCCAACTCCCTCACTATCTCCTCTCCAACTCCCTCACTATCTCCTCTCCAACTCCCTCACTATCTCCTCTCCAACTCCCTCACTATCTCCTCTCCAACTCCCTCACTATCTCCTCTCCAACTCCCTCACTATCTCCTCTCCAACTCCCTCTCTATCTCCTCTCCAACTCCCTCACTATCTCCTCTCCAACTCACTCACTATCTCCTCTCCAACTCCCTCTCTATCTCCTCTCCAACTCCCTCACTATCTCCTCTCCAACTCCCTCTCTATCTCCTCTCCAACTCCCTCACTATCTCCTCTCCAACTCCCTCACTACGTCCTATCCAACTCCCTCACTATCTCCTCTCCAACTCCCTCACTATCTCCTCTTCAACTCCCTCACTATCTCCTCTCCAACTCCCTCACTATCTCCTCTCCAACTCCCTCACTATCTCCTCTCCAACTCCCTCACTATCTCCTCTCCAACTCCCTCACTATCTCCTCTCCAACTCCCTCACTATCTCCTCTCCAACTCCCTCACTATCTCCTCTCCAACTCCCTCACTATCTCCTCTCCAACTCCCTCACTATCTCCTCTCCAACTCCCTCACTATCTCCTCTCCAACTCCCTCACTATCTCCTCTCCAACTCCCTCACTATCTCCAACTCCCTCTCTATCTCCTCTCCAACTCCCTCACTACATCCTCTCTTACAATCTCATTACGTCCTCTTCACCTCCCTCACTATGTCCTCTCCAACTCCCTCACTATCTCCTCTCCAACTCACTCACTATCTCCTCTCCAACTCCCTCACTATCTCCTCTCCAACTCCCTCACTATCTCCTCTCCAACTCCCTCTCTATCTCCTCTCCAACTCCCTCACTATCTCCTCTCCAACTCCCTCACTACGTCCTCTCCGACTCACTCACTATCTCCTCTCCAACTCCCTCACTACGTCCTCTCCAAATCCCTCACTATCTCCTCTCCAACTCACTCACTATCTCCTTTCCAACTCCCTCACTACGTTCTCTCCATCTCCCTCACTATCCCATCCCTAACCTCTCATCTCATCTCTAACCCCTCCATTAGCACTTCTATAAACTCCAACCATATTCACTACCCTTCTAGCTCTTAACTACTACCTCGCTACTCCACTCATTATCTCATTATCTCACTCATATCTCATTATCTCTCTATCTCATTATCTCACTATCTCATTATCTCACTATCTCATTATCTCACTATCCTAATTAATCCTAGGACAAAGGAAATCACCAGCTATTTATATATAAACATATAACACATTAACCTACCCTAACACATTAACATACCCTAACATAACCTAACCTAACACATTAACATACCCTAACCTAACCTAACCTAACACATTAACATACCCTAACATAACCTAACCTAACCTAACACATTAACCAACCCTAACATAACCTAACATACCCTAACCTAACCTAACCTAATACATTAACATACCCTAACATAACCTAACCTAACCTAACCTAACCTAACACATTAACCAACCCTAACATAACCTAACATACCCTAACCTAACCTAACACATTAACATAACCTAACATAACCTAACCTAAACCTCGACTCCACACTAAAGTCTATATTTACTTTGTGTAGATTATCCGCGGGGATAACGGCGTAATGAAAAGTATACGGCCGGGCAAATTCTTTGTTGACATGACAACGGTATCACCCGACACCGTGTGTACTATACACGAAGTAAGTACTCGACTTACTTACTTACTTACTCACTTACTCAACTACGTAGTGCTATGGTTTAGTGAGTACAGTTCTTACTGAACTACTCTATGTTACCCTAAACCAATTGATATTCCGATGATTTCACAATATTCAATTCAATCGATTGTCAGTGCGAACATTAATAACAGACTTATGACCTCGCGTAACCTCTGACCTCGATATCAGATGATCTCAAGAGCTGGTGGCTGTTTTCTAGAGTGCCCAGTCCTCGGAGATAAAGTGTCCGCTCGTAATGGTAAACTGATCATGCTAGCCGGTGGAGATTATGATTTATATGCAAAATGTCACAATATCTTCGAAACTATGTCTATGTACCAACATTACTGCGGTGAGTTGACCTTGACCTCTCTCTCCATCCCTCCTTCACTCATACCACCCCATCACACCACCCCCCTCCCCTACACGACATTCACATCCTCTCACAGGAGAAGCAGGCAGTGCTGCCAAGATGAACCTCGTCATTAAAATGTTCAGCAACACAGTAATGGCTGGCCTGGCGGAGAGTGTATCGCTAGCGGATGCCATAGGACTCGACACTAACCTGCTCATGAATATCTTGTCCTACTCATCCGTCAGTTCACCACTCGTTAATCTCAAGGGTAAAGGTTAGACTATATGACTCACTACCTACCCGCCCATGACTCACCCCATACCCCCCCCCATGACTCACCACCTACCCGCCCATGACTCACCCCCTACCCCCCATGACTCACCACTTTGCTTAAGATTTACATCCATGTTCTCACAAGTTCTCTAGAAATATCTATGGCTAACCAATATCCCTACAATGAATCACACCATCGTAACAGCCATGGTGCAAGGCCTGTACAACAACCCGGACCATAGACTGTGCCTGGCACAGAAGGACATGAGGCTCGCCGTGGATCTCTCCGAAACCGTAGATTGTCCTCTACACGTTGCCAGCTCCGTGAACGAGGTTACCATTACCCACTAACCACAGTCGCGTATCCATTATCTAGCCGTCGTCGGTCTGGAGAACTTATCATGCGCACTAAGATATCCACGACATGATATATTAGTTCTGTTTTGTTTACATCGCTTGAAATGAACACTTGTTGTATAAATAATTACGGATTTCGACGTCGAATACGCACTGCGTAATATTCGACACTAATGTTATAAATAATCTGCAAACCCGGCCAGCTAATTCATAAGATTATATATAATTTATTCTCCTCGACCTTTGCCGGGAATCACTCCGCGAAATCTATATACAATTAACAAATGCCTTACGCAGTTATATAAGAAAGCCAAGGCCAAGGGTTACGGAGAGCACGACGTCGCCGCTATCTACAGGGCATCGGATGTCTAGACTAGCCCCCCCCCCACCCCCCATCCCCCCATCCCTACCCCCTAACTAGTTCCCTCCTCACCTCAACGTCGCTATGCATCTACATATTGCCGTGTGTGCGTGTTTTCTTGTAAATAAGCATCTCCATTGCATTGAATTCATGTTGTATTAATTACTCCGGATAGCTATTCCCGTTGCTCCTGCGACCTTACAGTTCAAGTACACTGTTAAGTCGACTTCCGTAACTTTTAGATCCTTGTTTTTACTATTTGTTATTTTACTATTTTATCTATATATTGACAACCAATCAATTGTAAGTCTATCCATCGTATGTATATATTTTTATATATATATATATATATATGTATACTTATACTTATATATATATATATATATATATCATTTTCAGATATTTGTATTTTTACAGAAATATGTAATGTAATGATAATATCAGAGCATTTATATTATTTTAATACTAGATGATTTCGTATAATTGTATTCATTATATCAATAATTTATTAATAAATATATTAAAATATATTTGAAATATCAATTTTTTCTTTCAGTTTTATAAATAACATCACACAATAGATTTGTCACACACTAGATTCATATGATTAATTAGTATTATACAAGTATGACTCATCAACATCAATACTACTAGAATATGTTGTAGTTATTGAAATATAAAGTAATCATCATGTAGTTATTGAAATATAAAGTAATCATCATTTAGTTAGTGAAACAAAGTAATCACCGTGTAGTTATTGAAATATAAAGTAATCAAAATGTATTTATTGAAATATAAAGTAATCATCGTGTAGTTATTGAAATATAAAGTAATCACAATGTAGTTATTGAAATATAAAGTGATCATCATTTAGTTAATAAAATATAAAGTAATCATCATTTAGTTAATAAAATATAAAGTAATCATCATGTAGTTATTGAAATATAAAGTAATCATCATGTAGTTATTGAAATATAAAGTGATCATCATTTAGTTAATAAAATATAAAGTAATCATCATGTAGAATAAATATAAAGTGAAATATAAAGTGATCATCATTTAGTTAATAAAATATAAAGTAATCATCATGTAGTTATTGAAATATAAAGTAATCATCATGTAGTTATTGAAATATAAAGTAATCATCATTTAGTTAGTGAAACAAAGTAATCACCGTGTAGTTATTAAAATATAAAGTAATCAAAATGTAGTTAGTGAAACAAAGTAATCACCGTGTAGTTATTGAAATATAAAGTAATCAAAATGTAGTTATTGAAATATAAAGTAATCATCATTTAGTTAATGAAATACAAAGTAATCATCATGTTAAACTACTTAGTAAAGGAAACAAAGTAATCACCGTGTAGTTATTGAAATATAAAGTATCAAAATGTAGTTATTGAAATATAAAGTAATCATCATTTAGTTAATAAAATACAAAGTAATCATCATGTTATACTACTTAGTTATTGAAACAAAGTAATCACCGTGTAGTTATTGAAATATAGAGTAATCACCATGTAGTTATTGAAATATAAAGTAATCATCATTTAGTTATTGAAATATAAAGTAATCATCATTTAGTTATTGAAATATAAAGTAATCATCATTTAGTTATTGAAATACAAAGTAATCATCATGTTAAACTACTTAGTTAGTGAAATAAAGTAATCACCGTGTAGTTATTGAAATATAATGTAATCACAATTTTAAACTACTTAGCTATTGAAATATAAATTAATTACCACATAGTTAATGAAATATAATGTAATCACCATGTAGTTATTGAAATATAAATTAATCACCATATAGTTATTGAAATATAAAGTAATCACTATGTAGTTATTAAGATATAAAGTAATCATCATGTTAAATTACTTAGTTAATTAAATATAAAGTAATAACCACATTATATAACCCAACATAACCTATTAATTTACTTCATTGTGAATATTTACAAATCACAGTTATGAATAGAAGCTTATTTTATGAATATATATCACAAATATATTTGTAAACACAAAATGTAGTATTGTCTATATATAAATATACCTATAGAAGTATCTAATTTACTGAATAAATGTTTAATTAAGTAAACCTTATATTTCCATATATGTTAAGTGTTGTATATACAAACGATAGTAATTCAATAATAAACATAAAAATCTATATAACTATACACTATATAGAGTGTAGAATAGATGACTCATTATTAATGATAATTTGAATTAATAAGTTGATTGAAATATAAGTTTGATAAACTGCAAGCATAGCTTCCTTTAGATTCTAGGAGATCCTTCTATAGGTTCATGTAGCCATTTAAAGTTAAATATAATGATATATTTGGAATATGGTACTGATTCATATTCAAAACCCATGTATGTAAACTAGCAATATATTATATAACATAGAATCTGATTATATATATATATATATATATATATTATGATCAGATTCAATCTTCTCTATTTCTTCTCACATACTTACTTTTCGGTATATTGTCAGCAGTGTTAGCAGCTATATACACCTACTTCAAATCTCCACAGTGATACTCCAAACATTCTTTAATTGGTCACTGACAAAAACAAAGAGCTAATTTTAAATGAAATGTATTCATATATTCAGAGTCTAGTCAAGTTCTTATAATCATTATTATTATAACGTCAAGTTTATTAATGAGTGCATCTACTCACTCTAACGATGGAGTCGCCATCGGGCAAGAAACGATTTCGCCATTGGTCAGCGGTTCGCACACGCAGGCACCTGTTTAACATATGCGCGATGACCTCGCTGTAAACGTGACCGAGTATAGCGGGGTTTGCATAGCGGCCGCGTCTATGTCGACAATATCAGTTACAAACCAGATTATAGACAACTGCGCATTCCTGTTCGTAATGCAAACGACGACTGGGAAGCATTTCACTAGATGGACTAGTTAGAGAACCTCCACGAGGACATAGATTGGATACTCTTGCCCGCAAACTACTCTATGAATCGACTAACAGAAATATACGAAACTGAGAAGATCGTATAGTCATATTGAATAGGATTTAGGTGTATTCGCGCTGGAATTGAAATCGTCGTTTTTTCAAAACAAACTTAAAGCCTGCTACCGGAGTTGAACACAGTCCACTAATACGGTAACATGGACAGTGTCCATTGGACATTGATGATGCATCCGAAAGAGACTTTTATTTAGATATATATTCTAGTGAAATGACCAAAATTAAAATCCCAAATACACAATGTTGTAAAAATAAATGTCCTACTTTGAAAAAACTTAAAATCAGAACTCCTTATTAACTCGTTAACCTTATAACAATATTCTAAACATGATAGAAATGCTCGACTTATAAATTGGTAATAAATGAACTACTTTTTGCACATTTATATACTTTTTAAAAACTTGATCTAAAATTACTTACTGAATGAATCTCATAATTTTACTTTAGTGGAACACAAGATTACCTTAGGTTACACGAGATTGCTAAAGGTAATATTGGATAGAACACTCCTACTTTAATGTAAAAATGTATTGGCTGATAGAACCCTGAACACAATAAATAATGTTATTGAATTGATATATATTATTGTAGACATTGTATACTTTTTTTTTTTAATATGTATATAATAATAATAAATATAATGTATAAATACATCAACATTTTAAATATACTTATTGCAATTCAATTATGTATATGTAATGATCTTTATGATTAATAGTTATTGTATAATATATAATAATACAAAAATATATAAATTTGTATAATCAGAAATTGGCAGGTTTATCATCCCTGAACAATTATATTAACCCTGGATTCACCTTTTTAATTTAGGTGATTTTTTTTCGGTGAAAATATATTTCAAATTGATATTAATATTTGAATACAAAAATATTTAATATATTTATACAAACGTTAATTTAATAATTTGAATAAATATACATTACATTTTTTGAAATGACAATAAAGATAATTCATTAGTAAAATCCAAATTTTTATATTTCGTTTATTTTCTATTGTTTCTTTAATTCTAAAATGGCTGACATATGTAATTAAGTTATTTTTAGAGTAATATTTATAATTTATATTTTATTCTAAATTAATTTTACGATGGATATATTATAACTTAGGTTTATGTTTCGTTAGTATTTATTAGTAATATTGTAAAAATAAGATAATATTATATAATACTCTATAATGACGCACTAATCAAAATTTTAAAAATCAATATTGAAATATCTTCTGCTTTAAAAATATCTATTAGTATATCAAAATGTAATATTTGCACATACGTAGTTTTAATGCCATAATACTTAATAATACATTTTAAATTAAGCAAATATCATAGAATAATAAATCTTATTTACTTTTATTTAGAAATTATTTTTTAATATTGTATAATACATTTTATTCTATCATATTAAGTTTGTAATATCTAAACCAGGATAAATGATTACTATTATAGTATTACTATCTCTAACTTTAATTATATAGTTACTATTTTGTTACTATATTAAATATATAATTCTTATATTAAGAGGAGAACATAACTAGTATTGCATGTAAGTTTTTTATATATTAATTATAATATGTAATTCTAGTTAGGAAATATAATATAAATTATAATAATTTTAAACAAGATAATATTATATATTCTAATTATCAATTTAGAAATATTTCAAATCTGTATTATTAAAATACTTTATATTTATTATAATTGTATCAATACCCTTACTATACAAATATTACAAATAATTTTGATTTATATATTAAATATGATATATTATAAATGTAATGCAATTATGTATAATATTTTAATTTTAATATATAGCATGACATAACTTATGCCAATATAATATAGAATATTATACAATATGATCTTATTTTTTACAACAGAAAATTGGGATCTAATAATTTTGTAAAAATTTAATTAAATATAATAATAATATATGTTATATATAATGTTATATTTGACTATAAAATAAACATACTATTAAAAATATGTTATAAATTATGTTATATATAATGTTATATTTGACTATATAATAAACATATTGTTTAAATTATGTATTAAAAATATGTTATAAATTATGTTATATATAATGTTATATTTGACTATATAATAAACATATTGTTTAAATTATGTTATAAATAATTTATATATAATTAAACTCTATTTATTATTTTTGTTAATTGTGCATCATAAATAAAATATATTTAGTTAATAGTTTTACAACCTTATTTAAAATTTAATTTTATAATAATAATATCAATTTTATAATAATGTATGAATGTAAATGTTGTGTTTGAATTACTATATAATATGTCTAATTTTTTTATATAATTTATTTAATAACTTTTTTTTATAACCACTTTATAAATGTTTACTCTTAATACCAAAACTAAATCAATAGATATATATATTAAAAGTAATACTTTAAATAACTATTATTTAATTACATATATAAAAATGATGCTAATAATATGTTTTGTTTTAAAATCCATTTAGAATATATATATTATATATATATACTATAAGTAAATACTTTTGTTTACATTTTTTGCAAGGAAACTATGAATATAATTTAGAATAAATATATATAAAATAATAATATTTTGCACTAATTATTATTATATTTTAACACGAGAAATATATATTTATTATTTTGTAATTTAATGGATACTAATAGTATTAAACTCGTATATTCATTGTGCTCAGTACTATTATATTCACAACATTTAGAAATATATCAATTTAATTTGCCATTTTCATTGAACTTATTTAAATGTAATTATATATATTAAATCATTAATTTAAATTTATTTTAAATTATCTTCTTTGTATATAATATATATTTATATATATATATATATATAATGAAGTCATTATATATGTCAATTCATCTTTAATTTATTAATGTGGTATTTATTAAAGGTATAATTACTATTGTATAATGTTATTACTATATACAATAATTTACAGATAAAAATCAGTCATGGGTAATTTACTGCCATAAACTATGCAGAATTCAGACAAATCTAAATTGTAAGTACATAATTGAAACAAAATAAAAATGATTATTAATTTAATAATTATTATTATATTATATTGCAATTCATATGTAATTAATTAATTTAGAAATATTTATCCATTAATATTATTCATTAATAGTCTGTATTATTTAAAATTTGTATTTTAAATTCATAAGAATTTCATTGTCACTATTTATATTAATACAGAGTCCTGGTATCAAAATTGTGAGATACTGCCACATGTTTAATGTAACTAATATAAATTAAATGAGCTATGGTAAAATCCTATCAATCTTATAAAAAAACCCTATTTTTGTAAATTTAACTCAAAATGTAGTGTTTATTAATACTGATAAAGGATAGCACAGTTTACTAGTTGAATATTGATATCAAATTAATTTAAAAGAACATTTTTTCAATGTTGGAATAATTTATTTAATGACTTAATCTATGCTTGAAGTATAATTAAATATATATCAATAATGTACTGTTTATAATATATTATGCTTTATTAAATAGTTATTAAAATTATAATTATTATCAATTATTTTATCCTATTTGAATATTTCATAAATAATATAGGTATTCATATTATTTAAATATAACTTAGTATAATAAACACAGTTATTCATTATTTTTAATATAATATTTTAATTTAATGTACAAGTTATTTATACATGCTATTAGTAGGTTTATAACTGCAATTTATTATATTTTGTATATCTAAAAAAATGGTTTTGCTATATAATTTAACCTAACAAACACTAGACTGAATATTATACTAAACTGAAATATGTTTTCCTTATTTGTTCTATGTCTAGTTTTCTGCACAAATTCGTTTCTTTCACTATAGGTAATTGCCATATTGCTTATCAATAGTTTGGCGTGCTCGCAAACTATTGCATAAGTATATAGTTCTGCTAGCCACGGGTTTATAGTCGAGCCAACAAAGTTACAAAAAACTAACACACATCGCCTCGAAAATTGCACTTTGTAAGATATATTCTATAAATAATCGTAATGTTTATATTATGTTTGAGATAGTGATGGTTAACATCATAGATATTCTGCTCATGTTTATATGTATACCTATATAGATATATATATATATATATATATATATATATATATATTCATATGTTAAGGTTACATGTATTATTGAATCTATCCTTAGTGGCTACTGGCCATGCATTTTAGTAAATATTATTTTTATTTATAATGAATGAATTTGTTATATCAATTCCATATGTAAACTATAAAGTATGCATTGAATGTTGATACATTTATAATAATGTTATATTACATAGTATCAAATAGATTAATATATTTTAAAGTATATACCATATATGATAAATTATTTATATTTATGAAAAATGATAATCTATAAATTATATATCAGAATATGCTGTTCAATTTATTTATAAAATATATTTATACATAAATAGGTTTAATATTGTTCATTTAATATTTTGAGTCTTAATTATTATATTATACCTCTAGTTATACATGTGTATGTAATTTACAAATAGGCTATCATATTACATTGGTCCAACCATCGATATCTGTAATGCAGAACCCGGTAATCAATTATAGTTATATACTATATAATTATAACAAAGAATACATGCAAGCTATCTATATTATTTTGCAAATTTTCGCCGATCTATATATACGCTTACATTAATAATAATCTTAAAACATTATATTCAGAATATTAGTTTGCGTCCCACGCCTGAATGCCCGCAATTTCAGCGCGACTTCAACTGTATCACATGTGTATGTGCTGGCGTGCAGGACATCGCATTGATACACCGAGTGGCACGTTTTACCTCGGGGCATGCTCCCGAACAATCCACCGCATACCTGTATTGATCTTAATAATTAGATACAACACACTGCTTACTGCTGTAGGTCTATTCGCATTGCGTTTAATCACATTCTATTTATGCATCTGTTGGTTAAATAAATATTAGATATGTTTTCATATATATTTATTATTATTGTGTAATTAAATATTTATTAAAATCATGTATGTGCATTTAATACGGTGCTGTATCTTAATTATCTAATGAACTTCTAAAGGTTATTTTTCTATATGTTATATCTGAAGGTTATTTTTCTCTATACAAATTTCCGAAGATATTATTATTAATTTCTAAATACGTTATTACCAAGTTCTATTAAATTATTATTTAACGTTCGAAATTCACCAGTGTCTCGGACACTGCGAAAGACGATGGCCAATTGAAATACCACGCCGTGGCAACCGGCGAAGGTGACTCAATACTTAGTTCCCCTTACACCCGTCAGTCTGATGTTATAGACGATGGAGGGGGGAGAGTAGGACCTACGATGGCAGGCCTGATACAGGGTTCCACTCGATGTGAGCAAATGATCGATAAGTCTTCAGCTATGCTTAGGCATGCCGTCATCGAATTTCAGAAACAGGCCGGTTCGTACGAGTACAGCATAGAGTATAGTGTAGAAAGCAGTATAGAGTATAGTGTAGAGAGCAGTATAGAGTATAGTGTAGAGAGCAGTATAGAGTATAGTGTAGAGAGCAGTATAGAGTATAGTGTAGAGAGCAGTATAGAGTATAGTGTAGAGAGCAGTATAGAGTATAATGTAGAGAGCAGTATAGAGTATAGTGTAGAGAGCAGTATAGAGTATAGTGTAGAGAGCAGTATAGAGTATAGTGTAGAGAGCAGTATAGAGTATAGTGTAGAGAGCAGTATAGAGTATAGTGTAGAGAGCAGTATAGAGTATAGTGTAGAGAGCAGTATAGAGTATAGTGTAGAGAGCAGTATAGAGTATAATGTAGAGAGCAGTATATAGTATAGTGTAGAGAGCAGTGTAGAGTATAGTGTAGAAATCAGTATAGTGTAGAGAGCAGTATAGAGTATAGTGTAAAGAGCAGTATAGAGTATAGTGTAAAGCGCACTGTAAAGTGCATGTAGAGTGTAGAATATAGTGTAGTGAAAGAGATACGCTAACATCCACGTCCATCTGAGCACTGCATAGATTACATATTCTTATGTATTATTGATGTAACATGTGTATTGTTTATATTGATATTATCCAGTAAAGTTATAATAGAACAATTAAATAATTTATAGATTCCCAGATTAAGTAGCTAATAATCAATATTATAATTATATATCCTAATCTGTGTTATTAATTCTTTAATATCTGCTCATTCCAGTCCTAAGTGTAACCACTACCCACAATCCTCTTACACAGACTCTACAGGTAAAGAAGCGGAGGTACAACAGAGCCAGGTATCTTCTAGTAATCCTAATACTCTGTCCAGTAATAAGCTCGGATCCCTATTACTTGAGGTATGTATATCATATCCTTTACATGTTATACATTATTCATTCATTAGATTATAAAATTAAACCAGTAACTACTGAATATTAGATTTCTAAAATACTTCTTAATTTATATTTATCATCATAATTATTGATTTTTTTTTTATTTTTAATATACACTTGGAAAAAATTATAATTGCAGTTAATATTTATTTGTTTTACGCGCATTAGTTTCAGCCTCTGTGTTTTTGTTTAGTAAACAATGCACAATACCCCTTTACCGATTATGGTAGTATCATTGTTTAATATAATCGGACATTAACCTATGCGATGGTGCCTGCAAGTTGATTTCAAGAGCCTTTTCCGGTCTCCCCAATAAGACCCTATCTCCAAGACTCTGTATACGTTATCGCTATATCATATGTATATCCAGTCTTTTACGATAAGTGTGTAATTTAGTTAATAGGTAGGCTGTAATGTGTCTATCTATGGAAGAATAAGCCCATACCTTACTGCAAGTAGCATTACAATTAATTGTGTATCACACGTGAAAGTATGTATGGCCTAGTTTATAGCAAGAGTTAATGCTCATCAAGGTATGGTCATCTGTAAAGCAATATATACTAATACTATACCGGCATGCAATATACACATCATTCACACATGTTTGTCTAGTTTTCGGCTATTACTGTATACAGATATTTTGAGAGGCATAATAGAAATTATGTTATTTAAGTATATTTAAGTACTTTGTATTCAGTTTTCCTATATAAACAACTGTTAATGATAAATAACTAGCCATATATATAATGTACCTTTCTGCCTCTTTTGCTGCTGCTGCTGCTGCTATTACTAACTTAGCAGGTATGTTTATTAAGCGTTTGTTTTGCCGTACTTGTAATACCTAGATATACAGGCATGCCATTATATGAGCGTAGCAAGAACATACCAACCCCTATACAGTATACCTTATAAAGAGAAGTGCTTATTGATTGCTGAATCATTGCTCTTGTAGTTCAAATGTATTACTACTTTATATAGTTTAATATAATCTTGGTTCAACCAGTATCCGGGGATATTCAGCAGTGCAGGTGTATTATACACTTTATTAACATTACTTACTATTATCCACATAGCAAATCAAAATAAATTTCTTTGATTTCAATGCTCTCATAACATTAATTAATATGATTATTTTGTTTTCCTATATATATATTTAATTAAATATTTTACCATTGTGGAATATTGTATTTAATTAAATTATAGTCTAATTTTCAATGTTATCAAATACTCATGCTATATTTATATTTGCCATAGGATGCAATTGAATTCATATTAGTTAATTGTTTACATGAGATATACTTTCATCTAAAACATACTCTATAGTAGCTCATACACTAACCATCCAAACCTAAACAGTGCATACTTCCTAATAGGTACTCCTCAAATTATAGTACTTCATATCTCAACCTCATACCTAGGTACATGAGAGCTGTGTGCACTATCCAAAGTATCTATGCTTAAAACTCTATCCTATTATCTCTATTCTGACCACCACGATTCTAAACATTCTGTATCCTTCACCTCAAACTACCCCGCCAACCCTATCCAGCTTCCATACTCACTAATCTTTATCTACGATAGCGTCGCCAGTCCTTGTGTTTTTTCGGCAACCAATCCAATCTACCGCAGACCCTTCTGAACTATTTACACCTCGTGTACCTACTACGAAACAGGCTCTGGATGGTTGGCTCTTCGTAATCAACAGTCAGGGTTGTGTCGAATGCGTTTCCGACAACGTATCCCAGTACGTTGGATATGGACAAGCCGACTTAGTGGGCAAGAGTATCTATACTTTTATATCAGTAGAAGACCATGCTATGTTCACAAAGATACTTAAGGCAATGTCCTCTAGAGGTTGGTGAGAGATAGAGTAGAGAGTGTGGGAGAGAGGTGTTGGTGTTAGAGATATATTGGAGAGGGAGGGAGAGAGAGTTTAATAGATAGTGCGGAGAAGGTGGGAGATTCTAAATGGTAGGGTTAAAGAGATATAGATATAGTAATGAGATATAGTAATGAGAGAGATGTAGGATGGTGGGGATGTAAGTAAGTGTTAGACAGGTGAAGGCCTAGTAAGAGGTAGATTAAGATGGAGAGGGAAGTATATGGAGAGGAAGAGGGAGAGTTAGATGAAGAGGGAAGTAGATGAGGAGGTAGAGGGTGATTAATATGGAGAGTTAGATGGATAGATAGAAGGAGATTGAAAGGAAGAGGGAGGGGAGATTAAGATGGAGAGGAATAGGGAGATGGAGAGTAAGAGGGAGATTGAGAGGAAGAGGGAGATTGAGATGGAGAAAAAGAATTAATAAAAGCTAATATAGACTTTCCTTTAGGTAAAGATGTTGCGGAACATAATATTAAGAATAAAACTTTCAACTGTAACATCATGGTGAAGCCACCAGGTCAGATGCAGTACTCACACAGCACACACTTCTCTACTCATACACATATCACACACTCATCATATACACACACACACACACACATAACATACATACATCAATGCATATACTATCATATTAGCTGGTTGTATTATACTGATTAAATGCTAAATCATCTCTGCTGATGCTATTTTTTCATTACAAGGTGATTTTGCTATCCCTTTCCCACTGTATCTATAAGATAACATATTCACTACCCTTTCACTCACATCCACTTTCTCTTTTTATCTAATCATTTATCTTACTTAATCTACTTTCTATTCACCACCTATCTCACCAAATATCTCACCATCTATCTCATTAATTATCTCACCACTCCTCTCGCCACCCCTCTCACCACCCCTCTCACCACCCCTCTCACCACCCCTCTCACCACCCCTCTCGCCACCCCTCTCGCCACCACTTTCACCACCCCTCTCACCACACTCGTACTATCTATCTTAACACCTATCTCACCACCTATCTTGTCATCTCTATTATCATTCTTCTCACCACGTATCTCACCACCTATCTCACGACCCCTCTCATCAACTCTTTCATCACCTCTCTTACCACTTCACTCACAACATGTCTCATGACCTATGTACTTACTCTCCCATCTCCTTACCCACCACACATATTATCACCCATCTATCCTACTATAACTTCTAATATCACACCCACTTATTTTCCATCCCATTTTCAATCCAACTCTCAATTGTTCTCACTCTTTCTCATTCACTCTCTCTCTCTCACTCACACTAATTCCATTCTTACCATGCAGATGAAAACACCTCAACGATACCCACCTACCAAATGATGCAGATATCTACGACGCAGCCACCCCGTAATATGGCAAATAGTATAGCAATGGATGGTTCCCATAACTCCATGCAGGGTTAGATCTACTCTGCATACATTTTATCCTTCACACATTCACATATGGGTTTATTAACAATAGCATTTCTATCAGCTTCGTTATCTGTACATTATTTGTGATTGGTAATATTTACATATGCGGTGGTGTAGATGACAGCATTTTTTCCTTATCTCTTACTGTAGAGTAGGCCTAGTTTATTACATGCCCACTAGCAATTGTTTCATTCTTACCAACCTCCTATGTAGTGAATTCACAATACCATCTACGATTCTTCTTGCCTCCTACCAACAGCTATATAGCCCTTGACACTAGAATAATAAGTTTATTATCACAATATTTTATACTATTATTCCTCATATTATACCTTACTCCAAAACATTACCTCATCATACAACAATTCATTCCATTGATCACCATGATATATCCTACCTCACTACCTCACTCACCTCACTCACCTCACTCACCTCACTCACCTCACTCACCTCACTCACCTCACTCACCTTACATACCTCACTCACCTCACTCACCTCACTCACCTCACTCACCTCACTCACCTCACTCACCTTACATACCTCACTCACCTCACTACCTCACTCACCTCACTCACCTCACTCACCTCACTCACCTCACTACCTCACTCACCTCACTCACCTTACATACCTCACTCACCTCACTCACCTCACTCACCTTACATACCTCACTCACCTCACTACATCACTCACCTCACTCACTTCACTCGCATACCTCACTCACCTCACTCACCTCACTCACCTTACATACCTCACTCACCTCACTCACATACCTCACTCACCACACTCACCTCACTCACCTTACATACCTCACTCACCTCACTACCTCACTCACCTCACTCACCTCACTCACCTTACATACCTCACTCACCTCACATACCTCACTCACCACACTCACCTCACTCACCTTACATACCTCACTCACCTCACTACCTCACTCACCTCACTCACCTCACTCACCTTACATACCTCACTCACCTCACATACCTCACTCACCTCACTCACCTCACTCACCTCACATACCTCACATACCTCACTACCTCACTCACCTCACTCACCTCACTCACCTCACTCACCTCACTCACCTCACTCACCTCACTCACCTCACTCACCTTACATACCTCACTCACCTCACATACCTCACTCACCTCACTCACCTCACTCACCTCACATACCTCACATACCTCACTACCTCACTCACCTCACTCACCTCACTCACCTCACTCACCTCACTCACCTCACTCACCTCACTCACCTCACTCACCTCACTCACCTCACTCACCTCACTCACCTCACTCACCTCACTCACCTCACTCACCTCACATACCTCACTCACCTCACTCACCTCACTCACCTCACTCACCTCACTCACCTCACTCATCTCACTCACCTCACATACCTCACTCACCTCACTCACCTCACTCACCTTACATACCTCACTCACCTCACATACCTCACTCACCTCACTACCCTCACTCACCTCACTCACCTCACTCACCTCACTCACCTCACATACCTCACTACCTCACTCACCTCACTCACCTCACTCACCTCACTCACCTCACTCACCTCACATACCTCACTACCTCACTCACCTCACTCACCTCACTCACCTTACATACCTCACTCACCTCACATACCTCACTCACCTCACTCACCTCACTCACCTCACATACCTCACATACCTCACTACCTCACTCACCTCACTCACCTCACTCACCTCACTCACCTCACATACCTCACTCACCTCACTCACCTCACTCACATCACATACCTCACTCACCTCACTCACCTCACTCACCTCACTCACCTCACTCACCTCACTCACCTCACTCACCTCACTCACCTCACTCACCTCACTCACCTCACTCACCTCACTCACCTCACTCACCTCACTCACCTCACTACCCTCACTCACCTCACTCACCTCACTCACCTCACTCACCTCACTCACCTCACTCACCTCACATACCTCACTCACCTCACTCATCTCACATACCTCACTCACCTCACTCACCTCACTCACCTCACTCACCTCACTCACCTCACTCACCTCACTCACCTCACTCACCTCACTCACCTCACCCACCTCACATACCTCACTCACCTCACTCACCTCACTCACCTCACATACCTCACTCACCTCACTCACCTCACATACCTCACTCACCTCACATACCTCACCCACCTCACTAACCTCACTCACCTCACATACCTCACTCACCTCACATACCTCACTCACCTCACTCACCTCACTCACCTCACATACCTCACTCACCTCACTCACCACACACTCACCTTACATACCTCACTCACCTCACCTCACTACCCTCACTCACCTCACTCACCCATCTCACCTCACTCACCTCACTCACCTCACTGCCTCACTCTCCTCACTCACCACACTCACCACACCCTCACCATACACTCACCACACTCACCTCACTCACCACACTCACCTCACTCACCTCACTACCTCACTCACCTCACTCACCACACACTCACCTCACTCACCTCACATACCTCACATACCTCACTCACCTCACATACCTCATATACCTCACTCACTTAACTCACCTCACTCACCTCACTCACCTCACTCACCTCACTCACCCCACTCACCTCACTCACCTCACTTACCTCACTCGACTTACTCATCTACATTCCATTACCATTATCTCAACTTCATCCTGAAAATATAATACAAATACTATTCCTACTCCCATATCTCTTTTCACCCCTTCATTAACGCTCATCTACCCTTACTTCTCACCCCTACTTCCTGTCCGCGATCATCCCTGACTCTCCTCTCCTTTACTCTACCTTACCTCTCACCCACTACTTTCTGTCCCCTAAACTTAACCCTCTAACTCCCCATCATTTCTTCACCACCTCACTTGCAGAACTTACCTGTCTGGTGTGCATCGCAAGAAGAATTTCCTCGAAACCTACATCTGCAGTCGAACCCCTTCTGGCATCTCTATCTACTTCAATGGGTGCGGGGTGCACAGCAGTCGTATCATCACCCCCCGCTCTCACTAGCCCCATACTCACAAGTCCTACCCCCGGAGTCCCGGTATGCGAAAAGAGAGTTGCCGTAGATAAAGGACCTCTGATGGGCATTGAACAGTTCTGCACCCGACTTAATGCCAATGGACATATCCTCTCTGCTGACACTAGGTTAGGAACAACAGTGATCATTACTGACCACTTCTATCTATTTTTGACCACTACTGAACACTACAAACCTTATTAAGTTGAAAGTTATGAATTTAGTATAGATTGGAGGTAGATAGATATAATAATGTGTATCTTAATTAATAATATGTTGCACTCTCCGTACTTAATCTCATATCCTAGTTTATAACAATTATCTCATGATGTTATAATGCTATTTATAGATATGATTTATAGAATTTATGGTTTGAGAAATAATATTGAAAATAAATAGAAACAACTTTTCTGCTATAGATAATATGAAATTGTTATCAATAACTGTTTGTAAAGAAATGTGAAGAGTTTCTCACCTATGTGATATTCAATAATGACAATGTATTATTGTACTGCTGTAAATCTTGCACCGAATGATTCATCATTAACTACACCTCTATCTAATTAATCCAACATATAAACTCATCTCAATACTACATAACATTGTAAAATACTGTAAAACACTCCAAAACACTGCAAAACACATTTATTTACACAAAAAACCTGTTTATATTACAAAGTTTACCCTCCAATGACATATTCATATATAAACATCAAATACTCACAACCCCACACCTTTCTATACACACACTTATACACGCAGACACACAAACATATATACATAAACTCACACAAACACACACACACACACACACACACACACACGCGCACATACATACACATTAATACACATGCATGCATACACACAAATACACATGCATGCATACACACAAATACTTACACAATACAGACTACCACTTAAATAAATATACTTACTAAGAATATCCAATACTGTACTAGAATACTCTATATCTCAGTGAGTATTCCTATTTATTTTCTATTGACCTGCTCTACATCAAATATACTACAATCGACTTTTCTAAAATTAACTACAATTTATATTCCTATAACATTTAAATACATAAAATAACAAAACATTAAATCCGAAACAGAACTATCGATGTCAATCACATCTGGCTAACAACTTCAAACAGATAGAACTTAATATTAACATTAATATTAATGCAACTAACTCCACAACTAATTTACAAAATATCCACATCAATAATAATAGGATAGTATCAACTGAATATAATAAATACTTATATTAACAAACTTTAATCTCTGATAACAATAACCTAATACTAACTTATGACTAGTCTACTTTGACTAACTACACACATACTTTCTACACTAAATATTGAAACACAATAATAGTTATGGGGCAAGAGTCTCAGCAACTAAAGGCAAAATATTAAACTGTGGCAATATTATCAACAGATTAGCTTTTAACCTATTGAAGAAAACTACTTAACCTATAACACAGAACTATGGCACTTATTAAACTTAACAAATATATATATATGTACATATGAACACATCCACAACCCACATGCACATATAAACGTACGCGATAAACTGAGTGGGGTTGATTTTCATTTTCAATTTTTATTATTTTGTTATAGAAACATGATTTTTTTATCAATTTTGTATCTATAATGATATTTTTAATTTTGAGAATTTTGTAAACAATGAAGATATGAGACTAATAATATAACATTACAAACATATAAAATGCTCTAATATTATTAAAATATAAAATTCATATAAATTTGGAGTTCATTTAAAGAAAATTAGTTTCGAAAATGTTATTATTTTTTTATTTCTAAATAATTAATAATTTATATCTAGTATATTAGTATCTATCATATACAACATATATAAGTATAATAACAACATATATTCTAAACAAATATTTAACTTTGTATGATTTTTTTACATAAAAACAAGATATATGATATATATTATATGCGCAAAGAAAAAAGATATAAATTTAGATTTTTTGAGATTTTTTGATTTCTTTTTCAAAATGGTAATAAATAGAAATATCACGATACAATTGTATGTTGGTATATTAATAAGAATTTTTAGTATTAATTATATATTCAATGTTCAAATAATAGAAGTATTTACAAGAACAAATATATTATTATGTTTACATTTATTATTATATTTACAATTTATATTTACATAAAAATGCTTGTGAAAGAAATATAGGAACCTGGAATTCTCGTATGCTAAATAGGCTAATTTTAATTATTTTTTTAAGAATAATATTTAATGTATTTAAGTTCTATATAGAGTTTTCAATGCCTATCTGCAAACACTGACAAATATTACCATACATACTACATATTACATACATATTACATACTACATACATATTACCATACATAAACACATACAATAAAACATATACACATATACATATGAATTTATGGAATGGACTATCTAACATTTAATAAAATGCATCTATTTCCTACATGATCTACTCATTTAATCTCATTTAATCAATTCTATATGCTGACGACCCAATAAATCAACACAAATAAATTATGTATCTTATAGATTAGAGAATCCTTCATTAAATATTTCTATACAATATTTATATATATATATATATATATATATATATATATATATATATATATATATTGATAGTAAATTATATTTAATTATTTAGATTAAAAAAAATTGTGATTCATATATTTTCAAATATATTTATTTGTTCTTAACTGATGATGTAAAATGGTCTGAACACTGCAGTGGCTTACAGAAGTGCAATTATGGCAGACTAGATTTTGTAGGAAAAGATATTTTGGATTTTTGCCACACTAACGATATTCAACAGCTCACAAAACACCACCAAGAAGGTTAGTTGACAATATGTTAGAACTATTAGAAATAGTTTACTAAACAAATATGAAAAATTCGGAATCTAGTGCAATTTTAAACACTTTATTAGAAATCTTTCCATTAATATAATTTTAACATTCTTCTATATATATCCATATTATATATATATATATATATATATATATATATATATATATATATATATAATTATTTAAATTGATATTGATATTAATTCTGTTAATTTAATTAAGTTAATTCTAAATATATATATTAATTAAATTTGAAAATATGAAATTATTGTGTAATAATAATTTACTTTCTCATCAAATTAATTCTAATTAAAATTTGGCAAATTTATTAATGTAAATTTTTAGTAGTAAATATTTTATTTCAATAATTCTTAATATACATGAGTTTCCATTTTATCAAATTTTCATTCTGTATCAAGTAATTATGTTTCTGTAACTACAATTGTCATCAGTTATTTATAACTCACAAATCTAATAATCGATATGGTGGAACATAATATTGCATATCTCTATATGGTAGATATATTTATATTCGGTAATCCATTATACGAACTTATTTGAAATGTGCATTACGAATATCTATCTATTCTCTAAATGTACTTTTAACAATCTTTTCTACAACCTTTGTATTATGTGAATGCTAAGGTATAATCAAATCATGTTGCTACTATAGAAACTATGATTTAGTGGTCAGTTGTTAGTATGAATGCGTATTCATAGTAAAACCCATTTGGTCATTAAATATTTCAATTGAT
>OZ038315.1:3671778-3749901 GCA_964035775.1 Osedax frankpressi | reverse complement strand
AAATCTTTCTACATTGAGAAATGCTCTTTTTACTAATAGTCTGCACCATGTGTTTATTACCTTGAGTAGATACACTAATAGGTGGCCATCTTTAAATTAAATTGTATTCATTCACAGACATGCCTCCATGCTCTATATGTAGATGTGTGATTATGTGAAGCTATGTGTGGGTTTATATGAGAATATTATATCTTTGTGCATTTCTGTGTATCAGTATACACCTTAGCATGCAGTAAATTGATTGTATCTATATACATTCACATGCATGAACATGTATATCTAGTAATTATAAGGAATTTTCTATAAGCATTCATCATCATGTCATACTTGAATATTACATCTTTACCTCATATAAATTTATACATATATACATCTCTATTTCTATATCAATTCTTGATGCAGCTAAAGTGAATCTAGCAGTTTTCCTATACAAACTCTAGTAAAACATGCATAACTATATACTGTGATAATTATCTGATGCACTTTTAATTAAACCCCACTGTCTATCTATCTTCTGACCACTGCCAATACCCAGTTCAAATATTCACACAAACACTTCAACTTATTTCTATTTATTTATCATTTTCTAAGAAGTGTACATAAGATATGCAAAATACTCATGTAAACAAATATACCTACATGCTAAATTTAAATACAAATATACACTTTTGCATATAGATACATTACGACTTACGACTATGCAGCTAGAAACATATACACATCTATACACTTCTACGTACCTACACATCAACATACCTACACACTTATACGCCTACCCACCAAGACACTTAATTGTAATTACACACTTACACACTTAAGTGTAATTACACACCTACACACTTACAGTATAGGTGCATAGAATATATACTTGGTCCTATACTCCTACACATATACAATCGAATACATATACAATATCCTACACACCTATCCTCCTACACATATAAATAGATATAAATAGATAAGCACATCTGAACATATACATCTTACATAACTATACTATTTCACACTTACACTCCTACACTCCTACACACCTTCACTCTTTTTACATACACTGAAATTGACTTATTTCTACAATCCTACACTGGGTCAACCATTTCTGCATATATTTACAAATCAGTTTAAACTGATTAATAATACTTACACAGTACATATTAAAACTTAAAATATAAAAACTACCTATGTATATTACTACATACACCTACAAATCCTAATAAGATATATAATTATTATATGCTGATCTAACTTCAACATCTATTAGACAAAATGAATTGCAGGTTCTTATCAATTACCTAGTAATCTGGCATATAATTATATAATGATTAACTTCGTAATTAATGTGGAGTTATTAAAAATCTCCCTCTCCCTCTCCCTGATATATAATGGAATATTCTCACTTAATCCAATTTTTCACACTCTCTATATATATAATATTTAACCTCTCTTCAACCCTAACTCCAAGTCTCCCATTCCCTCGCAATAGGATAAGTTTGTATTTGCATAAAATCAATAGCTCGCATTAATGATTTAACTGCAGTAAATTGACATGTAATCGTATGTTTTCGGTACATTGTATTTGACATTGTAACATATAAACAAACCCTGATTCATTTTTATCATGTAACCATAATCAATCTATTTTATTGTGATAGCTGTTTTTGGTGACATGGATTATTGACCTTATAACATTCATATGACTTTACTAAATTATATATCCATATTACTAAATTAATATGATTAATGGATTTTATATATATTACTGATATTCTATGTATATTTATATTTCATGATATAATTTACTTATATATATTTATCATAAAGAAAAATCAAAGTTAATATATGATATATGAATATATAATATCAATATAATTGTTTTCATTAGTCATGTTGTGTAACTCATAGATTAGAATGACTCATATAACATCTATTATATCTTTATCTATATTTTGTAAATTTGTGAGCTTGATTTACATCAAGCCCTTTAATCCTGAGATTAACTGTTTTCTCTATTATAAGTGATCTCTTACTTCTATCCAAATTGTTCAATTATCACTAGACTTTGTTTAAAATTGACCTTCGATTTCTCTGCATCTCAACTTAGTGCTGACCAATGGTAGCAATACGAGCGGCGTCTATCGCTTCAAACTGCAAGCGAATCGATATGTATTTGTGCAGACAAAAAGTGTTCTGATTGGTCAGAATGACGCCATCCTGACATCTGTCGACAACCCTCCATCTACAGCCCATATGATGTCGACTCATTGCATAGTCAGGTTAGTTTAGTTTCTCATTGTTTCAATTCTATCTTCATTTTAATTTTAGATTTCATACGATATTTATTCTAAGTAAAACTAAGTAAAGGTAAATTATTTATATTATGTAGGTTCATATTAATAGTAAAATATAATCAAGTTTTCAATAAGAATGAATTATAATGCATTGAAATTAATATTCAAGTTGCATCACATAACTGACACATAAGCTTGGTAGCATGTATTTATATACTCAGGTTTAACTGATACCTGTTTTATATTATAACATGCGATAATCCTTATGAATCAGGATTACCATATGTTTTGCAATTAACTTATCAATATGATTCTTTATCACTGAATCAGTCAACCAATAGTCACTCACTAATTTTGCACATATGTGCACATATATAAATGTGTAGAAATATGAATGTTATAAACAGTAATGTTATCTACATTACTATTTGTACAGTTATACTGCCCAATTCAATAGTTTATATATGATTCATATACAAGTTATACTAACCTCCTAATTTCAATTTGTGTATTTATTGTATGTAAAATAAAATGAAGCAATTTTTCAAAATCAATATTTTTCATAAAATCTTTGATATTTATTATAATATTAAGAATATTTACCAAGTAAAAAGTAAATAATAATAAAAAGTGTATTTTTTGTAAAAATTATAAATCTGTTATATGTTATCTTTGATATATTTGGTAAGTTTTTATCAAAAATGAGCTTTTTAAAATTCCATATTTAATATTATAAAATGTATTCATATGATTTTATTTAAATTTAATTTAATAATTAGAATAATATATATAAACTTCAAAATCAATTTAATAAAATATTTGTTGGAAGAAATTCTTTAATTCAATGTTCATTATTCATTCGTTAAGTATAACATTAATTAAATTTTGTATATTATTATTAAAGTTGATTCTTTTGATGATTCTTTTGGTGTTTTAAAACATAAATATTTGTATAATATGTGTAGATATAGTGATAATTATAATGAGTTTTTAATATTATAATATTAATATTTAACATTATTATAGATCATTATATTAATTTTCATAATATTGATATTTGATATTTAAAATTATATAAATTTAATTAATATCAAACATTATTTAAAAATCTATTTTTAGATTTACACATATCCTTAAAATATATTTTTGCTATTTAAAATATATTATATTTATTTGTATTTCATTTAATTTATATTAGTTTTATCATTTGGTCCTTGTATTTGTTACTTGAAATAATGATATATATAAGTATCATTATGGTTTTTTTATATATAGTTATGACTTTAGTTAATGTAATCAATAATGCTATAGATTATTCAAGGATATAGTGATATTTGCTTATACTAATAACATATAAGCATTTACGAAGAAACAAAACTAAAATTAAATTGAAGATAAATTGTAGAGAATGAGAGAGATAAATAGAGTATGATGCATAGTTTTCAATTCTTCTAAGTCTAGTATTTTACACGGCATTTTATTAATGTATATCTTGCAGGTATTAGCTATGAATGTGAAAAACCTTTATATAAATTTGGATTTTTTGATACGATTTAAGGTAGTCAATATTCTAATTGATTTATTTATACTATTGAATATGGTGCATTCTTATTAATTATGCTATTTAACCAGACCCAAATCCCAGGTAATTGTAGTATGTGAAAGTAGTACACGAACCCCGGTCGAAACTAGAGCGATCATTAATCTATCTGTTGAAATTAAAGGTTCATCCAGCGCGATGACTTGTAGCTTGATAGTGGATTGTTATTGCTACTCTGCATACATGTTAACACATTATGTGTGCATCGGTATTCCAGCTTAATAATAAGACCCTATTAATAAATAATGAAGCCTAATGAACCTGTATATATTAGCATTGCATAGTATACAGGGGTGTATCATATATAATTCCAAGCGAATAAATGGCAATATAGTATGTTCTCTTAATATACTTATGTGCAGGGTACAGATATTTATTAAAGTTGAACATATCTTACATCATATAATTATCTGTAATATGTAAATTTTTTAATTACTTAAGTAATTTTGGTGATCAGAGAATATTGTAATTTGTAACTATCTAAATATATATGTAATTCTGGTGATCAGATAGTATTGTAATATATAACTATCTAAATACATATCTAATTTTAGAGATTAGATGTTATTGTAATATATTTTAATATCATGTAATTTTGGTGATCAGATTGTATTGTGAATTATTTGTTTATTTTTTTATATATAAATTATGGACAATAATTTCTATAAATCTTAAAATTGAATACACTCATAGGATTTTGAATGCACTTTTCATACCTTAATTACCCTCATCATCTTAATCAAAATGTAAGCTCATGCACTCTCTTTCATCCTCCTAATTATATCCATTTAGTTATCCATAAAAACCATTAATTCACTCTTGATTACCTCTTAAGCTCCATTTAGATACCCATAAACACTCATAGATATCCTTAATTACACTTAAATATGTTTAAACACCCTAAGACATAATTTGGTATGTTTAAATACCCTTAAACATCTTTAAACATACTTTAAGGATCCTTAAATAAGTTTATACAACCTCAAATAACTTTATACACCACTAACCCCTCTTCATCGCTTAATAGGGAATGTGAGTCAGATACAGAACTGAAGGGATCAGCGAGTACCAGTTTAATTAAATCTCTCATTAACCAACACACATTGAAGAACAACCGGTTTGTACAGTACATTACTCTACTCTACACTGGTCTGAACTGCTCTACACTACTCAATACTACTCTAAACTACACTATTCTACTCTAAACTACCCCACACTACTCTACACTATTTTAAACTACACTATGCTACTCTAAACCACCTCACACTACTCTACACTACTCTACACTACTCTACACTACTCTAAACTACACTAAACTACATTATGCTACTCTAAACTACCCCACACTACTCTACACTACTTTAAACTACTCTAAACTACACTATGCTACTCTAAACTACCCCACACTACTCTACACTATCTACACTAATCTAAACTACACTATGTTACTCTAAACTACCCCACACTACTCTACACTACTCTAAACTACTCTAAACTACACTATGTTACTATAAACTACCCCACACTACTCTACACTACTCTAAGCTACACTATGTTACTCTAAACTACCCCACACTACTCTCCACTACTCTAAACTACACTATTCTACTCTACAATACCCCACACTACTCTACACTACTCTACACTACTCTAAACTACTCTAAACTACTCTAAACTACACTATGTTACTCTAAACTACCCCACACTACTCTAAACTACACTATGCTACTCTAAACTACCCCATACTTTACACTATCTACACTACTATACATTACAATATTTGTGTAAATATATGTATATCTATTTTATTTTGAATATAAAATATTTCATTGTCCTCTGGTAGTATGTTTTAATATCAATACTTTTACATTATAAACACTTCATTTATATTTATAAATTAGTAAATTAATAAGAATGCAACATTCAGATGTTTATTAATTTATTATGTTTTGTTTGCATTTTACTTTATAATATTCATTGTTTGTTTTCACTCACGCACACTGTATATTATATATGTGCATACTGTATATTATATACACACATACTGTATATTATATACATGCACAGTGTACATTGCACACTGTATATTATATACATGCATACTGTATATTATATACACACATACTGTATATTATATACACACACACTGTATATTATATACACACACACTGTATATTATATACACACACACTGTATATTATATACATGCACACTGTATACTATATACATGTATACTGTATATTATATACATGCATATTTTATATTATATACACACATACTGTATATTATATACACACATACTGTATATTATATATACACACACACTGTATATTATATACACACACACACACTGTATATTATATACACACACACACTGTATATTATATACACACACACTGTATATTATATACATACATACTGTATATTATATACACACATACTGTATATTATATACACACACACACACTGTATATTATATACATGCATACTGTATATTATATAAATGCATACTGTATATTATATACACACACACTGTATATTATATACACACACATACTCTATATTATATACATACATACTGTATATTATATACATGCATACTGTATATTATATACATGCATACTGTATATTATATAAATGCATACTGTATATTATATACACACACACACTGTATATTATATACACACACATACTCTATATTATATACATACATACTGTATATTATATACATGCATACTGTATATTATATACATGCATACTGTATATTATATACACACATACTGTATATTATATACACACATACTGTATATTATATACATGCACAGTGTGCATTGCAAACTGTATATTATATACATGCATAGTGTATATTATATATACACATACTGTATATTATATACACACATACTGTATATTATATACATGCATACTGTATATTATATACATATATATATATATGTATTTATACATATATGTGTATTTATACACTCAAATGAATAACTTTGCCTATTCATTCCTTACATTAAATTATAATTTACACATCATAATCATAACTATAGTTCATTTTTATTAATTTCTTATTTATGAACATATTTCTCTGGTTAGTCATTGATTACTAGTTTCATACAAGGTTCTATGCACCCGTCTTCACTATACAAGCATAGTATAGCCAATACTTCTCATACCAGTACTCATAACGTAGTCAAATCAAACTTCTTTTACATTTATTTTTTTTCGCTGTGAATCCCCATAATCATATGTTGCATTGTATTATTACAGCATCTTTAATATATCCTATCTTATTTCCCATAGCACTTTGTCTCAACATGCTATGTCAACAAAACCTCCTTTAATGGCTACGGTGTTTCCTAACAATGCTACGCTGACTGCATCCGCCGGAGGTACCATCGCGAAGACACTACCCGCCGTCTTCGATAACCCCTCGAAACCCACCGACAACCCCACTGCGTTCCCATTTCCCCCACCGCATGCAGCACCGCAACACCAACGCAACCAACAACAGAAGCAGCCTGTACAATTACTTGGCAAACGACCCCATGTCACGCAGTATAGTAACACTACTGGCGACACCGTCGGAATGAATACGGTAGCAGCCACGGCAGCAGTCCTACTACCCGATAACCCACACAAAGGTAGGAGTCGCGATGTTTTCAATGGCAATATATAAATTAATGACACGCTATGTCCTATAGTTAGTGTCTGTGGTTTGTAAGGCAATGTATTAAATTGATAAATTAATTTGTAATAAACTTTCCATTTAATTTAATTTATACATTTTATTTTAAAAATTATTTAAATTTATATTTTAAAATAAATCTTTATAAATAGATTCTTATTAAATATTTATATTTTTCTTATTTATTTAACCGATATACCTAAATCATATGTGTTATTTTAATGATTACCATAATTAAAGTATTTATTAATTTATTGATTATTATATTGGAAACATCTTAATATATTTATTCAAAATATATAGTAAATATTTGAATCCTAATACTATTTTATTATGCAATATTAGATATAATATCTCGGTAATATGCAATATTAGATATAATATTTCTTTGATATGCAATATTAGATATAATTTCTGAGTAACATGTGATATTAGATATACTATCTCTGTAATAGATATCAAATATAGCTATCAAATATATAGTTACAGATACAGATCTTCAGTTACACCAATAAATCATATTGTTGTCGTAAAAATCAAATTTATTAAAGAATTCTTTAAATTAACTGATTTTCAATATACTTGTAAACATTGTAAAATTGATAAATATATCAATTTAGTTTTTAAAAAAACATATTAGTTAAAATGAATTGATACATATAGGTTCTATACATATACATATACATCATTTATTCATGACTATAATGTTTCAGATTATATCAAATCTTTTACATTTTGAAATAATAGGTTATGATTTTATTCTTTATAATATTGATTAAATATTATTAACTTATTTATTATACCATTTTATTATTATTTCCTGAGTTCTGTATTATTGATTGTAAACAATTTTGCAAAAATAATAATTATGAATTATATTTTTATTATAATTATGTATTCAATAATGGCTAGATTGTTCACTGCTTAATTTAAAGTTATATATGTACTTGTGACATTTCATATTTAATGTTTGGTATCATTATATAATTGAATCATACATTTTAATATTTAGATTTAACATTTGATTTATTATTCATTATTTATTGTTATTTATTTATCTATTCATTATTTATTGTTATAACAGTGTTATCCGATTATACTGATACATATAGTCTGTCATCTTAATTGTTTGAATCTTGATCGTTAAAATTATTTATAGAACTCTATCATTTATGCAATCTTGCTCAGTACATATATCTCTATCTCTCTCTATCTCTATCTCTATCTCTATCTCTATCTCTATCTCTATCTCTATCTCTATCTCTATCTCTATCTCTATCTCTATCTCTATCTCTATCTCTATCTCTATCTCTATCTCTATCTCTATCTCTATCTCTATCTCTATCTCTATCTCTATCTCTATCTCTATCTCTATCTCTATCTCTATCTCTATCTCTATCTCTATCTCTATCTCTATCTCTATCTCTATCTCTATCTCTATCTCTATCTCTATCTCTATCTCTATCTCTATCTCTATCTCTATCTCTATCTCTATCTCTATCTCTATCTCTATCTCTATCTCTATCTCTATCTCTATCTCTATCTCTATCTCTATCTCTATCTCTATCTCTATCTCTATCTCTATCTCTATCTCTATCTCTATCTCTATCTCTATCTCTATCTCTATCTCTATCTCTATCTCTCTCTCTCTCTCTCTCTCTCTCTCTCTCTCTCTCTCTCTCTCTCTCTCTCTCTCTCTCTCTCTCTCTCTCTCTCTCTCTCTCTCTCTCTCTCTCTCTCTCTCTCTCTCTCTCTCTCTCTCTCTCTCTCTCTCTCTCTCTCTCTCTCTCTCTCTCTCTCTCTCTCTCTCTCTCTCTCTCTCTCTCTCTCTCTCCCAGTCTCTCTTTCTCTATATGAGTATGCGAGAAACTTGTTAAATCAATGTGTTCTAGTCATAAAACGGTGCTCTTAAATCATTAATTCCTCTAATAAAGTTCTAGTAGTTGTATATTTGCCTTCATTACATCAACAGTCTCTGAGGTCTTGATACGTAATTATGAAATTAAGTATGTACACACACCTTTACATAATATACACTCACCTCTACCTTATCAGCTTAATCTTTCTGCTATTAGTATAGCAGAACAATTGCTGTATTTACTAATGGAGCCTCGTAAAAAACTCATTCATTTTATTTTATTATTCTTCTTAATTGTCTTTTATTAGCAATTTCCTGTAACCATGCTCCCTGATTATCTTCCTTTCATAAACTTTCCTCAGATTTACTTTCATCTCTTCTCGTTATCCTAATCTTATTCTATATTGATCTTATTGCATTACCCTTTTAGCTATTTTATCTTTTATTACTATACTTTAATAATATTCCACCAATCTTTTTCCACCATTATCTCACTTATGCCCGTTTTATTTTTGTATTCAGCTACTTGTTTTAAGTATTTCAACTAAACTATATACACTATTCCACTTACTAATCAACTGAAACTTCGTATGGCCCAACAGCTATTTCGGACTCATGGTTAAGTACTCCACCCGCTACGCCACTTTGCAATAATATTGGTAGTGGTGGCGGTGTAGGAATAGGAGCCAACGGTAACCTGTGGAGCCTATTGACCAGCTCCGGCTACACCGACACCACAGACACTAAAACCATGGTGGTGAGCCTGAGCAAAGCTGACCTCGTTTCGAGTTAGAACTCCCCTGTAAATGCACTTCCAATTGAGTCTAGATCTCTTCATATTAATTACAATCCAAATTTCTTACATCGGATACTATAAAATTTTTCTTTTATTTGTTTCATATTTTTATAATAATATATTTATTTTGAAATTTGCATTTTTACCATATAAAATTAGTTATATTTGATATATTCAATTCCAGTAGGTAGGCACCGGTCACTGTCTGGTGGCTGCATGACATCAAAGGTCACTCTTCAGGCGAGCATCACTCCGGCCACACTGCCTTTCATAACAAACAGACAGCCCATTACCATCTCAAAAAAAATAGATGATGTAAGCCCAGACTCGAGTTCCGTTGTAGTTAGTTTGCAATTTTTCCAAAATGGATTTATTCAATTGTTATTAATGCACACAACTCTATTTATCGAATTCTAATATATATATATTAGTTATGTTTATTAAATAACCGTTGCACTGATCCCAGACTCCCTCCCTTACTCACTCATTTATGTATCCCCTATATATATCCTGGAAAACATATCTGACCACTTATCCATAATCAATACACCCAATATCCATTTTATTGATACTTTGTTGTTCCACCCCATAACACATACTGAACTCTGAACCACAATGCAACGCAGCACCTCACGGCTCCACTCCGAAGCGATAATACAATCCTGAAGCAATTACTCAGCCAGGAGGAAGATGGTGATTGCGAGGATTCAATTGATAGTGATTCAAAAGCTGGCAACGATAAACAAGTAAAGGAAGAGGAAAAGGTTAATAATATATAATATTTAATATTATTTAATAAAATTTAATATTGTTTAATATTGATTATTTAATAATATTTAATATTATTTAATAAAATTTAATATTGTTTAATATTATTTAATAATATTTAATATTATTTAATAAAATTTAATAATATTTAGAAAGTTATCTAAAATGAAATTTATTTTCATCAAATTTGTATTGAACATTATTTATTAATATAGAAATTTTATAATTTATACTTCTTATAAAATGTATTTGTGAATTTGAGATTGTACTTAATTGAATTACTTGTAATTATAACACACTTATGTTATCAGTTCACTAGAATAAGTCCAAGGAACAAATCTAGATAAACATTATAATTTAATATTGAATATATTTTATGTATTTTCTAAATTTTCAAATTGCAGATATCATTTCTTATTCATTTAGTTATATAGAAGTAGGATCATTATGTGTTCTATACATTATAAGACAATGCTGTATAATCTAGATAATGGGCCACTATCTTATTATTGTATTAATGCAAGGATAATAAATTATTATTCTTATAACTTAATCTCATATCAGTAAAATCTCATTGTTTAGCTTGATGTTTATATTAATGCATGTACATATATAATTATTAATTATATTATGTTTAAATACACTGCGTCATATACACAATAGTATAAACCATTTATATTTAATTTTATATCAATTCAATTGATTAATATTAAATTCAAATTATTTGATTATGTGAAAATATTATTTTTAACTAAGAGATTTTGATTTTGGTTATTTGATCAAAATGACTTCAATTTATAAACAGACTTGCCATATTTGTTATTTTTATATCATTGATGCACAGAAATGAACTTGAATGTCAAATTACATAGAAAAGTCATTTTAGAGAGCATTACATATAGCACTATATTTTATAACTGTATCAAACCTCTTATTATTTGTTATATTAATTATTATCTTTGCATATATCCAAAGATAATAGAAACTTAATATAAATTTTTGGATATAATTTATATAATTATTAATATAAAAATATATATTCAATTGTATAATTATTAATAACATTTCATTTTATTCCAAATATTTAAAAAAAAATTAAAAGAATTTCATAAAGTCGTATAAGTTAATAATATACATAATGTTTATAATTGACTATAATTTAAAGTATATTTATTTAATTAAAGATGTATTATAATATAATAAATATACATACACTATATAATATATAATGAATAACTATTTATCTTCGTATGTATTGAGTGAATAAATGAAAACATTTACCTTAGGTTGTTGCATCGACAACTTGTTCGACACAGAATTACGTAGTCAACAGAAATTGCATAGTCAGTGGCATAGGTTATGCAGCCTCTGAAACCAGCCGACCAACTCAGAACATTGCTTCGACCACCTACACACCTTTGCAACATCAACGTCTTCCCAACCCTGGCAAGGAGCTCTTGAAAAATGAAGCCGAACCCAAGAAAATAGACAATGTTTTACTAAAGGTATGTAGTAATGTCAATTTTGTTGTCAATATGCCCTTTTATGATTCTAGTTTTAATGAATATGACTCATGCTTTATAAAACAGGAATTAAAATGATATAATAACATTAGTATTATTAAATAAGAATTTTTATTTCAAATTTTCTTCATATACAATGTAACGAAATTTTCAATTTACATTTTCTATTTTTATTGCCATTTTTAACCATTATTAATAATAATTGTTTTAAAATATTATTATAATTATACAATTTCGATAAAGTATTAAACATTTAAGAAAATACCTAATTAAGTCTAATAATTAATACATTACTCGGATTGACTATTTATAGAATTTATGAAATTATTCTTAATTATACTATTAAATCGATACATAGTGATGTCATGCTAGTTATATTTAGACACATTGTTTTCTATAATTGAGGCGTTCGATGAAACTCTTAGTTTGAGGTGTGTTTAATTCTATCACAATTTATTTAACTCATCGTCACAAAGACATTGTATAAATCATAGATTGCAGTGTTTTAATATTAACTAATACTGCTTTTTATTATATTTGTAATCTAACATTTCTAGAATTTATTTTGTATAATGTGCATAAATTGCCAAATAGTTTATATTTCTTGACATGAGGAGTTGTGTTTAGGTAGTAATTAGTAGAGCTAGTAGATAAAGTTGCGGGTTTAAGTTGGTGCCGACGTGTGTGAGTGTGTGTTTTTTCACGTGCTGAGATTATACGCTTCTCCCTAGCAACTGCTGAATGACGATAATGGACAGAACTCTGAGCAGAGCCGGCAACGGCACAACAAACTATTACAGCGATTGCTGGGCACCGAAGAGACTAGTAAACTTGAAATGCAAGCTGTTAGTAGTAGCAGTATTCAGAAAGTTGTCCATTGCTATCGCACATCATTAGATTTGTTCACTGTCATTAAATTTGATAAATCATTTCAGTTTCATGATTTATCTGCATTTCGATTGCCATCTATTTTTAATGTTTTGCTAATTCGACAATCCATTTTTTTATTTTGATTTTTATTCATCCCGTTAGGAGAGCACATCGAATGATCTGAGTGCAGCGCAGTGCACCCGTAGACCGGCAGACCGTACTGTACGACCTTCAAACATTGAACCCGCCCAGCTGAACTCCAATAATACATCGGCGACTGCCTCCGTCTCCGACGACTCGCTGAGCAAATTCATTTCCGATAACATGTTGGATGGTGGAGATGACAGTTCCCGTATATTCATCAATGAAAACTCTCAGCTAGGAGTAAGAGGAGGGTCGACAGCGCCATCAGGTGTCACTACTGCTGATCCTCTGCAAAACTTCTTTTCATCGCTGTGGTACAAACAAACAAAATCCGACCGACCTGCCAATGAGGCTCCAAAACTAGTAGCACCTGTACGCGGGTCGGAGTCATCTATCGGTAGTCTTCCAGCATCTGGTCTGAAGAGAAGGCATGCGTCGGACTCTAGCAGACCTTCTTGTCCGGATGTCCCATTATCTAAACAACCGCATCTGTCTAGAATAATTTCTAAAGATAAGAGTCAGGACGTTGCCTCAACCGCGATCACTCAACGTAATGCTATGCTCTCCCAACTACTTAACAAGCAAGTAGATTCACCCTCCGTACACGATAGCTCCGCATCTGCGAGGGCCCACAACAAGGTCTCCAGCAGCACTGACCACGCCTCCTCCGAGAACGCCTCTATGGGTATGAGTAACGACCCTCTACTTAGTAATATACTACAGGAGGCATCTGATATGCAAAACGAATGGATTAATAGAAATAACGGTTAGTGTTAATCAGAGTTTATTATAGAAAAGAGCTATCTAAGTAGAATTTAGGTTATCACATTTGTTAAAGTTTAGACTGTTCAATATACTTTATTTAGATATCTAATAATAATTATAACTTATAGACAATTATAACTTATATGTTATAGATATTAATTTATTTTTCATTTTATAATACATTACAATACATTATAATATATTATAATACAATTGAATGCATTATAACACATAATACATTATTCATATTTTCCACAACACAATAAAATAGCATTCCCAAATACCTTTGACTACAATACTGACTACAGTTGCAGTAGTGAGCCCTAGTACCCTGGATACTTCAGGAACTACCTCGGGTTCGCAGACCACCAATAGGCTTTCAAGTGAAGACGATGATGTATTCAATAGATTAGATCAGGTAACATATATAATCATCTGCTTCTCATGTAAATAACTGTTTATTATATATATTCAATAGATTAGATCAGGTAACATATATAATCATCTGCTTCTCATGTAAATAACTGTTTATTATATATAGTATAGCATATATATATATATATATATATATATATATATATATATATATATTATAACATCTTTGATATATTATAGCATATCTAATCTCCATCTAATCTTAACAAATTCTATGATTGTATTGGTAAATCAATGTATATATGATCTTAACTCTAGGAATACATATCCATGGATAAACCATATTAGGTCCACATATGATGCTCATAATAATAAAACTGATATTCATATTCTTACCTTATGCACTTGATATGCTTTATGATTTCTCTTACACTCAATCAAATATATAAATTGCATTATTTAAAAGAAATTAATTATATATTTTCTAATTATATAGATCAGTGATGGAATTGAACAACAGGCACATTTTATCAGTTTATCTGATAAATTTCAATTTGTTCATTGTTAATATTCTTAAATTATCATATAATATACTGCTGATAAAAAATCCACATAGTAATGCTAAAGGTTTAATCCATGGGTTTTTAACATGGGTCTATATAATATGTAACTTAAAATAGGTTTATTATTTGAAATTATTATATATCTAAGAATTCAAATACTTATCTAACTACTATAGTACTGTATCTTTTTTCAATATGTGTGGAAATTATTTATATTCAATTTAAAACTAGATAATGTTATCTAAATCCTATCTAAGAGTTTCGATTTTGATAAAGAAGAAACTAATGTAGCAACAGCCTTAGTAATATGAAATTGTTAACATTCATAAAACATAAAAACAAGCAAATCCTTATGGTTTTTCCGCAAAATACTTACTCTATGCACATGTTAACCTATTGGTAATTCTTGTAACAAAATTAATAGCATTCTATTTACATAGATTATACCTATTAAGTTAATGAACTAACATATCTACTCTATACAATATGTAGTAACAAAGGATCAACCAAAATCAGTAATTAAATACAAATATATTTACCCAATGTATTATGAACAATATTAGACAATATTATAAATAGTCAAATACAGTCTCTTATGCAAACAATAGATAATCAATTTAGCTTTATATCTTAACATGGTAGATATCTAGCGATTATCACGGTGAAAAGTATTGTTAGAAAATATTATATAGTATAATTCTAATATCCATATACTGTTTTGGATATCAGTAAAGGATACAACAGAATTAATCATAAATCACTCTTCGTTTAAATATACATATAATAAAGTTACTTTTTCATTGGTGCAAAAATTAACAAATTGAATTTAGATGGTACAAAACCACATATGATTCTAGTGTAAACATGTTATTCAGCAAAATAGTAATTTATATCCTATGCTTTACAATATATATATATATATATATATATATATATATATATATATATATATATATATATATATTATATATATATATATATATATATATATATATATATATATATATATATATAATATATATATATATATATATATATATATATATAATATATATATATATATATATATATATATATATATATATATTATATATATATATAATATATATATATATATATATATATATATATACAGACAATGATATTTTATTTAATGTAAATAAATCTGTAGTAACGAATTTAGGGCTAATAATAATAATAAGCAATAACTATGGTATCCCTATCTGAATCCTATTTTAGATGGTACAAAATATCTTTGTGATATAGTAAATGGTCATGGTGATAAATTGTAAAATGATTAAACTATAAAAATGAAGTAATAAAATATCATTTCAGGAACTACATATAATTACATATCAAAACAAATTTGTATAAATCCTTCTGTGCCAATATATATGCACAAATACAAGAAATTAAATAAGATTGATAAATACAAACTAGACATATTAACTATTAACTATTTTTCAAATTTATTTAGTTAATGAATCAATATTAATTTATTTAATTACAATAAATAAATGAAATATTTCTTTATAGGTTTTTGGATCATCAGATATGTCATTCGATCAATTGTTGATGCCCCCTGCAATTAATGCAACTGTAGCGAGTAATTCTCCAACTATTAAACTCGAGTCTCCTGTAGAAAAGTTAGTTATATATTGTAACTAGGTCACTTTTTTATTCTTTGTTATTTTGATTTAATTTCTTCGAATTAAGAAATATTTGTGTTCTCCATTTTAACTCATTTAATTGGCATTGTCCGCAGTAATTGCGGAGAGGCTGCAGAACAACTAGCAATTAACGCAATACAACAACAACTTATGGCCGATAAACCCTCAATATCTTTAAATCATCAACCTCAAGATCATCTCATATCTTCTTATATACGTTCGTATATTAATTAAGATATATAAGTAAATGAAATTTGATTTATTCTATGTAAAAATATTAATATCTATATTTAGCAATTTTAAAAATTTGATTTCAATTCATATATTATATAGATATTGTATATATATAAATATTTATATATATATCAAATATATTGTATATATAAATCTTCAATCAGCTACACAAAAGTCTATTCAATTCAAGAATATAATGCCTCCAGAAATGTATGATAGTGAAAAAATAATTTGGGAAGGGTTAAATTACCAAGTGAAACAAACTCAATCATTGCAACAAACTTCTAATCTTGGTTAAAATGAATACAATTATTATTTCCAATTCTATTCCTTTATTTGAGAAATCAAAACTCTCATAACTTTCATAAACACTTTGATATTAATTTCATTTCAGAGTTCCAATTTAGATTTTACTAAATCAATACATTGTCTATTAATATACTATATATGCTGTACTATACTATATAATACACTATATACGCTATATATATTTAGATTATAGAATTGAAATAAAACACACGCCATCGCCACTACTAGGTTCTAATGATGCAGGTAGGAAATCAATGACAATGCATCAACTGCAACAAGCCCAACAACGGGCACGTCGCATGTCCTCCTCTATGTCATCGTCATCGCCTTCGCCTCATCCCATAAACACGCATCAGCAACACCAACACCAACAACTACAGCAACAACAACATCTTCAACAACAGCAGAGATTATCACACGGAAAACAACATCAGAGATTCTCACCTCAAACCTCAAATCAATATGTTGGTTATTTACAGTTATACTGTAAATGTTAAGTTTTAATTACAATATTATTATGATTGATTTGAAATAATATAAGAAATGACAGTCAAATAATGACAATGATTATTGCACATATATTGTTATTAAAATTCTTATATCTTTCAGTCTCCAAATACTCAGATAAAGAAAGTATATCAAGATAACCTTAATGTGTTATTAGATTCTCAAAGTGTTCCCAATGTTTCAATGGTAAATATGATTTTGACAATCCTTTATGTTTTAATGTCATTTTAATTGTTTTATTGACTTTTTGACTGAAATATACGCCTTCGATGTAAATGTAAATTCTTCAACAGAGGAAGGACGGCATACCGGGACCCATGTCACCTCACCAACTACAGAGATCTCGTCAACGCACAATATCTAATTGTTCGAATGCGAGCAACTCGAATAGTCAGCTGTCTTCTTTAAACAATAACGCCATCTCTCCTCAGACTTTGCTACTACCATCACCCGCGACACCCGATAAGGTGGTGCCTACTCCGAACTCAACTTTACGTCACCCTTTCCCGGGCAAAGTTCAACTGCAGATCAGTTCTACGCTGCGACGGAACCACAACCTACAACCGCACACTTCACTAGTAGGAGCCCCGAGTACTCAACTGCCTTCTGAAATGCAGTCCAATGCGAGCAACCCTTCGCTTCATCAACAACTCAAAAGTCGAGGCCTGCCGATAGTAGAAGTTTCAACTAATAGTAAAATTGTAGGAGTAGGTGGAATTGTAGGTGTAGGTGGAGTTATAGCAGGTGGTAGAGTTATAGGAGTAAGGGGAGGTGGAGTTGGAGGAGGAGGAGGAATTGTAGGAGAATGTGGAGTTGGTGGTATGGGTCAAGATAACCTACAACAGCAACAACCACAGATGATGAGTCATCAACATCCCTCCAGTCCTGCTGCGCTAAACAGTAAAACCAGAAGCAATGACGCTTCCCTCCCTCAACAACACATTTTATTGGATCAACACTCTACTGAGAGCAACCAACAAACCTCATCTTCTATGATGCTTAGAAATGATTCGCCTCCTGAACTTTGCACACCCAACTCTATCCCAAACCCCATACCCAACTCCATGCATAACACCATTGCAATGGTTAGCCTCGTCTTAAGTATAAGTAGTTGTATTCATATAGTAATTCAATTACTTCTCTATCATTTCTTTCTCTAAACTTCTATTTATTTGATCTAAAATAAATCAATAATATTATGTATCGAAATTATAAAAAAAATAATTTTCTATACAAAATATTTATATATTTTAACACAAAATGGTACTATGTAACAGATACAACAACAACAACAACAACAACAACAACAACAACAACAACAACAACAACAACAACAACAACAACAACAGCAGCAGCAACAACAACAACATCAACATCATATGCTACCTAACCAGCAAAGTTAGTATGTTACAATAGTTAGAATTATAATATTTCTGTTCGCTGTTCACTAATTAATTACCTAACAATATGTGTATTAACATTAGTTACATTAACTAAACACTAATTACACATTTCTCTAGTGGCTAGTCAGTGGAGAACTAGTACCCAACGCAATAATATGAACGGAGGTATCTTGATACAACATCAAGTCGTTAACCAACCTACAATCCGAGTAAGTTTAATGTTGAATTCATTTTACATTTAAATCAAATATTAACAATGATATTTATGATTAAAATATTTTATTTTATCCTTACTGAATAATTATATCAATTTTTTATTTCAATTCCATGATTAATTCTAATTAATAATTGAATTCTTATTAATTTATGAGTACTCTACTTTAGTAATTACTTTATCAATTAATTAATATGATTATTGATTTGATTTATTTAATTGATTTGAACTGCTAATAACTGTAATTCATTGAAACTCGCATATAATAAACTTTATGTCGAAATAGCAACAGAAACCTTTTCCGTTCAACGATCCATCCCAGTTTGCATCATCTATTGCATCTCCCAATTCTGGAGGTGTAGGAGCCATGATTAACCTCGCTTCTTTACAAAGCCGTCATAATAATCGTGCCAACTCTGCAATTCAAGGTTCATAATCATACAATTTGTGTAATTGACACTCATGATACTATCAATAAGTCAAATATTGCTCACTGCACCTTAACTTTTCACACTCGTAGGGATGAACATGCCAGCTTCCCCTTTGTCTCTGCAACAACAACAACAACAACAACAACAACAACAACAACAACAACAACAACAACAACAACATCAACAACAGATACCTACTAGCAAGTCACCCACATTACAGAACACGCCTCCTTATCCATCGCCAAATTACACTCCCCGCCACACTGCAGTCTCACCTGCACCACATCAATCACGCGGGGTCAGGATGCCCCATTCGCATAACACCGGTAATGTAATCTCTAAGGCTGTAATCCATAGACCGTTGAATCTGCCAATCGCTCAGGTTTATAATCATTTGCATGATCGATAACAATTTTAAACAGTAGACATCAAACAATATTTAAATATCCTTTATTATTATTGTATTTTCAATTACCAGTTACCGCCCGGTCCGTACCAGTCACAATCTACATTGAGTACAGCTGCATCTTCGCCTCAGTACCAAACTGGGCCCAGACCCCAGTACCCCGGACATCAACTGACCTCCGGACCTCCCGTTGCAACAAACCTACATTCTGGTGAACAAAACAGTAAATCAAACAGCAGTACGGGGCCGTTAAGCTCTCATCAGCCCTCATCTTCGTCATCTATATCTCAATCTTCATCCTCTGCTGCCGTGTCATCTCAATACGTCAAGCAAGAGATTCGCGCCATGTGCAGTGCTAGACTCACCGGACCTACAGATGCGGAGCTCTCCTGTAACAGCAATGATAGTGGAGGACTTCCCTTTGATGTTCTAGAGTCTAGTTAGTACTTTTGTGTCGACTTTTTCTTAAATGTACTCCATGGTAAATATTCATCAATATTATTAATCAGTGTTTATATTCTTTTAGAGATATATGTAGTGCTTGCTTAATAAATATCTTATATTTGAATTCACTTCTCCTAATACAATAAAATTTAAAAAAAGGTAATTTCAATATAAATACATGTTAAATATATTACTGAAAATCTTTTTATTTTACAGTCAACGAATTAACCCAACAGCAGAATTACCGTTTGAGCGATCAATCGCAATTCACAACTCCTCTGGGGTGTTCTCCCACCACTCGATTCCAAACATCGGTAATGCAACGATACCCTGCAAATGCCCAATTATCTCTGCCAACATCTATAGCTACATCAACTCCTTCCTTGAGGCCACCGACATCAATAAAGCCTATACCTACGACCCCACTACCACTTGCTACGTCTGGGGGCAGTGGAAACAATGGTTTGCAGTCTATTTCGATTCTCTCCCAAGATGATATTGTCTTGCAAACTCAAGAAGAAGCGAAACAGAGGTGTAAACGATTGCGTCAGTTGGCAGAAAATACTAATACAGGTGAGTGTTTTATAAGCAAAGAATATGTCAATAGAATAAACTATATTTTTAAATAACCACTACAGATTATATATAATAAACTATATGATTAAATAATCACAGGAGAATTATAAATAATAGACTGTATAATTCAATAATGACTATAGATTATATATAATCATATATATATATTAACTTAATAACATTAAGTTGTTTATCTTATAGAAAGCTCAACTTTTTAATTAAGAAATATTATTTTATTTTACATTTCATTTTTTTATCATATATATCCTTTGGTATGTTGAAAAAACTTCAAGTGTAATATAAGACAATTGATTGTTACAAACAAATTTTAACAAAAACAATAAAATTTTGTTCAAAGATATTTTAATATATAAACCCAATTGTAATATACTTAAAACAAATATTAATACAATCATTTATAAAAAACTACTAATAATTATAATATATTTTTAATTTTTTAGTTTCCTTAATTTTAGTTTATTTTTTTTTTTTTAAAGAATTTTATATAAAGAAATTATAAAAATAATCAATGCATCAAAATAAATATTTATCTCGTGCTAAAAAATAAGAATCATTTGTTTAATTTAATTAAACTTTTAATTTTTAAATAATGAATGATAAAAATGATGTTAAAAAATCACGTAAATATGCAGCTGTCCATGAATATGATAGGAGGTTTTGACTTAAAGCTTTAATTTATTATGTATACATATTTTGTATATAAACTGATTTCATTCATTTAGTTTTCAAATATATTAATAATATTATAAGAAGATATTAAATTTTAAGTAATCATATTATTAAATTTGTTAAAATCTTAAAAAGGGTGTCACTAAATTAAGTCGGGTAAAGAAATTGTTTGAAAAATAAACAAATATATTTTAATTAAAAATCGGATGAATCAGTTGATTTTATATATAATTAAATACTGAAGACTTTTATTCAAAATAATCTAGTAACGAAAATATGAGCTAGTCTATAACTTATATAAAAGATTTATAATTTTATATTAACTTAACAATATTGAAATTTACTATACCATATACTTTTCTTATTTAACATACTTAAATCAATTTGGTTAACCCTAATTACTTGTACTTGATATTTGAAAATTATATTTTTGTATACATGATTATACAGGTTAGGTTTTATTTATTTTTCAACTATGCCTTAACTTTACAGCTGACAAGCCTATGACTTTGATGCAGGGCAATGAACCTAGAGCGTCCAATATGTTCCGGTCGCAACTAACCTCACCCGCAATTTCCAATCAGTCATCAAGTATATTTACGTTTCCGTCACCACAACCCTTAAATACAACCAATCAGAATCCGATAATTTCATCACCTCAGTCTACTCTTGACCAATTTAACCAATCTCCAGTGAACAGTCAGCATTCTTTATTGATCAGCCCCTCACTACAACAACAACAGCATGCTTCTCTTTCGGGAGGCCAGATGGTCAACCGTTCTCCGTTATCGGTACACAACCCATCAGTGAGCCAATTACAGAATAAACAAGTTGCTGCAGCTCCATTGAACCATTCGCAACAACGTAATAGACAACAAGCATCTCCCGCTGGCTTCATGCAATCGCCTATCACGAACAACCCACAGTTGGGCTACATGCTACCTATGTCAGCGACATCTCAGTCTCAAGTAGCCCTCCAGCAGTCGGGTGGTCAAACATTCATTGGTTCCCCTCAACCTCTATCCTCTGTAGCCATAACTCAACGTACAATACAAAATCTTTCACCTCAGTTGAACCTCCAATTGCAACATCAACAACAACAACAACATCAACAAATACATCATCATCAACAACAACAGAAACAACAACAACAACACAAACAACAACAACAACAACAACAACAGCAACAACAACGACAGCAACAACACCATCAGCTACATTCTCAGATGATAAATTCTACAAACTCGCCAATGATTAGTTATGGTTCCACAAAGACAAACATGAATGCTTCACAGATGGCATTGCAACTACCAGTTAACTCTCCTCAACCGCAAATCGTCTTACAGCAGACGTTACACGCTCACACCAACTCCCCTGTACTCTCCTTAACCTCCTCTACAGTCATCGCAATACAGAACACCTCCACTACTGGTATCGCAAGAATGGTCCCTACACCTCCTGTAGCAGTTGCAACGAATTCAAAAGTGATCTCTCCGCAAATGATCAATACCGCCAATCTCACCAATAATCTCAGACTGGAAACTTGCAATATCCCAAGCAATTCCACGGAAATTGATATCGATGCTCAGGTTTTTAAATTTTAGCTATATTTACTAAACTAATGAAAATAATACAATTAATAATTAAATATTTTTCAGAATTTGTCGAATGAAAAAAAGAAACTCGATAATAGCCAAAGTATTCTAGAGCAACTACTTTCAGATCCCGATTAGAAAGCAGTTTACCATGACTATGTTCACCTCTCATATACTCAATATTATATATCAATATCGAATACATCTGTACATAGAACTTGTTATTGTTATTTGTTAAGTATTGTTGCCTATATACATTTACATATAAATATACATATTTTATATATATATAAACAGACAATTTTACCTCTGACCCCACCCATCAATTACCTTGATTCATGCAACACTTTATGAAGACCTGTTTACTGGGTGTAGTATTACATAGTGAGACAGGACTTGCCTATGTGGCATGTGGACATTCTCGATTTATTCATTCGGACTTTAAACGGGTTGTTATTTGAATATCCGGTGATGCTATAAGATGTATCTATAATTATATATATATGAATGTATATATATATCTAAATATGAAAAGTATATAGAATTGAACATGTAGACATGATAGAGTTATTTGTGCCGGTGAAGTATGTATCATGAATGAACGAACGATTACTACTAATTATTGTTTTACTCAAGATAACCACAGATCCTAATTTCTTATGCCCGACTAATTCAAAATGTTGCACATTTTATTTTATCAATTGTACATAGACTAACGAGCAATGAAATATAATCGAGTGTTGACAATGTGTATTATTTACTGCATTTATGCGAACTGAATTATTATTTGATTAGATTTGTGACATAATATGCTATTTTAATGAATATCCATTATATAAAAAAATTCACATGATTTATTAATAAATATATGTTTATTAATAAATATATGTTTTCTATTTTTAATTTCTTTTTTAATTAATTCTACGAAAATAATTATATAAAATAAAAGTTAGTATATATTTTCTCAGCAAAATGAATATCTAAATTAATGTTAAACTTGTAGTTGTCTTATGTGCGTTATGTAAAATAAATACATTGCGAATATTGATTATTTGTATTAAGTAATATTTTGTAAATGTAATATAATGTAAATGAAAATAAGTCAGGCAAATAAATTAAGATAGGTCAATTCTATACAAATAATGGCCACTTATTGTTATCTTGGAATATAGAGTATATTTCTCAAAAATTCATAAACTAAATATAATGTAAAATATGATTCTAGTGAAGTATTTTTTAAAAGTAAGTTATATAAAAAATAGCTTTAAAATGCTACTTTATTGTGATTGGTTAGTTTTGATCACGTGACCAACGCGTTTAAAAATTACGCATAATAAATAAACAATAGGAATTTTGCAAGTAAATTATTGTGAATCATTAACTACATTTTTCCAAACATCATGACCACTAAATCTTCTTATAAGTATTGTGTTCATAAGTGTAAAAATGAGACAAATAAACACCATACGATATAATTTTTTTTATTTTCCATTCAATACAAATATACGTTTAACCCTTTACCTCCCGCGGATTTTTCAAAAGTATGCGCTATTTTTGTATTTAAAATAAATGTATACTATTACTCACATAACATACATTTACATTATCAAATAATAATAATTGATAATTATAAGTTATCATATTTATAAAGATAATTTAATTATCTTTTTAATGAAATTCATATTAATTATGTATAGTTTATTACTAATTAAATATTATTGATTAAATAAAAAATAATTTATATATTTTATACTGAATAACAACTAATGTATATAATATTAATAAATTAACTAATTATAATTTTGTAATACCATTATATAGGTAATACAATGATCTAACTTTTATATATTAATTGTATTTGAAAATAATTGTTATTAAAAATGTTACGATAATTTATATTTTGGAAATTATCAAAATAAGTTTTAAATTATTAGAACAATTAATACTATTAAAATAACTATTTACCAATATAAATATGCTATTATTAATATTACAACTTGGGTTACACTTGAATAAGATATATTAATTAATATTATACACTTGTCATTATAATAATTAATTAAATATATTTTATAAAATATTTTAAAAAAATACCAATAATAATCTGTTGATTTGTTAAATATTGTATGTTATTATTAATACTAAAACTTACGTTGTACATAAATAAGATATATAAATGAATATTATAATAATTAATTAAATATAGTTTATAGAATATTTTTTAAAAAATGTTATATAAAATAATAATCTATATATTTGTTAAATATTGTATTGTGATTTAATTTATACAAGTGAAATATAAAATTACAATGAATCATGATACAATTTAAAACACTGTCTTTCTTTATAACAATATAAACTACATACATCACATCACTATGAAGTTCTCTGTACACATTTTAATACATCTCGACAATAAACACATCTTTTACTACTATATACAACAACTCTATGGCCTGGTACAACATCACTAGTTACTACCCTGGTAAATGAATTGGATTTTACAATTGGAATAGAAATGGATACGGATTTGGAGTAAGGGTCAATAAAGGCATGTAATAAAGCATTTTTATAAGATAATAAAGAATAGCGAGCGTGGGTTGATTTTTATTTTTGAAACAAATAAAAGAATTAATAATAGCAATATAAGTATAAAAAATATATCTCCAGAATTTTTTACCAGCCACATCGTAATAACTACTAAATTGATCTAATTTATCAACTCCACTCATACTCTTATTGTAGTCTATAATCATGTTCGCTTTTCTCTTTGTTTCTTCATTAAATCTGATCTTCACATTTGGATCTTTGACGTCGCCCCAAGTCGATAATATATGGACATCCTTTTTTTCTTTCCATCTAAAATAATAAATTTTATACTTCCAAAATAATGTTGTCATATTGATCATTAAAATTAATATGTTATAGACTATCAATATAGAATATCTAAACACAATACTTATTTATATTCAATATAGTATTTTATCTAGATTAAATTTCAAACCTGCATACTACAATTCCATCAAGTTTAATGCTTTCTCCGATATTTATCTTCTTGCATTCTTCTTTATTGTTCAGATTAAATGTGTTTTCTTTTTATTCGGATCTGTTGCTAGCTAAAGTGAAGTATAATAGTTGTCGGTGTATAATTTATGGTTATTATATAAATAATTTGGAGAAATAAGATCCATAACAATAGAATAATTATGGTAATGTTTTATCAAAAGTAACATCTCTACCAGTATATATTTTAAGTTTAAAACAATATACTGTAACAGAATCGCATAAAACTTGAAAAGAGTACAAAAAAAAAGATCTTTGGCAAACATTTTTAAAAAGAAATCAGCTTCAGTAGTCATCAAATAAATCTGTTAGTCCAGTATTTGAGGTAAAGGGTGTATTTCTAGTATGGGTTATATTATTTAGATTATCAGACCATCCTATGGGTGGACATTTATTTTCTAATTTAAGTTTCTTCGCTTTAGGTGCTGAAGAAATTTCTATATATTTTGAAGGATGCGAAGATTCATACATTTTTTTTACATAAATATTCATTATCTGATACTGTAAAAGAATCATCCGACTCAATCTGTAATGAAAATATATATTGAATTGTAAAAATAAAAGTTTATAATAATCAAATTTATATAATATAGCAAGTAATAAAATCCTAAATATTTGTAATAAATCAAAATTCTTATTTGTATAAAATTCAATCTATTTTCAATTGTTTTAACTGTTTTTAAATTTTAATATTAATGACAATAGTTTTATTGTATATTCAAATATATATATAAATTTTTATATATTAAATATAAATTATAATGTAATACATTATTATACTAATTCTTCTAGTGATATATCGCTAGATATACATCGCTATCACTTAATATATCGTCGACATCTAAAATAAGCTGCAATTAATCATCGTAATAATAGTCTAACATGTCGAAAATATAAAAGTGAAACAACGCTCAACATTTAAAAAAACTGAAACATATTTATATTTACATATAATCCCGCCAAATTAAAAATAGATCGGAATTCATATTATTGACTATTTATATTCATAAATAATAATTCTTTATATTTATTAAAAAATAATATAAATTCAATGTAAAATCATAATTTCAATATTTAATTATAATAAGCATGATGAACATTTTCGAAATCCGAATAAATATGTTTACTGATACCTGTGTTTTTTTTTGTAATAGCTATATAAATAAAATATAAAGCTATTTGTGTTTTTATTCATAATTATAGATAAATAAATTATCTATCAATATGTGTTTATGATTTAATATTCGGGTAAGTATTTATTGAGTTATAAGCATTTTAAAATGAATATTTCAACATCGACCGTTGGGAGAATGCGAGCGTCGACTGTTGGAAATTAGCGTACATAAATATACTTTAAAACAAGCGCATAAGAAGAAAATAATCTGAAAAAGATTTCAATATCTAGTACATATTAATGCGTTGATCATTTTTGTTTTAGTAATATTTTTATTATGAGTAATGAGTAGTATAAATCGTGTAATATAAACTCGCAAGATAAAAGCCTAATATTTATATAATTATTAATTTATATATTTTAAATTGTATTATTATACTGTTAATTTCTAATAATATAGAATATATAAATATATTTATATATATATTAATAACGTATAAGCTATTTATTGTACACAGAAATTACAATATAATCATTAAAAATGAATCAAAATAAAAACATTGTCACGTATGAGTTATTAAAATGTAGTTTATTTGGTATTTTTAATACTGCTTATATAAAATAATCTATATATATATAATATTATAATACATTAATCAGAGATAACAATTATGAGATTTTATATCTTTATTATTAAATATACACGACGTTTAATTTGTCTAATTTTTTCTCTGGCGTAGAATATATTCAATTTACAAGCAATGAACTTTCACTAAATGTGTGATACATTTAATATTAAATAAAATTAATATGTTACTTAATATTTAATACTTTAATAGTAATACATATATGTTATTTATTATTCGTAATATATAAATATGTTTATTACATTTATATCATATGTTAGATGAAACTGAATCATATGATTCAGTTTCATATATCTCGAAACAGAATTAATTTTTAATGATAAAGATATTATATTTTAATTATAAAATATTATATTTAGTGAATACTGCTGCATTAAGACTGCATTGAAGAGGTTATTATAGTTTATTTGCAATAGAAAAATATAATATTTTAATAAGTTATAATTCTAACTAATAACATATTTTTTTAGGTTATACATGTTATGTTTACTAATGATCGTGCAAACTTTTTTGTATTAAAGTAACAATCTTACATGATATATCATCTAGTTTGATAGTATTGAACAAGGAATATTTTATATCATTAATTCGTATCTAGATGCAATATATCTTAGCATTCAGCTTTACCATAAATAATAGATTAACATTGTTCTTGTCCAATTCTTTTTAACCGCATTATCTATTTAGAATAATTTGACACATGAATAATTATGATTAAATAAAATATATAATCCTTTCTATTAACATAATTCTATTAACATGTTACATACGTTGCGGATTTTCACTACTTAATCGATTCATCAATAACAGACACGCTATAATATGTTTACATGAACTGGCGATGTAACTTAGACATCGATCCTTTATTATACGGTTCTACGGATGGTTTGCAAGTGCGAAGAGTAGCTGAGAGATCAATAATGAGGAACAATATAAAATAAGATATACAAATAATAACGTATCAAATAAGAATAAAAAACAAACATAGTTTTAACTTTTATAAGATATTATACATGTTTATATTTTAAATATAACTAACTTCTTATAATTTAACGTAACAAAAGAAGCATGATCAATGTATTTGTTTTGTGCAAAATGAATGTATACCATCCATATCACATAATCTCCATATAATGAATTCGAAGATCTTCAAATTTAATAATATATACAGAATGAATCATATTTTAATTATTATCTAAATTATGATTCATGAAATAATTTTACGGATATAAATATTACAATCATATTATAATTATAATCTTATAAAATAATTTTATTGATTTATGTTTTTCAAAATATTAAATTAATATAATTTTAATTATAATATTGAATTTTTTATATTGAAATAATATTTTCTTAAAATATATGTTTATATATTATAAACTAATATTATATAAATAGCTTAGTACAAGCTAGTATTACATCAAGAATAATAAATTTAATAGAATATGCACGATATATATTGTTATATGCTGTTATTATATTCCGGGAATATATTATATGATAATGATAAAAGTATATTTATTACAATATTTTTTTTTAATTCTATACTATATTTGTTCTACATATAGTAACCATTCTATGACCTATATTACATTTTAATTATTCAACAATTTTAATAATAGATTTGTATAGATCGGATTGTAAATATAATGCCTCCATTTAAAATAAATACTTGTTTCTCATATGCGCTACGGCTACCAAAGATAATAAGATGTATTTTATTTTATAGTTTTTGATGTCATACATCTCTATCGCTAACTAAAGATATATATATTCAAGTAGGTCATATGATACTCTTTCCAGTCGTATATTATAAAAAATCACCATATTTTGAGTTCTCAACATGTACTGCATGTAAAATTAATATTATGGCATGTAAAATAATGCATAGTTATTATATTATTTAAATAATAGTTGTGAGATATACTATAGTAATACAAAAAAAGAGTTTCTCTACCAATGATAGTATTCTTTATTGTATAGTTTGTATTGTATACATATATTTTCATTTTATAAATCCATTTTGTTTGTATAACATATTACCGTATACAGTTTACGCCAAACACTACACATTTTATAGCGCACATTTGTTATAATTCATCGATTTTTGCTGGTTTGTCCATCACCTCACCACACGTGTTACACTTCGAAATTGCATAACTATTATATAATACGCGATGATGCATATCCGGTATAAAGTGTATGATTCTCTTTCATTCTTTCCATATTCAAAACTATAGTTTTGTATGAATGAATTATTTTAAAATGAATGAATTATTTTGAAACTATTTTATTTTCCCGAAATAATGACGGAATTATCAGTTTCAATGCTGGCTTATATATCATTATGTTACCTTGTACACTTATCGGATTCCCAGGCGCGTATGGCTAAACATATTTCGGAGAATTCGGTATTGTTTCCGGCGAATGTGCCTCCAAAAAGACCCGGAAGCGATATACCGGTGGGACACTTCAGACCACTCGGTATGTTATTTAACTACAAAGGATTTGTAAATATGTAATACTATATAGACAGGATAATTGATTAAACTGAATAACGAGCAGTAAAATCATAACAATTATACTTTTATATATATTATATACTATTACTAGTATTAAGAGTGCTACTACTAGTATAAAGAATAATGTATTACTTGTGAAGACAACTCAATATACTGTATATTTTTTGCATATTACTTATTGTATCTTATGATATCAATATTTCCAGTATTTCCAATATCTACATTTTAAAATTTATATTCGTTTAAATTTAGTTAAATAAAATGACCTCTTTAAATAATAAAATTAGTTTCTATGGGTTCCTTAAAAGAAGGTACCTAGAAAATATTATTTATTTATTTTAAATTCAAATTATATAAATAATAATTTGTAACTTCTTTATGAAAATATTTATGAATTTGTATCTTACCGTTTACATTAATTTGCACATTGTACTTATTTTAATGTACACTTAATTCCATTGGATAATAAGAAGTATATTTTTTGTTTGTTAATTTTGATTATCATTCATATATCTCTATAATATTAGTTTCTATATTTTTAACATGGTTTTTTAACCAATATATAAATTAAATACATATTTTCTATTCACACCTATAGGTGTGAATAGAAAACTATTATAATAGTATTAAGTATACCATAATATATATATATATATATATATATATATATATAGAAAGTAAATAATATATACATCATTTTATTTAAATATAATTAAGATAGTGTATTAGTATTATTTTATTTCTATTGCGTTATTCTATTATAAGTAATACCTTTTAATTTAATACTATAGTATTATATATAATATTATAATATTAATAATAATTATTATTATAATATTAATTATAATTAATATAGGATAATAGAATAGAATAAACTATTAAGTGTAAACTAAAATGAGTTAAAATGATTGTAATCTTAACTTTATTTAGATGTAATAATTTGTATCCAACATAATACCATATCATACGTTTATCGTAGTATGGTGCATACACAATTAATTAGAAAATGTAACTATTTCAAATTGGGAAATAAATGTATACATTTATAAATATATTCATTATATGTAATACATTAATTATGAGCCAAGGTTATTATATAAATAATACAATTCAAAATATGCGTTTATATTGCTTGCCCAGCAAAATAAGTGATGTAAGAGTTTTGTAAAACCGTTTGATGTCTTCTATATAAAATAACAAATATAATACAAAATAAATTATTTAATGCAAACAATTAAATTACTTGGAATGTTTGATAGATGTATATTAGACACTCTCATATAACCCCATTAATGATGTTAACCCTTACACTATATAGAATACTTTGTAAACCGGTAGAAACTTATTTAATATATGTTGAATAGTATTCAATGAATACATGTTAAAAATTTAATTTCTCAAAAAAAATATATTACATACATTTATATTACATGCTTTATATAATATAATATTTACATTCAATGACCTACTGCCATAATACGGTGTAATAGTTAAATATAAATCATTTCATGTATTAATATAATTATTAGTATAGAAGAAATTACGCTTTACATAAATTAAATTACCTGCATTGTTTTCCCGATATCTTCACTAAACTGTTAGTTCGTTTGGAGTTTGAAATAAGTCACGACGAGTCAATATAATACCGCCCGATATCCAGGGTACCAACGGAGTAGCGATGGAGCGGCGGACGAACGAGCCAATCTTCCAGACACACCCGAGCACTTCTACGACGATTATGTTGATGTCAAGCGACGCATACCGTCGGTATTCACATATGCGTTGCTAGGCGACGTCGTCGGCGATAATGTGTGGCTAACGGATACGTACCTAGTCGAGAAGTTAGCCAAGGGACCTTGCCTAACTATACAGAGATTATGCATATGGCTACTAATGTGTAACCACGCCTATAGGCGAGGAGTGTACCCCCATATATTTCATTACTCTCTTAGACAGAACAATATGCAGACTTTCAAAATATCATGGCGCTGATTATTAAAATTATTAAAATATTTTCATAAATATATATAAAGTTAATTAAAGCAAAACATGACCTAGTCTGTAGAACGATCCATTTATTGATAAAAACTAATACAATAATATATATATTGTTCTTCAACTTTATTCAATATTGTAAATACATACATTTATTATATAATAAATAATATTATAATAAGTACAATACAATATTAATTCATAAATATATGTATATATTTACATTTATAAATATAATAATAAAATAAGACTCTATTTATATTATATTTAATATTGAATATTAATGATTTACATAAATACACAGCTAAATATCTAATAGTGCCTCTTCCTAGAGTTAAATGCATACCTTTAATATCCAAATAAGTATTAGGTCTAATTTAGTTTATTTTATATAATTGATAACATAGATATTATTTGTTTTAAAAAAGTTTATATTTTATCAAAATGATTAATCTTTACTAGTTACAACATCGCGTTACTCGGGTACTTTACCCGCTAATGCCACACCATAAGAATACCCCAACTACCTCAGGTACGGACATATCAACATCAGTACGGTCGTGAAAAAAGAGTTCACGCGTAAAGGAGAACGAACGATGACAATCGCGCAGTTCATCAACGATTACAAATACGAAGATGTCTACCTGACGTCCACGATTCCGAAAGAAATGCTAAAAGAATTTAATGTATGTGTATTTCCGAGGATATATTTAAAATCCAGTTGACTAACGGGTAATTTTATACACCGCCTTCAACGGCGTTAGCGTTACCTTCCGTCGTATGTGTCAGGATAGTAATCCTATGTCATTTCTCCTCGCCACTGATCCATTTGTAACGTTACAAATGGATCAGTGGTGCAATCATCTTAGCTTTTCACCACAACATTTAGCGTAAGTTTATGCCCAACCCTATGGTCAGCATGCCTGCTATGTACCTGGTACATTGTACCATCAATGTCACATCCCCCTCCCCACAATCCGCACTCACTTATTGACTTTAAGCATCTGAACACGGAAAATCTCATCAATATAAAAATGTTCTTAAAAATGACGGTCCAAACCCAAACCCAAACCCAAACCCAAAGCCAAACCCGTGCAATGACTAATACTATGACCCTAATAATGGCCCTAACCGAGACCCAAACAAACCCTCGACCTAACCAATAGTTACCCAGCTGTCTGAAATGTGGTTTCAAACGTTACCTGGAGCAGACTGAATTGATGATGAGTTCAGGAGATACTGCCTCGTTACTGCACTCCCACTCCGACCACAACCTGCATTGTGTTCTAACGGGTCGTAAAGACTTCATTCTCATAGATCCCAAATACAAACAGAAGCTCTCCTTTAAGTCCCTGGTTTGAAATGTCTGTATATATAATGTTTAAATGAATGTAATTTTTAAATAATACGTCATTTAAGTATGTTATATATGTAATCACTTAATACATGTAGTTATGTAATATATGAAGTTATGTAATATAAGTAGCAACACATGTAGTTATATAATGCATGTAGTTATGTAATACATGTAGTTATGTAATACATGTAGTTATGTAATACATGTAGTTATGTAATGTATGTATGTGTAGTACGATCTAATCTGCGACATATGTATGTGAGTATTTCATGATTACGCACGTCTATCAATGTGTATGTATGCATTGTGTGTATATGTAAGTGTAAGCATGTATGTGCGTATATTTTTGAGCGTGTATGAGTGTCTGTATGTATGTGTGTGTATGTATGATGAGCGTGTGTATGTATGAGAGTATGTGTATGTATGTGTGTGTATGTATGATGAGCGTGTGTATGTATGAGAGTATGTGTATGTATGTGTGTGTGTATGTATGTGAGTATATAAATGTGTGTGAGTGTGTGTATGTATGTGAGTGTGGATATGTATGTGAGTGTGTGTATGTGTGAGAGTGTGTGTATGTGAGTGTGTGTATGCATGTATGTGAGTGTGTGTATGTAAGTATATAAATGTGTGTGAGTGTGTGTATGTGAGTGTGTATGTATGTGAACGTATGTATGTATGTGAGTGTGAGTATGTATGTGTGTGTGAGTATATAAATGTCTGTGTATAGATGTGCGAATATGTAGTATATGTAAAATGTAGTTTATTTCGTCTTTAACTAATTCTTGTTTTGCCTTGTAATAATTCATAATTCATAAACTTTTACTGCAAAGTTGAAGTTAATCTTTCGCATATGGAATTGAAAACAGATTTATACTTTGTAATATTTAAAATAGTTTTAAGCTTATTTTAATTACGTCATAGATATAATAAACCAAATTAATTAATTAATTTATAATTAATCATTTTAAATATATTATATTGGAGTACATTAAATATCGTACATCAGACGATGTAAGTTAATATTTTATATATTATATAGTATGAATGTTATAATATACTAGTATAACTTTTTAATATAGGGAATTATTTAAAATTATGATTTATATTAGTTATGTTAACATATCATTAGGCTTTTAATTAGAATTTAAATAATACGAAATTTGTAAACAAAATTACTCATGATTCAATTCCGACCTTAAAACGATTTAGTCAAATTATACTGTAGTATGTATTTATACTAGATTTTCAACATATTGGCCAATATTAGAAGGTTAATATCAAAATTAATAAGTGAAAGAACTTTTAAAAATGTATGATTTAAAAAGTAATTATTTATGAAGTAAGTGTCAATAACAATCTTATAAAGTAATATAATTGTATTAATAATACGTTATTATAATAACTCAATGTTACACTTAATTGACGCTATTGGCTATTGTGTTTTCAAAAAATTAAAAAATTAAAAATTAAAAGGTTAAAAATTAATTATTTATGGAGTAAGTACTAATAGGTCAATCGTATTATATTATCATTATCGGTCATTAGGATGGCATCCCTGTTATACTTTTACTATTATTTTATAATATAAGTGATCTATTAACTGCTTTCCGCAATAATACATGCATATCGGTTTAGTTCATCAGTTTCATCAAGTATTGTTTAGACGGAAAGTAAGACTTCTTTTGAAAATATAGCCACAGTGTAATGTTTTCATTTTATTGATGGTTTTACTATGAGTTGAATACTGGATTCTGGGAAATATTAATAAAATTGAAATTGAATATTTAAGCACCGGATTGTAATATGGCGGTTTGGGTAAATAGTTGATAATTTTCACATTAATATTCATTTTAAATAAACTATTAATAGAAAATACAGATTCATTTGATGATTAACAATCTTGCTTATACAACTCTTGATTATGTAACCAACATATTCAACCCATTTATGCAATGCACTTAATGATTCTATCGTTTATCACCGTTATCATTGATCAGGATTTTTACGCGGAAGCTGGTTACTCAGAAATAAATGTGGACAGAGTTGACCTGTTCAAGTTTCCATCGGTTAAGGAGATACCCTGGACGTGGGCTACACTAAGACGCCAGGACTGTATATACATACCACCAGGTGATTCACTATTAATAAATTAAAGTTACTGGTGATACAGGAAAACAGAACGATATAAGTATATTTAAAATATAATTCAATTCTACAGCTTTACAATGCGAAACAATAAATTGTTATCATTAACTTACGATATATCATGCAATGTGTGTTGGGTAGTGATTACCATGTGAGAATATAGACGCAAACCATGATTTCGATATGATATATATGCTGTAACGTAACCTATAACGGAGTGTAATATTATTAGTCGCATATCGAACACATTTCAATTTTCTGATGATTTATATAAATAAAATAAACATCACAAATATTTATATATTTGTATTATTAGAGAAATAATATTCTTAATTTATTTCGGAATTTTTAATATAAAAATTATTAATTATTTAATTAGCTGGATAAGGAGTACTATGTATTTTCTTTTAATAATCATCTTAGGTATATATATATATATATATATATATACCTAATCTTATAAGGTACTATACACTGTATAGCTTACCATATATATTTTATATTTCACTTTGCAGGTTACTTATTGCAAGCCCGTTCACTTGGAAGAAGCATTACCATGTCTACCCATTGGTTCCCTACCCTCAAGATCACATTCCGCAAATGCGATTTGGCCTCCCTCAGAATACCTATGCCTTTATCGGGAGTGAAATTCATGTGGTCTTTCGAAAATGGAAAACAGGTCAGTTTAAACGGGATTGAAAATGAATGCGTAAAATTACCGCATATATTGGCATGAATAGATAACGAGACATACATATAATCATACTAATTCATAAAACAAACTACATCAAAGGTCCTGCAGAATAAGAAAGTGACGGCTAAGACCCTGAAGAGACACTTGCAGTTGTTGATGAGAGCGGACCCTTTTCTCACCTACAAACGTTTTCGGTCTTTCTTCGTAAAAGCCATCATTGATGTTTGTTCCCTCGTTGTGTTTACATACCCTGGTATAATCTCTCCCAGGCTTCGATTGTCTATATAACAGATAGTATGCTCGCGTATAGATGTGTCGGTATTCGTATGTTTCTAGTGACATTGATAATAACGATGATAATTTCAATAAACTCTCTACACCTACAGAACCGAGAAATAGATTCGGCCAAGATGTATTGGCAACTTCTAACCGGAAACGGAAGTGTACTTTCTAGAGACCAGTTAAAGAAAATCGACATCGCTGTATTGACGAATATTGCAAAGCTATTCACACTAAAGAAAAAACGTTCTAAAGACGAACTTTAGAGATTCACAAAATACGAGATAATAATATAAATTTAATAATTGTTTAAAAAACCACTAAATTAAAGAAGTAACGTGAAGCGACGATTAATGTGAATAGTAAATTATGATATACTTATTTATTTTATTAGATACTATATGAAATTTGATGAATTATTGATATATTATATATTTTCAACAATACAATTATTAATATATTTATATTTGCTTTCGCAACATTAGAAATTATGCGAAGATGACAAGAATGATATTAATAAATATATTTGTAAAGTCATAAACATATTTATATATATCATAACTAATGATCAGAATAATTAGAGGAACTAGATATAATAGACTTAAGTCTCATGTGAATATCCAAGACTCTGTTAAGTTACAATAAGTTTTCAAAACTTACTGATTATTATTAGTAAAAATCACTTAAAATATTAATATAATAATTGCCGCCTTCATTCCCTTTGATCCCGATGTGATTTAAAATATTATTAAATTTTATAAATAATATAATTAAAATAATTTGCTACTTCACGAAGGAAATATTATTTAGTATTATAGATCATTATTACAATTGTTCTCCATTGGATCTAAGAGTAGTTAACATGTTAACTCTGGTGTATTAAAATGCTGTTATTTTATATTATTTTAATTTCTACTGATTATTTCACACCTGTATTACTTTATATAGCTTAGTATTGTGATTTATCATATTTATTGTTTTCAAAATATGTTTTATTTTTGTATATTTAATAATTAGTTATTTAATTTTATGATGATTAATGATTAATGCAATGTTATTATTTTTTAAATCTATTAATCTGTAATCGATTTTATTTGAGGAGTAATGACAGTTGTGATTTATTGTTCATGTGCGAGGTTTTCACAATGCAATATCAATATAGAACTTTTTTATAAATCTTATATTTAAAAGGTCTATTTATACCAACACATATAACTAATACAAATACAAATATATGTTATTTAAATAAATATCATCAATATACTTGGATTATAATTATTAGGTTAATTGTATATTCCATATTAGACCTCTTTACTAGTAATTCACATATATTTAGATTTTAATTTTAATTTACATTTTATAGACACAATGTTTATTATATAATTACTTTGTGATAATTGTTGAATATTTTATTTGATATTAAACAAATATTCCTAAATTTATATATATATATATATATATATATATATGTATATATATATATATATATATATATATATATGTATATATATATATATATATTATAAAATAACAAGAGTTATAATAATTACAAATTTTAAATAATATAAGTGAACATTTGACAATAAAATGTAAATGTTATCGATATGAAACTTTAATATCCTAATAATAATCTAAGAATTAAAGTATAATATTAAAATTAATATGTTATTACTGATACATAATTTAATAGTAATCTAGGTTATATATATATCTATTATAAATTTATAGATGTATAATTCCTACGCTAAGATTGTCGACACAGTTTAAAAAAGATTTGTAAGTATTTCCAAAAATCCAAAATCTTATAATATAATATTATTTACAAATTACAATTATAGTTGTATTATTATTATTATTATCATCGTATAATTAACATTATAATCAATTTATTAATATTACTATTTAGATTGGATAATGAATTATATATTGTAATAAGCTACATATATATAGTATACATATGTTTACATATACATGATACACTGGCTATTTATTTAGTAGAATCAGATAACTATATTATTTATATGATTCATTAATAGCATTATATATATATATATATATATATATATATATATTCTAATTGCATAGTATAACGTATAAAATGAGGTAATACGTTGATGGTGAGGTATTACGTCATCCTAAACATCTCCATCGATCTTCACCTTATGCCATATCGATTAAAATGACGGGGATCTCGTAGATGGGTTAGAGACTTACATATGCTATTGCGTCATTCTTACAAAATACTCCATAACGTCTACCATGCATTTTCCGTAGTCATATCTATCTAGAAAACCGAAAACATGGAAATATAATAATAGCTTATAAACATGACGTATTACGTAACATACTCTTTGATTGATATTAATATAATTTGTTTTTGATCGCCGGATTTGTAAACAACTGCCTGCGTATGATTTTAAGAATCTGTGTTAATACATTCTACATGGATATTAAGACCACCATCAATAATATAGTGAACGGGGATAGGTTTGTTTTTAATAATGCATTAAAGGCGATCTATATCTTTATGTAATGTTACTTATATATAATAGAATATACATATGCAATGAACAGCTGGATATATATATATCATATTTTAGTATCAATATAGTAATATATATATAGTATTATAGTAACTATATAGATATATATATTATCTACTTAAATATATAAAGTAGCATCAACGCGATGTCACGTGTAAACCAAGTACAAAATAATGAAATTTATCTTACAGTATAGTAAGTACACGAAAAGAACTCGTGGATTTAAAGTTGCAACAGGAAAGAGAGCTGAAATTGAATTTGTTCCAACTGGACACCCAAAAACAACGCTCACAATTTAAACACTACAAAGAAAAAGTACAGTTCATCGAGAGGTAACAAATTAGATTTAAAAGTGAAATCTATAAATGATATAATATATTAGCTATAGATATTTTAATATGTAATATTGTATACGATTAGGACAAATTTGATTTAATTTAACGTTTATTTAAACATGATAAATATTCGTTACTCGACCTAATTGTATAATATATAATATACCATATACTACATCGCATTACTATAAACAATATACTATATCTCATATCCTATAATGAAGGAGATGTATAGGAAAATATCAATAATTGCATAAAGCAATACCAATCTATACAGTTTTAAGATTAAAGATATGCTGTATACACTAAATAGTTTATATAATTAGGTAAAAGGGTTTAAATACATGTGTGTATTATTATATTATATTATATTATAGAATTAAACTAGAATTTATTAGTTCAAATATATACATATATATCTAATGGATAAAACACGTAGTTTTTCCTTATATAGGTTGGTTGATATTTCCTTATCTAAGATATATTGATAACTTTATTTGTTGACTTATTTCTTTTGACGCAGATATTATTACCTTTGCGATAAAGCCAAAGTAATCCGAGATAAACAAAATGCGTGTGCGGCTGCAGCCGCGCTAAAAACTCCCGCCACAAGAAGCTCATTATCATCATTGCCGGATATTCTGCAGGTTTACAGAATTATCGTTTTCATTCCCAACGAAAATTCTAATCTTCGTATATTAATATAGTACTTGATAATATCAACATTCGTGTTACTATTATGCGTTCTTATATAAGTGTATTACAGGTAGTTATTAAATATATGATATCGAATATAGTCTATCGGTTCCTAGTTGAATGTAGTCTCTCTATACGCAGACGCGTCGATTCCAGCCGATGGCGTTCAGCATGATGAATGTGCTGAAGAATCATCGTTGTTCGGTGTTCAACACAATGATGGATGCCAAAGTTCTGCTCGAAATCGACGACCTGGCGGCGTGTCGATATTTACGAAAGAGGCCGAAACCACGTCTGCCACCTCTGTGAACCCCTTCGAACAACTGAGTTCGGACTTCTATGTTGAAATATTGAATTAAAAAACAAACACGCTTACAAACAATACATCGAATTTATCTTGTAATGTTCACATTTTATTACATGCAAGTTATAATATATACATACTTTATAACTCAGGAGGGTGATATTAAAACATTAATAAACATATGTTGCACGAGTATTGACTTTGTTATGAGTTAGTAATCCTAGTTACAAAAGCAAGGAATAAGGTAAATAGACTAAAATAATGAAAATCGAAGTGAATATTTTAAAAATATTTGATATATTGGTTAATGCATTTTCAGAATTTGGACAGAAGATTTTCAGATACTTTAATTTCTGCATTTAGTTGTCATTCTTCATTGTTTTCAATATTTTATCTAAAATGTTGAACTCTTCATTTATGATATCATTATTGCAATGAAACCTAACAGGCCTATACAGAAAGGTATCGAATACTTCTCAATGTTGCTGTTTGCAGCAGATTCCATGTTAGAAATCGAGTCAAGGATTACTGTAATATCAATAATATAAGTAGATTAATTATGGTGATTAATAATAGTATTGTATTTTATTAATAATGAATCAAGGAATGTTGTGATGATTTCTTGATGTTTGTCACCATCTTATTGTTATAAAGTCGATGTAATCATATTTAATATAATTCAACGATGTTTGTTCTTTAGTTATGCATCGTCTGTATTTACTAAATACAGACGACGCATAACTAACGGTAAAGTCCTATCTTGAACCAGCTGATACTAAATACTATTTAGTATCAGCTCGTTCAAGATAGGACTTTACCGTTATAGTCTGTTTTAGAGCTTATAGTATTTGCATTATTTAGCAAGCAGGTTGCAGGCTTCCAGGCCTTTAGAACGACGATGTTGAGTAATGTGTTAAATCCGTGGAAATAATAATTGCTCTCCGATCAGCTGATATGCTGATTTAGCTCTATACTTATTTAATGGTGAGTTAATAAATATGAGAAACCATGGTGGTCCTAAAGTTAGTCGCGAGCTTATTTCCACCTCTGTGAGTATTGAATAGCTATCATTGGATAAGGTTATATTATTGCTATTGGATATATCAATGCTTTCTACCGAGTGGTTTTCTATAGAAATTCTATTTCTATGCAAACCTATAACATGTACTCGACAAGCATACTTGTCGAGTACATGTTATAGGTTTGCATACTTGGTTTACAATTTGTAAACGTATACTCCATGTGCTTGGCTGCTCGATGATAACTATGTATGGGTTATACGTTGTATGCGTCCAATAAAGGAAATACTTATTTTTATTAATTGATCTGCTCTGCTATCTTGATTATAGATCCATCTCTAAAATATTGTAGTTTTAAAGATGTTGCTATCATCCATACATCCGTTTCGTGAATCAGTTTTCCTAACCCCAAACGTCTGACATTTCTAACCGCATAGCATAAGGGAGTCGTGACATTTATTGTGTTGTGGTAAGAATTACATATTATTTAACTGAATTTGAGTCCAAATCGATATATAATATAATATACTGCATTTTACAACCCGAAGAGTGTTCACGAGAAAGTACATATATAGATAACCACCAAGGCTTAGATGTTATGTCAATATGCTAAATTAGAGACTGAAAGTTGTTTTAGTATATATTTAAAGTATATATATATATATATATATATATATATATATATATATATGTATATATATATATATATAAGCAATTCAGATCCTATTTTATTATTAAGAAGAATATATTTAAATGAAATAAATGCTGATAATTGTCATGATTATTATGTGCACTTAATATTATATAATAATAATATATTAAATAATATATACATTTTTACTAGATGATAAAGTATATGAGATAATTGTATTGTTAAATGATAGAAATCCATATATAATATTAACTATAGAAAATATTACAGGCTAATAAATTATGATATTTATTTAATAAATAATATTATCAAGTTTATATTATTTAATAGCTAAGTATAAATTAATTTATATATATATATATATATATATATATATATATATATATATATTTACACTCAATCTCTATATATTATATCATCCTTCATAATATATTCTATCAAATATAATAATAATGTTTAGGTATTTAGGCATGCTTACACAATAAGACTAATATAAAATATAATTGTATGTTTATAGTTAAAAATTATATATATGGAGTATGTGTATCGATCTGGGTATATGTGTGTATGTAATAGCCATAAATTAGAATCGACTATTGCATCACCAAATGACGTCATAAATAACAAATAAACGGTGTTTTTGAAATTACTCGTATTAGTGAAATCAATTTATTGGATATATTAAAAACGACATAAAAACTTAAAAGAAAAAGAACCATAAACATAAGAAAACTCATATAATTATATAACTAGTATCACAACTCACACATCTTGACAGATTACATAATATGTCTAATATATTACTAATGCATTCCATATGTATATATACAATATCACACATACAAACATACACATACACACACGTACATATACATATATACACATACATACACACATAAATACATACATACATATATATATATATACATACATCATTATACATACACATAAATACACATACATACACATACATACACATACATACACATACATACACATACATACACATACATACACATACATACACATACATACACATACATACACATACATACACATACATACACATACACACACATACACACACATACATACACATGCATACACATACATACACATACATACACATACATACACATACATACACATACATACACATACATACACATACATACACATACATACACATACATACACATACATACACATACATACACATACATACACATACATACACATACATACACATACATACACATACATACACATACATACACATACATACACATACATACACATACATACACATACATACACATACATACACATACATACACATATATATATACATATACATACACATGTATACGCATACATACGCATACACACACATACATACATACACATACACATACATACACATACATACACGTACATATACGTACACACACGTACATAAACATACATATACATACATACACACATATGTATACATATATATATATATATATATACACTAACTGATAACTTAATTTATAGGTATAATAAATATATTTCAGACAGCAATTAGTGGTACAAGATATAGATGCAAATCCCATTTTATTGTGTGATATTGTGTGATATTGTGTGATATTGTGTGATATTGTGTGATATTGTGTGATATTGTGTGATATTGTGTGATATTGTGTGATATTGTGTGATATTGTGTGATATTGTGTGATATTGTGTGATATTGTGTGATATTGTGTGATATTGTGTGATATTGTGTGATATTGTGTGATATTGTGTGATATTGTGTGATATTGTGTGATATTGTGTGATATTGTGTGATATTGTGTGATATTGTGTGATATTGTGTGATATTGTGTGATATTGTGTGATATTGTGTGATATTGTGTGATATTTTGTGATATTGTGTGATATTGTGTGATATTGTGTGATATTGTGTGATATTGTGTGATATTGTGTGATATTGTGTGATATTGTGTGATATTGTGTGATATTGTGTGATATTGTGTGATATTGTGTGATATTGTGTGATATTGTGTGATATTGTGTGATATTGTGTGATATTGTGTGATATTGTGTGATATTGTGTGATATTGAGTAATATTATGTGATATTGTATGATATTGTGTGATATTGTGTGATATTGTGTGATATTGTGTGATATTGTGTGATATTGTGTGATATTGTGTGATATTGAGTAATATTATGTGATATTGTATGATATTGTGTGATATTATGTGATATTGTGTGATATTGTGTGATATTGTGTGATATTGAGTAATATTATGTGATATTGTATGATATTGTGTGATATTGTGTGATATTGTGTGATATTGTGTGATATTGTGTGATATTGTGTGATATTATGTGATATTGTATGATATTGTGTGATATTGTGTGATATTGTGTGATATTGTGTGATATTGTGTGATATTATGTGATATTGTATGATATTGTGTGATATTGTGTGATATTGTGTGATATTGTGTGATATTGTGTGATATTGTGTGATATTGTGTGATATTGTGTGATATTGTGTGATATTGTGTGATATTGTGTGATATTGTGTGATATTGTGTGATATTATGTGATATTGTATGATATTGTGTGATATTGTGTGATATTGTGTGATATTGTGTGATATTATGTGATATTGTGTGATATTGTGTGATATTATGTGATATTGTGTGATATTATGTGATATTGTGTGATATTATGTGATATTGTATGATATTGTGTGATATTGTGTGATATTGTGTGATATTGTGTGATATTGTGTGATATTATGTGATATTGTATGATATTGTGTGATATTGTGTGATATTATGTGATATTGTATGATATTGTGTGATATTGTGTGATATTGTGTGATATTGTGTGATATTATGTGATATTGTGTGATATTGTGTGATATTATGTGATATTGTGTGATATTATGTGATATTGTGTGATATTATGTGATATTGTATGATATTGTGTGATATTGTGTGATATTGTGTGATATTGTGTGATATTGTGTGATATTGTGTGATATTGTGTGATATTGTATGATATTGTGTGATATTGTGTGATATTGTGTCATATTAAGTGATATTATGTGATATTGTGTGATATTATGTGATATTATGTGATATTGTGTGATATTGTGTGATATTGTGTGATATTGTGTGATATTGTGTGATATTGTGTGATATTGTGTGATATTATGTGATATTATGTGATATTGTATGATATTGTGTGATATTGTGTGATATTGTGTGATATTGTGTGATATTATGTGATATTATGTGATATTATGTGATATTGTGTGATATTGTGTGATATTGTGTGATATTGTGTGATATTGTGTGATATTATGTGATATTATGTGATATTATGTGATATTATGTGATATTGTATGATATTGTGTGATATTGTGTGATATTGTGTGATATTGTGTGATATTATGTGATATTATGTGATATTATGTGATATTGTATGATATTGTGTGATATTATGTGATATTGTGTGATATTATGTGATATTATGTGATATTATGTGATATTATGTGATATTGTATGATATTGTGTGATATTGTGTGATATTGTTTGATATTGTGTGATATTATGTGATATTATGTGATATTATGTGATATTGTATGATATTGTGTGATATTGTGTGATATTGTGTGATATTGTGTGATATTGTGTGATAGTATGTGATATTATGTGATATTGTGTGATATTGTGTGATATTGTGTGATTTTGTGTGATATTATGTGATATTATGTGATATTATGTGATATTATGTGATATTGTATGATATTGTGTGATATTGTGTGATATTGTGTGATATTGTGTGATATTGTGTGATATTGTGTGATATTATGTGATATTATGTGATATTGTATGATATTGTGTGATATTGTGTGATATTGTGTGATATTGTGTGATATTATGTGATATTGTGTGATATTGTGTGATATTATGTGATATTATGTGATATTATGTGATATTGTATGATATTGTGTGATATTGTGTGATATTGTGTGGTATTATGTGATATTATGTGATATTATGTGATATTATGTGATATTGTATGATATTGTGTGATATTGTGTGATATTGTGTGATATTGTGTGATATTATGTGATATTATGTGATATTATGTGATATTGTATGATATTGTGTGATATTGTGTGATATTGTGTGATATTGTGTGATATTGTGTGATATTGTGTGATATTGTGTGATATTGTGTGATATTATGTGATATTATGTGATATTATGTGATATTATGTGATATTATGTGATATTGTATGATATTGTGTGATATTGTGTGATATTGTGTGATATTGTGTGATATTATGTGATATTATGTGATATTATGTGATATTGTATGATATTGTGTGATATTGTGTGATATTGTGTGATATTGTGTGATATTGTGTGATATTATGTGATATTATGTGATATTGTGTGATATTATGTGATATTATGTGATATTATGTGATATTATGTGATATTGTATGATATTGTGTGATATTGTGTGATATTGTGTGATATTATGTGATATTATGTGATATTATGTGATATTATGTGATATTGTATGATATTGTGTGATATTGTGTGATATTGTGTGATATTGTGTGATATTATGTGATAGTATGTGATATTATGTGATATTGTATGATATTGTGTGATATTGTGTGATATTGTGTGATATTGTGTGATATTGTGTGATATTGTGTGATATTGTGTGATATTATGTGATATTGTATGATATTGTGTGATATTGTGTGATATTGTGTGATATTGTGTGATAGTATGTGATATTGTGTGATATTATGTGATATTGTGTGATATTGTGTGATATTGAGTAATATTATGTGATATTGTATGATATTGTGTGATATTGTGTGATATTGTGTGCTATTGTGTGCTATTGTGTGCTATTGTGTGATATTGTGTGATATTGTGTGATATTGTGTGATATTGTGTGATATTGTGTGCTATTGTGTGCTATTGTGTGATATTGTGTGATATTGTGTGATATTGTGTGATATTGTGTGATATTGTGTGATTGGTCCAACATATATATTATAGAAAATATTAGGAATTATCTAAATAGGAAATGAAAAATTATTCTAACCATTATATTAATATAATAACCTATAGTTTAATGCATTTATGTAAGGTGAACTTTTTCATTACATATTGATCTATAGATGCTATTATCTATACATTGACTTATGAAATACTGACTACAGTTAAAATAAAGTAGAAAGGTGACTTTATTGATGAAGTGACTAGAGTTAATGAAATTTGCCAAGTTTTCCCAAATTGTCTATTTATTTTTTAACTTGATGTAATATGGAAATCTACTCCATTAATTTGTATTTGTTATACTATCTATTGTATATATGCTTCATAGCTATAATGAAGATATGAAATCTCAATTAGTGTAATTGTTTTCAATAGGTGTTCAATAAGTAATATATATATATATATATTTATATATATTTATATATATTATATATATATATATATATATATATATGCATATATCAGTAAATTCATTAATAGTTATATGGCCGTCATTAAATATAATCACGTCGTTAAATGTTGCTGTTGTGTAAAATAACTGTTTATTTAATTGGTTACGATAATCCTTAATGTTAATTACGGATCACTTCAAAGTCACTATTCTTAGACACGCCTATATGTAACCACGCCCACTTTATTCGATAAGTATATAAGAATAGTCTTTAAAATGAATTATCATTGCAAACTTTACAACATATTAAAACTATTCACACAATTATATATCACACTTACGGTATGGATAATTCTGCACTTAATATCGAAGAGAATTCAATGGATTCGGGATTTTCGTCAGATTGCGTTAAGATTTATAAATTTCATGTATAAAATGTATTCATGTATTATTATTTTTAAATGTATTTATGCTATTCAATTTATTTACAAATGTGATAAATATTATATAGAAACATTTTAAATTAAATTATTATTTATAGATATGCGATAACTTTGATATCGGCAATGGTTGCGAATTTGATAACAATAGTAAGGTTATATAACATAATAAATAAACTATTAAACTCACAATAACATAAGTTGAACATTGTATAATTATAATGGTAATTTTATAGTGTGAATTATATTAATCTAAACCCACACAGAATCAATTCAAACGACTCGAAGTTAATTTATTTTCATCGCCTTCCAAGGCTGAAAATGTAACTCCAACCAGACATTTTCCCAAGTTCTCATTACCATCAGTGACTCGAAAGTCCTCCGTATCAAGCAACGTCGATTTGGAAATTGAAAATTCGCAATCTTTCATACGAAGCAGATGTGAACTCTTCGCATCTCGATCTTCTCTCAAAAGATACGCATCTGAGTTTACATCGGATATGCGTACGCGTAACATAAGAAATAAAGTAGAGACCCATCATGATAAGCATTTCCAACGACACAATTCTGAGGTATATGCTATAACAGTACAAAAACGCATCTTATTATAATAATAATGATACGTTTTAATTGGAAATAATAACATTTATATACATTATATTGTAAATTTGTAATACGCAGTTATTTGATTTAGTCTAGCACTCGATTTAATAACTACAGATACTCGTAAAGTCTGCGATGGGAAAACTAAAAGACAATTCCAACTTGACTGGTGATTTCGCAAATGAACTTTTACTGCCTGTCGAACTAAAAACGTGTACAAATAATGACCTACATTCTATATCTCATTTTACGGTTCGTCAATCAGAATATAAAGTGTAATGATTTCTGATTAATAAAATAATATTTATTTAAGTATAATTTATATTATAAATAAATTATAGAAACATATAACTATACATATTAACTGTATACAGGTGAGTGCTTTATTAAACGGAGAGTTTTCGAATAAGATCATTAAATATTTAATAATAGATTGCCGATATCCATATGAATACAACGCAGGTCATATCGAGGTTATTAATTATTATTCCTGAGTTTTTAATAGCTTTTCAAATAATCTAACTATTAATATTCTGCCTTAAACCAACATTATTAATTATACTTTTAATTATTATGGCAAATAAGTGTTATATATTCATAAATAATATTATTAGTATTTTATGCACTAATGAATGTGTAAACAAATATAACGAATATGTTTAAATTTAATATTTAAATAACTTGTTATTAATAGAATTCTGTGAATTGGTACACGAGAGAAATGATCTCGACGAATTTACTAGGACAACGTGTCGACATTAACACTGTCCTTATTTTCCACTGCGAATTCTCGTCTGAGAGGGGCCCTAAAATGTTTGAATATCATTATATAAGCACTATTAGTAAAGTTAAGTGAAAGTGGTTTAAAAATAGTCGAGTTAGTTGCATCGTATACAATTCATTTTACATTGAAGGTATAGATTTTTGCGAAACATGGATAGAGAATATAACGGGTGGAATTATCCTAAACTATCTTATCCTGAAATTTATATTTTGAAAGATGGATATAAAGAATTCTTTAAATATAATGCTGTTAGTGAATATATATATATATATATATATATATATATATATAATATATATTCATTATATATTTATTATTAATATTATATATATTATTAAAAATAAAAAATTCTCATTTTACATTAATAAGTGAAATATTTTATATTTTATATATAATTTATTATGATATCTTCTGTTAAGACAAATTCCTGTAGTTTGAAAACTAATTTATTATAATAATATTACTTTAATTACCAGTCCTCGTGTTCACCCTCTGCCTACATTCCGATGTTACATCCAGACTTTAAACAACAATTCCGCAAATATCGATCTGAAAGAAAGCAAGAAAAGAGAATATATAATGTATACCATCCAGTTATTCATATATATAAATAGTATATATATTAGTATATTATGATTATTATCCCATTAATATTTATATTTTACCTTGCAGTATTAATATTTTTTGTAAAATAAAATAATATAATAACATATTTTGATTTCTCTATCATAATATGATATTAATATTAATATTATATTAATATTACAAGAATATTGATTTAATTTTATATTAATTTAAAATTACAAATATATTTATTTTTGTAATAACCTTCTGCAGAATAAAACTTTTGTATGATATTTTGGAATATAAAACAGAATATCACATATATATTATAAATAAACTAATTATCTTTGTTAAATAATAATACATCAAGGAATATTTAGCCCATAAGATTAAATTGTTTAATAATAGTTATTATAACTATGGTTAACCAATTGTACATGCATCGTATATAAAATAAGATCATACACAAATAAGCTCTAGGTATAACTTAACAATACAATTTAAATTATTCTCTATTGATAATCTATTAACATACAATATACATTAACAATATGTTGTGTATATGTGTAAACATTTAACACTATACAATATATTATATAATGTATATACCCATAAATAATATAAACTAGTTTTCATAGCTTGACTAACAATTAAGAATAGTAAGAATTTGTTTAATTAATTAATATTTAAAACATGATAAATAAGTATTAGTTTCTGAGAGTTATACAAAATTAAACCAGAACAAAATGGATTCATTTTATATTGTTTAAATAAATAATATAATAATAGCAATTTTTATATTGAAAATATATATTTAAAATATATTTTATTATATATTTTAAAAGTTGTTTGATCAAATTAAGTGAAATATATTTATTAACATTTTATTTTCCAAAGAGTTTTTTAGAAGAATTTCTAATATCATCAAACCTATAAATTGAAATGTTCATCATTTATAAATCTATATATATATATATATATATATATATATATATAGTTATAATATATTATATATTATTAGTTATATTGGTTTATTTAATAAACTTTTAATTGTGTAATATTGTCTATATTAACTATACTATATCATTATTTGTGCAGTGTAAATTTAGGTATACATTTTAGTGAGATTACCCTTTCTCAGTAAATATAAGTATTAGGGTACTATATTTAATAACTATATTAAATTATATAATGTATATGGTGTGCAATACAATTATAAATCATATCATTAACTATAAGAATACATGATATCATTTTTGGATTATGATAATTGCCCTGTATTAAAATATTTACAGGACCAAATACACATTTGTTATCTATGTAGAATATGTTGACAGAATATTAATTAATATTCTGGTTGGTATTGAATATTAGAGTACGACCCGATTTTTAATAATATAATATATGTATACTTGTAATACCTTTGTTGTTATGATAATATCAAGTAAGTATTGGTAATTATTAATAATATAATAATTAGGTTATAAATTATATTGGTATACTATTTATCAATCATATGATTAGTGTTTAATCTTAATTTGTTTAATTTCATATATTAAATAATAGATACAATAATATAAATAATAATACACTGTATATTATTTAAATTAATGTAATGAATCTAATTATCTCACATATGGAACGCATAGCATACGACATACAACTGCAATACAAATTAAATTTTAATATTAAGGTTTTTCATAAAATTGACAATACTCATAAATTTAAGTTTGAACTACTACAATTTCTCGACTCATCGTCACCCTCTGCAAAGTTTACATAGTTACGTTAACAGGCTATTGCGTTTAATAATTAACAGTAAATTAATTGAATCAACAATTGATTTCGCGTGATGATATTTGACAACTAAGATTTACTCTATTAGAAACTACCAATGAGAGAACCTACAACAACGGTTGAATGTCACAACGAATACGATTATATAATAGTATCTTGGATATTATCAAACGACTGTAAAAATGATATTAGATCTACTTTATATATATAGAAATATTAATATTAATATTAATAGAAATTTACCATTGAAGGTAATATATTTAGAAAATGAAAATACATATTTATTTATCAATTCATTGTAATTTATTTATGTAATAAAAATTGAAAATTAATAAGTAAATAAAATGATATAGACATGATATATTCATGTGCATGTCAAATTTTTATATATTTAAAATATGGTAGACAATATTATCATACGAATATAATACATTGGATTATAATACCTAGCAACGTATACACAGTTACGTCATCGATACGTAAATAAACACGAATACATTATTATCCAATACTATACTATAGGTATTTATATCACCGAGAAAAGAATGAATTAATACTAATTATTAATTAGGTCGCTTTCGATGTTTATTATTCCAAGCCTTAAGCCTGCCTTGTAAATAAGCACTAAGAAACGTCTATTTAAATATGTCTATAATGGTGTATTTAATAAATAAGCAATTAACAATAATATACGTTTTAATATTATAATACCAACCTAATTATCATGTCAATAATATGGATACCTTAAAAATAGATTTTAATAAATTTTTGATTAATATTTAATATTAATTGAATTTTAATTTTAACCTTTACAGTAAATATATTTAATAACAATTGATATTCTTATATATATTTGGGTATATAATGTTTCTATTTATTTTAATTATTTATATAAATTCTAAAATCATGTTGATTTAGTTGTATTTAGCAAAATTACTTAATCAATAATATTAATAGAACATTGAAATTTAATTCAATTCATAAAAATAAACCAAAGTGTAGTGTAGACTCTACACTGTACACTGTAGAACACCTTTCTGATACTCGTTGGCAAACTATCCACTAGGAAATAATAATACTTATACATCACTTACTAGTAAGTAATGAGTTCTCACATGAAGATATAGAGCATTTTACTTCTGTTAATCTTGTTATTGGATAAAAATTTTAATACAGGATAATTATACTATTCAAGACTGTTATTTAATACTGGTGTATTACTAAATTTATAGTCAACACATTTATTCAACATATTTAATTCAACAATTGATTTATTTAAATTGTATTAGCTTTATGATTTCATTGTTGTTATTAATCCATTAAGCCATTTATAATAATATCACATGGAGATTTAATCAAAATAGAATAAATATTTATTTTATAGATTAAATAATAATACTGAAAAGTAAACTATAAATACAATTTGGCTCATCATCATAATATTGCATAACATACATGTATTGCATAACATATATGTAACAACAACACAAAAATATGTATGTGTTGCATAACTAAAGTTCACAGTAGAATTACGCAATGTAAGCTATGATTTGTTATTGTTTATACTTTCGCTTTTCTTTTCTTCGTTTCAAACGATATTTGCACAGTTGTTGTTTAAAGTCTGGATGTAACATCGGGAGGTAGACGGGAGGCGTACACAACGACTGAAAAATAATGAATAAGGTAAATAAATCTATTATATAATTAACTAGTTAATCTATATTTTATCATTTAAAATATATTTATCATTTAAAGTATTTATAAACTAAACTATATATTCATTATTTTAAATGTTTTATTTTATTTAATATGTTCATTATTTATCATCTAACAACACTATTGTCAAAGAACGCCTTATATCCATCCTTCAACAGATACATTTCAGGATAAGAGAGTTTTGGGTAATTCTCTCTATTTTGTTCTCTATCCATGTTCCGTAAAAATCTACACCTGAAATATAAAATTTTAAAATGATATGGAAAACATTAATTTGATTGAAAAATATGTTAAAAGTAAATCAATAAATACTATTATTCATTAATATTCACAATATAGATGTAGATAAGAGTAAAACAAACATGTTAGGTCCCCTTTCCGAGGAGAATTCGCAATGAAATACGAGCAGAGTATTAGCATATACTTGATTTAACAGAGTATCCAAGATCATATCTTTTGTATACAAATTCACGGCGTTCTGAAGAGCATATAGAATTATTAACTTGTTTATTATAACTCCTTTGGAATTTCTTGGTATATTTATTAAATTTAATTTGATACTCCTTTTATAGTATCCAAGTAAAGATTGTATTTAATAAAGTTAAATAACCTTGATATGACCTGCTTCATATTCATAAGGATATCTACAATCAATGATCAAATATTTATTGATCTGGTCCGAATAACTCCCTTCTAGTAAATTCTTCATCTGTAATTTATTAATAAAATTTAATATTTTCTAAATATCTTGATATATTTTTTAATTCATAACATAACATGGCTTTATGATTTCAATAATAGTAATAATTTTCTTTATTAAAATAAAGAATAGTATGATGTTAAATATAATTTAGCGACTAACTGTAGAAGGAGATATCGAATTTAAGTCGTTATTCTTACAAACTGTCTTTTCAACAGGTAGTATAAGTTCATTGGCGAAATCCCCAGTCAACTTACAATTATCATTAGATTTCTCCATCGCAGACTTTATGAATAACTGTAAATAGATAATAATATTTTATATTAAAGCGAATTTCATGATTAATGTTATTATTCATATTTCAATTATTTTCATTAATTTTTCGTAAACATATATTTAGAATAATACCTCAGACTTGTGACGATGTATATGGGCGTCATTATTCGAGTGGACTTTAATTCTTTTATATGTAGAACTATTAGAAATAACTTCAGATCTATGCCTTTTGAGAGGAGAACGCGAAACAAATAGTTCAGTTCTACACCGGATTAAAGATGGCGAATTGTTCACTTCCGAATGGATATTCTCGGCTCCGATAGCTTTCGGAGTTACAGAATTTAGTGAGAACCGCGAGAAATGTCTAGTTGGAGTTAAACTGCCGTCCTTTGAAGGCGACGAGAATAAATTCACACTGAGTCTATAACCAAGTGCATGTTTCCCGATCTGTTTATATCGATAATGGTTTTAAAAAAATGTTATAATTGTTATATAATTTCCTGAATTATGTAATTCATTCGATTTATTTTCAATTGATATTTTAATAAGATTACCTTCATATATTCTTCTCTGTCGAAATCTGGACTTGCAACAGATTCTTCAAATAACTGGTAATAAGTATAACTTATTTATAATTTTAATAAAAATAAATGCGTAGAAAAAATATAATATATATATATATATCTACATTATACAAATATATATTATATATGATACATTATTTACTAACAGAATCAGTAGAGAATCCAGAATCATTCGAAAATTCATTAAAATCAAGTTTTAATGTATTCATGTTGTAGATGTAAAATTGTAGGTAAGTTCGATAGGTGTGATGTAATAATGAAAGGTGTACTGATTATATTTTATTTATAATTTCCTTTTATAGAAAATACACCAAATGGGTGTGGTCTAAAATAGGCGTATCTAAGGTTGGGTAATGCGAAAATAGTCAACCTCGAAAGCATCCTAATTAATAATTTGGATTAACTCATTCACGATGAAATAAATCCGCTAGCTTATTACCGTAATATATAATGACATAATCACTTTTAATGACATAATTATTCATATAGCTGTTCCTATTTTGCTAATTATCGTTTGATTTCAATCTAATAATTATAAATTATCTTTTAATATCTTATTTATATCTTAAATTTATAGACATTATATATATATTTAAATATTACCTGTAAATTACTTTTTTGACACATAATGTCAGATATTTGTATAATGTATAATAGGGAATATAATAGGTAATAATATATAATGTATTTTTTAGCGTATTCATGTATATATAAAGACATTTTATAAAATTAAAATATTATAAACTAATAGTTGTGTAATATATAAATAATGAATCATATAAATTAGATAATTAAAAAATTAAAAAATTATAGTCCAACAAATATTGAGTTAATTCTGTTAATTATAAAAAAACTCACTTTTATTATTTAATATTACATTTTAATTATCATTTACTTTATATAATAACTCAATTTACATTATATAATAAGATGGTATATTCATGTATATTAAAAAAGAAATTGACGAGTTGGGTTAGTTAATATGTTCAACAATTATATAATGTCAATAATTAACTATTAAAAAATTGATAACATTTTATTACATAGAAAATAATATTATTATCTTTAGATTATCGAATAGTGACATTTAAGCGTAATGCTACCGTTAAATAAATGTTAGATAAATGTATGTAGATTTGTTAAAAACGTCATTTGAAGTGACTCTTGTGATTGACTATAATCAAATATACACTTTAGTATATAGTTCATTGTTAAGTCAATTAGACGTAACATAACATTGCAAAAGTTATGCAGTCAAGATGTCAGTTTGAAAATGTAAAAAGAAGATTAATATCGATAATATAAATATCGTTAATATTATTGATAATATTATTTATTATAAGGGTATGCATTATTTTTTATTATAGTTATAAGATTTGACGTATTTTATATTAATCATGTCACTTTTGTGTATCTGGTATCGTATGGGTACTTTGATGATCGAAGTCAATCTCCAATGCATCATAATTAATAATTGGTGTTAACTCATTCATATTTCTATGAAATAAATATAGCTTGTATATATATTATCGTATTATATGATATCGTAATCAAATTTGATGAAACAGTGATTCACATAGTTGTACATTGTACAATGTACAATGTACATGTGTATAATTATTTTCCGTTTAATATTACATTCCATTATACTATTTATTTGATACTAACTAATAACATATTCATACTTATTTGTTGATATTATTTATTAAATATGTAGAACATTAATTCATATTTTATAATGGTTCAATAAATTTTCAAATAATTAATATAAATGATTTATATTAGCACATTAAATGAATTATTGACTTACAGTATTACTTACAATGTATATTATTAACTAGTATTGGTCAATAAATTAGTATCTATAGTATGACTAATATTTATATGTATTATATAAAATTTAGTACGTCATTATATAATTAACTTAATTCTACTATTATATAATTATAATAATTTTAGATAAATACTCTTTCATACAATATTTCAGAATTTCATTTAATAATACATAATTCACCAAGTATTCAAAATTCGCTTCGAATTGTCATTATATCTGCTTTAATATAGCATCCCTTGACTTAACCCACTATACAACGTAATACTTAATATAACATCATATTATATCATTACAATATGTCACCAATATTTTAACGAGATATCAAATTCTAAAAGTATAGATTATTATTTATATTTAATAACATATTAATAATATTTATTATAAAACATATTCCGCTTCATAATGTACATACATCCAAAATGTAATATATAAACACAAGTTAAAGTATATAATATATGACATAATCATAATAATAAACCGTGAGTAATAATGAAATGTAAGATTATAAAGAAACAATTGTAATATAATTTTTTCATCGATATCACCTACGGTCTCGTTAAAAAAGAATCAATGCCACGCAATTGAATGATAATTATTAAAATAATCATTTTTAATAATAATATTTTTTATTTAAATTCAAAATATTAATTTTATAGAAATCATTTTCATGTTTCATATTATAGATTCAATCAAATAGGTTTATATGCAATATTATTTATATAATTAACATTATATAAAAACAAGGATCACAATAATATATATTTCGTATAGAATATAATAAATATATTAGAAATGTCGATCTATATTTGTTTAATAACACATGAATCTTATTTAATTACAAGAAACAAATAAAAAAATAATCCTTATAATCAAAAAAAGTGATATTTGGAATGTAAAAATAATATAAATAATTTGAAAGGTACCGTAAAATTTGGTAAATTTATTTCTGCATATGATAGAATCCAAATAAGTGTATATAACATTATAAAACTGATATTTATAAAGAAATATGTAGAGTTCATTGACACATTAAAAAAGTGAAATAAATACTTTATAACGTATACATAATACATAATAAAATAATCCGAATATAACTACTATATATGGCAGTCATAATCAAAGGAGGTATTTATAAATTGTTACAAATTATAATATAGTAAGGCGTTTTTTTCAAATTTAATTTAAGTAGTGATGTAACTTCTGATGCATTATTAAATGATATTATTGAATAGGTTATTATTTATTATATATACTTTATTATATATACATATCATAAATCATATTAATATACATTTATAAGTCAAATATATAGATATATCATAACAAATGCAATGTTTATTATAATTTAAAAATATTTTATTTTCTAATTTTTATTTTCCTACACCCGAAATATGTTACTATTACGTAGAACATGATCATATTCGGTTATAGTTTGGAATATGAATATTTTGTTAATTATGCATTCGAAAGAATATTTTGACTAGATCTATTTGTCTGCAATGAGATGAAACAAGATGAAACAATTACTTACATATATTCAATTATCTGGTCTCGACCTCAATGGCTTATCAGAAGAGAAAATATTTGATGTAGGAAGTCAATTTAAAAAAAGATATATTTTATAATCGTTTTCTAGAGATTGGATTTACTCAAGATAAAGATTATGTCATGTTATATGTTGCTATGATACATATGCTATTGTATTCATGTTCATCAACACAATACCAGATTGAGCTATTTTTAATTTAACAATAAACTGCCACATCTCCTACATGTCTAAGATATCAGGAACGCATTTCCTTCACAAATCAAAAGGAGTTGAAGTAGATTGAACTACTGAATAAGCTATTGTATACATTGTATATATATATATATATATATATACATTATATATATATATATATAAAAAATGTATACAATATATATATATTATATATATATATATATAAAAAATGTATACAATATATATACATTATTATTATATTTTATGAAACGATATTGTTTTGTTAAATATAAATAATGTTTATAAAATATACAATGAAATCCCTTACTATATATACATATATTTATTTAAATCGACTACAAATGTATGTAATTATAAATCATCATACATTTTAGATTTAAACAATTTTAATATTTAAATCCAAATATATATAATTATATTAACATTGTTAATATAACATATTTATATACTGTATATAATTATATTAACATTGTTAATATAACATATTTATATACTATATATAATGTAATAATTAATATTGTTAATATAATATATTTATATACTGTATATAATTATATTGACATTGTTAATATAACATATTTATATACTATATATAATTATATTGACATTGTAAATATAACATATTTATATAATGTATTAACATTGTTAATATAATATATTTATATACTGTATATAATTATATTGACATTGTTAATATAACATATTTATATACTATATATAATTATATTGACATTGTAAATATAACATATTTATATAATGTATTAACATTGTTAATATAATATATTTATATACTGTATATAATTATATTGACATTGTTAATATAACATATTTATATACTGTATATAATGTATTAACATTGTTAATATAACATATTTATATACTGTATATAATTATATTAACATTGTTTATATAACATATTTATATACTGTATATAATTATATTAACATTGTTAATATAACATATTTATATACTGTATATAATTATATTAACATTGTTAATATAACATATTTATATACTATATATAATGTATTAAAAGAATAAAACTATATTCTAAAATTCGATTCATATATTGATATAAATTATACAATTTGATATATTTAAATATAATATCATAACATATATTTTATTATGCATCTATAAATTGTGGACATATATTGTTTTATAAATCTTACGTAAGCAAACAACAATAGAAGTTTGAGACAATGATAATAAAATGTTTGTAATGGTTTATAGAATATGTACAAAGATTTTTCCAATGTAAAAAATATAACACTTTAGTTTGAGAAAGAGATTGACCGTAATTATATCATATTTAATATATCTCTTTTTTAAAACAATCTATGTTAAATCAATTACATTTTGGGTATAAAAGATATAGGTATTTTAATAAGTTAACAATATGAATATTTATTAACAAGATATAATATATGATATTAATATCAATAAGAAAACTTATCCATTGAAAGAAATGCATTTTATTTTGAATTCAATGATATTAAATAATATAAGAATGTGAATACATTTTAAGTAAAATAATTTTATATTCTCACATAATTATTATTGAATATATTGATTTTATGAAACGTATTCATACCACTAGAATAATACAATTCTAAATACTAATTCGTGAAACATTTAGTTATAATATTTCGTTTAATCGAATACATTCTGTAGATTTTAGGCATTTACTTGAATCCTTATTTATGATGATTAATGGTTTGTACATATACAAATAATACTTATAATATAATGAACTAGTATTACTGTTTTTAATACTTGCATTATTTTTATATGTTGAAATCCATAACTAAAGCTTATAATATACTAGTTATATGTGAATGTTTAATTTACACAGATTATCAAGATACATTTTTATAAATTATAAAATCCATTATATACATTTTAATTATTATACACAATAATTAGTTTTGTATATTTAGAAATATTAAGATTTTCTCATGATATAGTTGGATTAATAAATATAAGTGTATTGATATGTGTACATGTATGAAACATATAAAAGTGGAACCTATATGTTAAAGGTTACTAATTTTTATATATAGTAATTTTAATTATTTTTCGTTTATTTATGTTTTATAAAAACATATATATTTTAATTATAACTATCAAAAAAAAAAAATATTTTGTTTATAGACGATTACACGTTTTAGATTCATTATTTCTAAAAATTATCAAATAAAGAAATTAATCTAAAAATACATTTGGAGAAATATATAAAATATTATACTTTAGTTTACTCATTTATATTTCGTAATATCTTTTTCTCATTTCCAAATATTATGATTCTGGTTATAGAATAGTTATAATTAATATACAAGTGAGCTCAGCATATTATACTATAATAATAATTACCATAGTATTATTATCATTGTTTACAATAACAATAATGTTTGAGATTTCTTCTTATTAGTATTATAATTACGGAAATTATTAAGTTTAGCAATGCTATTAAAGTGTTTAGAAAATAAACTCAATTTTAGGTACTAAATATATAGAATACTACTACGTAGAATGTATAATTCGTTTAATCATATATTAATATATGTTCATGTATTTCACTTCGTATTTCTATAAGTATGCTGTTAAAATATTGACTACAACATATTTTAAATATAACAATATCTTCAATATCGTTTGGTAAACGTCACTGGAAATGTTAATTTAATAGAGTTATCGAAATCGAAGACCTATGCCTTAATGGTAAAGTATTTTAATTTTAATTCAATATTAATATTACCAACTGTTTTTACATTTCTAATGTCGAAATACTAAGTTAAGAATTCAAATCCATTTGATTAGAAAAATAAATTTAAGAACTACAATTATTTCAAGTAATTGCACTATTAATAAGATAATAATATGTTATCTATTAATAATAATAATAATTTTAATACAAATTTACAATTGATCAAACAAATATAAATATATATATATCTGAGAAAACTATATTATGAAACACTCTAAATTATGCAAGACATAAGTATACTTATATATATATATGTATTTATATATACTATGTTATCATTTAGTATATGATAACATAGATGTTTCTATAATATTGTAAAAAACGTATTCTATTTAAAATACCTACTTGAAATTTTGTAGTTATTGGGCGAGTTGTTTATAATATTTGAACTAACGAAACAATAACATATATTAACTCTTAAATGAATAGACGAATTTGTATCTATTTCGAAGATCAGTTTGAAGTCTAAGGATAATGTTCAATAATTATTTTAGTTAAAATTATAATTTAAGTTATTTAGCTTCACAATTTATTAATTTTCTCACTAATATAATTATATATATATTGCATAATAAAATAATCAATCACTCATCTGAAAAAAAAACTAATTATTCTGCGATTATTAGGTTAAGTAAGAAATTTAGATGCAAACCGAGATTCAATTACGTTACTTTTTTATATTATGATCTCAAGATATGCATCATAAATTATAAAGAGATTGTAATATGAGCTATCATTGATACCATTATTATACCTATTCTTTAAATCGTGACTACTTCTTATATGTTTGTATTGTTTATATTAATTGTAAGCCTTTTAATGTAAGTATTCTTCTTATATTTAGTAATCACTTCAAAAAAGAAAGAACTTCAAATGTTTCATCTTTTGCAGCAATAATTAATGATCTGGTCGTAAAAATCTAAAATATAAAATTGCCAAGTATTCATCTATATATATATATATTACTATATATATATATATATATATATATATATATATATATATATATTACATAATGATCGTTTTAGTGATGGCTTAAGTGATAACAAATTATAATTAATATTGTGAAATTAATTAATTTTATTATCTCGCTTCTCTCAAAAATGATTGATTATATATTTAACAATACTTGAAATTATAAATATTAAATTAAGTAAGTAGTGATATTTGTTATTATCATATTTCATTTAGCGAATATTAGAAGACGTAATTACGTTTATTTAGTTCATCTATTTAGTTTTAATATCTATTAAATATCCAAGCATAAACTTGCAATTTGGCATAAACTCAATTTATTATTGAGTATATATAAAATTGATATTCATTAAAATGTTTCTTTTCGATTAGATTGTGTGATAACTAAAATCGTGGGAAGCTTATCATAGTTGTGTTAGCGAGCTAATTTTAATGAGACGAATGTGATTTAAATAAAATGACTAAACGCAAATGCATTATCATTGAAACTAATTACATCCTATATATGTTGAGATAAATTAATAAACTATTAAATACTACTTAATAATAGACACTCTATACTGCAGTAATGTATATCATGATGTATAATAACTATATGATATACCCCCTGGCGATGACAAATATAAACAATACGATACATGCATTTACATCATCTCCGAACGGACTTTCACAAATTGAAACAGTAAATAATAATAATAAAAATTTAGTAACGGATTCGCGAGAAAATTGATTTAAGTCCTGTTTGTTAAATCACTAAATTACTGATCAATTGATCGGATTTACGTTATGGTCGTGCCTGGATACTGATTCGTTCGCATCGATAGATCACACGAACTACTCTTATTATATAATGGTTAAATCACAAGATGTATTGTTATATTACCCATTTTAAAGCATATACGCTAACGTATACAATGGTACGTATTTATATTGCATGTTTTATAAACTTTTAGATTTAATTATAATTTTACAATACAAATTAGTGAATTATTATTTAGTAAATACTATATAAATTTATATTTACCACTGTTTTTATATAACCCATAAGCTTATATATAATAAGTTACCATAGTAACTTGGCAATATTTATTATAATATAATTATAAACAATTATAATATATAATCAATTTATGTACGAATAAATTCCATTTTAATATCCGATAATTAAAAGTTGATATACATCATAAATTAATCTGTAATGTTGAAATCCGAGTTACGTTCTTTCATAAATCAATAGATAACAATTATTTTAATTAATTATTATCAACATTTAATTTGACATGATAATATATACTTTTAATTCTATAATATTTAATAACATATAATCGTAATCATTATATTCAAGTTATATGCAAATGCTTCTTTATTATGCACACACAAAAGGGAAAATAGAATATTAAACCGAATATCGCAGACACGTAAAAGACAAAATCCCAAACACTCGCAACGACTAGAGACCGGGTATAAATCAAATACTCGGCGTTTCTTTGCGATATCGCGTTTTCAGTAGAGACTAAACGACGGACGAGAATTTATCAACGAGATCGTGTGTTATTTATCGTGCAACAAAGCTCCCGCGAGACAGCGACATTAGAATACTAGCCTTCTTTACTCTTGCTATTTACATTCGAGATGGGATCGCTATAATTCTCAACCCATGAACACTCCTCACGTCATTTATTTATGAGATGACTTTGAAAACTATTACTCAATATATAGATATATATATATATATATACGTACATGATAATTATGCAAATATTAATATATATGAAACTTATCAATTCAAGTGATTATGATATTTGTTAATATACAGATAAATATTGTATTATATAATAATATTATTAAATGTAATAGTAAATGAATATATATATATATATATATATATATATATATATATATATATATATACATACATATATATATATATAAATATATATATACATATATACGTTTATTTTATAATAATTAAATATGTTATGGCTTTATAGACATTTGCCATTTTATTTTTTTTAGATTATAGTAGCATTGTTATCGGCCAATTAAAATAAAAAGTATATATATATTTTCGGAAACAATTCATTAATAATCTTATTAAACTGAGGAGATGGATATAACTAGTCAATACACACTAACTCAATTAAACCATGCATCTGACAATAATGAAACTGTATTTGTACCCAATAAAACTATATAAAAAATATTCCCAAACGATTGCCTGGATTTACGGGAAAAGAGAGAGAGAGAGAGAGAGAGAGAGAGAGAGAGAGAGAGAGAGAGAGAGAGAGAGAGAGAGAGAGAGAGAGAGAGAGAGAGAGAGAGAGAGAGAGAGAGAGAGAGAGAGAGAGAGAGAGAGAGAGAGAGAGAGAGAGAGAGAGAGAGAGAGAGAGAGAGAAATATACAGAAATACCATTCCGTTCCAATCCTCCCATATCCAGACTCACCCCAGGGATGTTTGTATCGATTCATTGGTCCTCGGGAAATCCAATACGTAAACTATTCCACATCCTATCTCTCTTAAACGAGGTTAATGTAACTATTTTCGGTGTAGCTGGAGTTAGCTTGTCCAGCAGTGCGGAGATGAAGACATACACAACTGAGCTAATACTACACGTATCTAGTAGACTGACATAAGTTGTTGTTTGGTAGTTTGAATGTATACTTTATTACGTACATATTATTTATTCGATTATCAAGTCCAGATATATCTATTAGTAATATATATATATATATATATATATATATATATATACATATATATATATATATATATATATATATATATATATAAATATTTAATAGGTATTATATACATACACAAATACGTACATACTGAAATACACACAAACACTCATTTATATATCTAAATTAAAATACACACATGTAATAATTAATCTATTGTTAACCTTTAGGTTATAATAAACCAATTTCTATTAATAAACATATATACAACACCTGCATTCGTAGTTTATGTGTACTTGTCAGTATTTTGTATTTAATGCTATACAAACTCACTAATCATTTAGAGAATACTCGCAGTTTTATTGTTACACATCTGCTACGCAGCTTACTTCGGTAGTAGGAGTTAATGACACGAGTCTAGGCGAAACGCAGCCAGATAATCTTATAACGGGAACAACCGCTAAACGCTTGTTTGCCAAGAAAAGACGACGCCGAGATCTTCGCCCAATCCGATTCGTTGATTATACGGCGCGCTCGATCGAATTTCGACGCCCGCCATTCCGATATCGCAGACCACCGACATGCAGATAGAGGAAGACAAGTGGACTATTGTGTTATCACTAGCTAGGCCCATCGCGTGACCAGTTAACGTATGGTCAGTTAACGCATCGCTGTCATAGTAACGGTGTAATAGCCACAGGAAAATCCCTTTTTAATTAAACACGCATCAATAGCTGATCAGGGATAAGGGTTGCGTTTGATTGAACAATGGCGATCTTCATTTAGGTAAGATCTAGTGATTATAAAGATGATTATTTATACGTTTAATTATATACAATATATTTATAATCTGATATCTAAACAGTCAATGATTATGAATAAAAAATGTAAATACCTGGTTTGGAATATCAATTTTATTGTATAAATTAATTTGTATTAATTACTACTTAAATAATGTTGTTTTTGCATAGGTGTAAAATATGATTATTAATTATACTATACTATTTTTAGAATTTATATAAAGGTTTTAAAATTTACTCACTTATTATAAAGCTAAGTATTAACGGTATTTTAATTTATACAATATTATCAAAAGTTAACAATTATTATAAACTGTAACTTATTTGATACGTATTTAATTATAAAACGAGCGTATATTTATTATAGTTGAATATACATGCACGCATATATATATATATATATATATATACATATATTGCTATATATATATATATATATATATATATATATACATATACATATAATACATATAATAGTTAAGCCGGAGAGTAACTAACGAGATATTAAAGTTAATTAATAAGGAAGTATAATTTACTCGAATTTTGTTATGAAGTTATATTATAACATAGTAAATTTATGATATTATTATTAAAATTTCGCAATTTAAACATATCTCTGATAATTTATGAAAATTAAAATTTCCTTTTACTTTACATTATTTCTTATATTGATAATTGACTTATGACACTATTGAATAATATCGAATTCTAAATTTAGAATAACTGTAACCACTCTATTGAATTCTATTTATAGAATGGCTGTAACCACGCGTACCTTAGCAATATTACGTCATAGATAATCAGTACAAAGACCTCTTAATATGATAATAATTAATCAATTATTAATCAATTAAGAACATCCTTGTTCTTACGTTTAGTTGCGATTTAAACAATCTAAGGAAATATTGTTATCTAAAATAATAGACTACATATTCACTTATAGCAACTGAATCGGATATAACACTTACTTAATGTACGTTACGTTCTCTAGAATGATGTCATAAAGGTAATCTAGTGATATCATTATGCAACATGACCTAAAAACTTTCTACATATTATAAATATCCAGGCATTTCATTTTTAATGCCATGGCGAAATGTTAAATGTAAATCCTGTACTGAGTTAGATGGTACGGAATATATTATATTGTGTACGGTGTGATGTATTCCAACCCAATGTATCCGTAATGTGTGTAAGATATACGCTTACTAGTGTACTTTAACCTTGTACTGTACACTGTACGGTGTACGCCGTACACTGTACGGTATACGGTATACGGATTAATGAGTACGGTGTACGGTGTACTAAATACAGTATACTGTGGACGGTGTACAGTGTACAATGTACGGTGTACGGTGTACGGTGTACGGTGTACGGTGTACGGTGTACGGTGTACGGTGTACGGTGTACGGTGTACGGTGTACGGTGTACGGTGTACGGTGTACGGTGTACGGTGTACGGTGTACGGTGTACGGTGTACGGTGTACGGTGTACGGTGTACGGTGTACGGTGTACGGTATACGGTGTACGGTGTACGGTGTACGGTGTACGGTGTACGGTGTACGGTGTACGGTGTACGGTGTACGGTGTACGGTGTACGGTGTACGGTGTACAGTGTACGGTGTACAGTGTACGGTGTACAGTGTACGGTGTACAGTGTACGGTGTACAGTGTACGGTGTACAGTGTACGGTGTACAGTGTACGGTGTACGGTGTACACTGTACAGTGTACTGAGTACATTATACCGTATACAGTGTACAGTGTACAGTGTACTGAGTACAGTGTACTGAGTACAGTGTACTGAGTACAGTGTACTGAGTACAGTGTACTGAGTACAGTGTACTGAGTACAATGTACTGAGTACAGTGTACTGAGTACAGTGTACTGAGTACAGTGTACTGAGTACAGTGTACTGAGTACAGTGTACTGAGTACAGTGTACTGAGTACAGTGTACTGAGTACAGTGTACTGAGTACAGTGTACTGAGTACAGTGTACTGAGTACAGTGTACTGAGTACAGTGTACTGAGTACAGTGTACTGAGTACAGTGTACTGAGTACAGTGTACTGAGTAAGGTGTACTGAGTACAGTGTACTGAGTACAGTGTACTGAGTACAGTGTACTGAGTAAAGTGTACTGAGTACAGTGTACTGAGTACAGTGTACTGAGTACAGTGTACTGAGTACAGTGTACTGAGTACAGTGTACTGAGTACAGTGTACTGAGTACAGTGTACTGAGTACAGTGTACTGAGTACAGTGTACTGAGTACAGTGTACTGAGTACAGTGTACTGAGTACAGTGTACTGAGTACAGTGTACTGAGTACAGTGTACTGAGTACAGTGTACTGAGTACAGTGTACGGTGTACAGTGTACGGTGTACAGTGTACGGTGTACGGTGTACGGTGTACGGTGTACTGGGTACGGTGTACAGTGTACTGGGTACGGTGTACAGTGTACGGTGTACAGTGTACGGTGTACAGTGTACGGTGTACAGTGTACGGTGTACAGTGTACGGTGTACAGTGTACGGTGTACAGTGTACGGTGTACAGTGTACGGTGTACAGTGTACGGTGGACAGTGTACGGTGTACAGTGTACGGTGGACAGTATACGGTGTACAGTGTACGGTGTACAGTGTACGGTGTACAGTGTACGGTGTACAGTGTACGGTGTACAGTGTACGGTGTACAGTGTACGGTGTACAGTGTACGGTGTACAGTGTACGGTGTACAGTGTACGGTGTACAGTGTACGGTGTACAGTGTACGGTGTACAGTGTACGGTGTACAGTGTACGGTGTACAGTGTACGGTGTACAGTGTACGGTGTACAGTGTACGGTGTACAGTGTACGGTGTACAGTGTACGGTGTACAGTGTACGGTGTACAGTGTACGGTGTAGAGTGTACGGTGTACAGTGTACGGTGTACAGTGTACGGTGTACAGTGTACGGTGTACAGTGTACGGTGTACAGTGTACGGTGTACAGTGTACGGTGTACAGTGTACGGTGTACAGTGTACGGTGTACAGTGTACGGTGTACTGGGTACGGTGTACGATGTACACACTGTTTACAGTTTACTGTAAGTTAGCATTAATGGATATTCAAACATTGAATTACCCTAATTTTCGATACCTAATCTCTTCCGCTTGCAGAATTACCGTATTAAAGCAATATTTCCGTTAACTACACTCGACATTGCGATGACATACTAGCATTAAATATAATATCTATTTATAAATACCTAATTCTCGGCGAATCTATTTATAGACTTTAATCTGACAACCGCGCCACCAATATCATACTGAGTGGGTTGATCATGACGTAAATATAACTAATAACATAAGCGAGGGATGTGTACAATGTACATTGTACATTGTACACTGTACATTGTATAAACACAGCATCTTTAATTTCATGAATTCCACTTTGGATACGGATTAGGAAAAAGCCAAAATCGGCATTGGCATATATTATGTATACAGTACATAGTACAATGTAGTTTGTACAATGTACTTTGTACAATGTACTTTGTACAATGTACTTTGTACAATGTACTTTGTACAATGTACTTTGTACAATGTACTTTGTACAATGTACTTTGTACAATGTACTTTGTACAATGTACTTTGTACAATGTACTTTGTACAATGTACTTTGTACAATGTACTTTGTACAATGTACTTTGTACAATGTACTTTGTACAATGTACTTTGTACAATGTACTTTGTACAATGTACTTTGTACAATGTACTTTGTACAATGTACTTTGTACAATGTACTTTGTACAATGTACTTTGTACAATGTACTTTGTACAATGTACTTTGTACAATGTACTTTGTACAATGTACTTTGTACAATGTACTTTGTACAATGTACTTTGTACAATGTACTTTGTACAATGTACTTTGTACAATGTACTTTGTACAATGTACTTTGTACAATGTACTTTGTACAATGTACTTTGTACAATGTACTTTGTACAATGTACTTTGTACAATGTACTTTGTACAATGTACTTTGTACAATGTACTTTGTACAATGTACTTTGTACAATGTACTTTGTACAATGTACTTTGTACAATGTACTTTGTACAATGTACTTTGTACAATGTACTTTGTACAATGTACTTTGTACAATGTACTTTGTACAATGTACTTTGTACAATGTACTTTGTACAATGTACTTTGTACAATGTACTTTGTACAATGTACTTTGTACAATGTACTTTGTACAATGTACTTTGTACAATGTACTTTGTACAATGTACTTTGTACAATGTACTTTGTACAATGTACTTTGTACAATGTACTTCGTACAATGTACTTCGTACAATGTACTTCGTACAATGTACTTCGTACAATGTACTTCGTACAATGTACTTCGTACAATGTACTTCGTACAATGTACTTCGTACAATGTACTTCGTACAATGTACTTCGTACAATGTACTTCGTACAATGTACTTCGTACAATGTACTTCGTACAATGTACTTTGTACAATGTACTTTGTATGTGAGTTTGTGAGTAGATATGTCTAGGTATAGCCACACATTTTAGTATGCTGAGTAGCCACACAGAAATACACACATACATACATAAAGGTATTACTATACAACTAATTATATATATATATATATATATATATATACATATATATATATATATATATATATGTATATATATATATATATGTATATATATATATATATATATATATATATATATATATAATATATTACAAATGATTAACTCTCCATTGTTCGTGGCTTGCAAGATCCACAGGTTATAAACTCCAAATAGTGTTTTGGTATCCACGCGCGAGACGTTGCCATGGAGACACTACAGAGCTCGTGACGATAATCGATCGTAATTATTAATTACGCTGACCGTAATATCGGTGATTAGTGTAGCCGTAGTGTAATCTGGATACGGGGGCAGGCCGTTTTACATTATCGATATTGGAAATCGCACATTTTCCTTTCGACTCCACGGCGTATCATTTTAATCCCCGTAAGAGTTGATTATCATCTTAGGTAAGCGAGTAAAGCGACTCGCCAATCCCAATTGTTTCCATGTATATTCCATCATAATTTCAACGTAGATTCTAAAACTTTCAGATTACTTTATTAAATAATTTTTTTTTCTATTTTGCTAAAATCGCATTTTATAAAAAAATGCCAAACATGTTACATAACATTATAAATAAATTATAAATAACTGTTCTAAGTTCTATGCCAACCATCGGAAATCCAATTCATATAAACACTATATCATAAGGACATATCACCTACTATTAAGTGCGCATAGTACTAAAACCCGTACGCCATACATACAAATCTGCACACCTCACAAGAATACCCGCACACTTTATACCGCTCTACGAACTTCGCACACCACACAATGCACACTAAACGGATACTAGGTTACTTAACCACACATTTAATATCTCACAAGGCTTATGGTATAGCGTACCCCTTACTAACTACACCCTACGGTGTATTAACAAACAATATATGTAAACTCTAAGTAAATACCTTGCATACCGTACCGCACACATACACACACACGCACACACTCGCACACACCACACGCACATATCCTTTAATACATACGCACCACACCGTACAAGCTATATCCCTTGCACTCCAAGCCACCACACCGAACACACCATATCCCTTGCACACGTACGCAACGAACACACACGCACCACACACCACACATACGCTCCATATATCTCGCACCGTATCCTTTACAAAAGTACTCACTAACTACAGATTACCTACACATTACCCTTCGGATACTAAATATTACGTAACCCACCGTGCTGAGTGGATCGTGTTCGATTAAACAATTCCACACACAAACCCCGCATAGCATACTCATTACGTAATACCCCGCACACTATGCATCTTATAAAATAGCATATACTCAATTATCCACACAAATCGCACACTAATCGCACCACAAGCCACACACTTATTTTACGATTAGTATTGATTCTTAATCATTGGATTGCGATTTTAGTTGTAAAAGTAGATTTTATTGTGGTGTCGCGGTCAGTTAGTGGTATTGTGGTCAGTTAGTGGTATTGTGGTCAGTTAGTGGTGATGTGATCAAACAGTGATGCTGTAGTCATTACATGCTGTTGTGGTCAATATATAGTAGTGTGGTCAGTTATGGTGTTGAGATCAGTTAGAGTGTTGTAGTAAGTATATAGTATTGTGGTCAGTTATGTTGTTGTAGTAAGTATATAGTATTGTGGTCAGTTAGAGTGTTGTAGTAAGTATATAGTATTGTGGTCAGTTATGTTGTTGTAGTAAGTATATAGTATTGTGGTCAGTTAGAGTGTTGTAGTAAGTATATAGTATTGTGGTCAGTTATGTTGTTGTAGTAAGTATATAGTATTGTGGTCAGTTAGAGTATTGTAGTAAGTATATAGTATTGTGGTCAGTTAGAGTGTTGTAGTAAGTATATAGTATTGTGGTCAGTTATGTTGTTGTAGTAAGTATATAGTATTGTGGTCAGTTAGAGTGTTGTAGTAAGTATATAGTATTGTGGTCAGTTATGTTGTTGTAGTAAGTATATAGTATTGTGGTCAGTTAGAGTGTTGTAGTAAGTATATAGTATTGTGGTCAGTTATGTTGTTATAGTAAGTATATAGTATTGTGGTCAGTTATGTTGTTGTAGTAAGTATATAGTATTGTGGTCAGTTATGTTGTTGTAGTAAGTATATAGTATTGTGGTCAGTTAGAGTATTGTAGTAAGTATATAGTATTGTGGTCAGTTATGTTGTTGTAGTAAGTATATAGTATTGTGGTCAGTTAGAGTATTGTAGTAAGTATATAGTATTGTGGTCAGTTATGTTGTTGTAGTAAGTATATAGTATTGTGGTCAGTTAGAGTGTTGTAGTAAGTATATAGTATTGTGGTCAGTTAGAGTGTTGTAGTAGGTATATAGTATTGTGGTCAGTTAGAGTGTTGTAGTAAGTATATAGTATTGTGGTCAGTTAGAGTGTTGTAGTAAGTATATAGTATTGTGGTCAGTTAGAGTGTTGTAGTAAGTATATAGTATTGTGGTCAGTTAGAGTGTTGTAGTAAGTATATAGTATTGTGGTCAGTTAGAGTGTTGTAGTAAGTATATAGTATTGTGGTCAGTTAGAGTGTTGTAGTAAGTATATAGTATTGTGGTCAGTTAGAGTGTTGTAGTAAGTATATTGTATTGTGGTCAGTTAGAGTGTTGTAGTAAGTATATAGTATTGTGGTCAGTTAGAGTGTTATAGTAAGTATATTGTATTGTGGTCAGTTATGTTGTTGTAATAAGTATATAGTATTGTGGTCAGTTAGAGTGTTGTAGTAAGTATATAGTATTGTGGTCAGTTAGAGTGTTGTAGTAAGTATATAGTATTGTGGTCAGTTAGAGTGTTGTAGTAAGTATATAGTATTGTGGTCAGTTAGAGTGTTGTAGTAAGTATATAGTATTGTGGTCAGTTAGAGTGTTGTAGTAAGTATATAGTATTGTGGTCAGTTAGAGTGTTGTAGTAAGTATATAGTATTGTGGTCAGTTATGTTGTTGTAGTAAGTATATAGTATTGTGGTCAGTTAGAGTCTTGTAGTAAGTATATAGTATTGTGGTCAGTTATGTTGTTGTAGTAAGTATATAGTATTGTGGTCAGTTAGAGTGTTGTAGTAAGTATATAGTATTGTGGTCAGTTAGAGTGTTGTAGTAAGTATATAGTATTGTGGTCAGTTAGAGTGTTGTAGTAAGTATATAGTATTGTGGTCAGTTAGAGTGTTGTAGTAAGTATATAGTATTGTGGTCAGTTAGAGTGTTGTAGTAAGTATATAGTATTGTGGTCAGTTAGAGTGTTGTAGTAAGTATATAGTATTGTGGTCAGTTAGAGTGTTGTAGTAAGTATATAGTATTGTGGTCAGTTAGAGTGTTGTAGTAAGTATATAGTATTGTGGTCAGTTATGTTGTTGTAATAAGTATATAGTATTGTGGTCAGTTAGAGTGTTGTAGTAAGTATATAGTATTGTGGTCAGTTAGAGTGTTGTAGTAAGTATATAGTATTGTGGTCAGTTAGAGTGTTGTAGTAAGTATATAGTATTGTGGTCAGTTAGAGTGTTGTAGTAAGTATATAGTATTGTGGTCAGTTATGTTGTTGTAGTAAGTATATAGTATTGTGGTCAGTTAGAGTGTTGTAGTAAGTATATAGTATTGTGGTCAGTTAGAGTGTTGTAGTAAGTATATAGTATTGTGGTCAGTTAGAGTGTTGTAGTAAGTATATAGTATTGTGGTCAGTTATGTTGTTGTAGTAAGTATATAGTATTGTGGTCAGTTAGAGTGTTGTAGTAAGTATATAGTATTGTGGTCAGTTAGAGTGTTGTAGTAAGTATATAGTATTGTGGTCAGTTAGAGTGTTGTAGTAAGTATATAGTATTGTGGTCAGTTATGTTGTTGTAGTAAGTATATAGTATTGTGGTCAGTTAGAGTCTTGTAGTAAGTATATAGTATTGTGGTCAGTTAGAGTGTTGTAGTAAGTATATAGTATTGTGGTCAGTTAGAGTGTTGTAGTAAGTATATAGTATTGTGGTCAGTTAGAGTGTTGTAGTAAGTATATAGTATTGTGGTCAGTTATGTTGTTGTAGTAAGTATATAGTATTGTGGTCAGTTAGAGTGTTGTAGTAAGTATATAGTATTGTGGTCAGTTATGTTGTTGTAGTAAGTATATAGTATTGTGGTCAGTTATGTTGTTGTAGTAAGTATATAGTATTGTGGTCAGTTAGAGTGTTGTAGTAAGTATATAGTATTGTGGTCAGTTATGTTGTTGTAGTAAGTATATAGTATTGTGGTCAGTTAGAGTGTTGTAGTAAGTATATAGTATTGTGGTCAGTTAGAGTGTTGTAGTAAGTATATAGTATTGTGGTCAGTTAGAGTGTTGTAGTAAGTATATAGTATTGTGGTTAGTTATGTTGTTGTAGTAAGTATATAGTATTGTGGTCAGTTAGAGTGTTGTAGTAAGTATATAGTATTGTGGTCAGTTAGAGTGTTGTAGTAAGTATATAGTATTGTGGTCAGTTAGAGTGTTGTAGTAAGTATATAGTATTGTGGTCAGTTAGAGTGTTGTAGTAAGTATATAGTATTGTGGTCAGTTAGAGTGTTGTAGTAAGTATATAGTATTGTGGTCAGTTAGAGTGTTATAGTAAGTATATAGTATTGTGGTCAGTTAGAGTGTTGTAGTAAGTATATAGTATTGTGGTCAGTTAGAGTGTTGTAGTAAGTATATAGTATTGTGGTCAGTTATGTTGTTGTAGTAAGTATATAGTATTGTGGTCAGTTAGAGTCTTGTAGTAAGTATATAGTATTGTGGTCAGTTATGTTGTTGTAGTAAGTATATAGTATTGTGGTCAGTTAGAGTGTTGTAGTAAGTATATAGTATTGTGGTCAGTTAGAGTGTTGTAGTAAGTATATAGTATTGTGGTCAGTTATGTTGTTGTAGTAAGTATATAGTATTGTGGTCAGTTAGAGTCTTGTAGTAAGTATATAGTATTGTGGTCAGTTAGAGTCTTGTAGTAAGTATATAGTATTGTGGTCAGTTATGTTGTTGTAGTAAGTATATAGTATTGTGGTCAGTTAGAGTCTTGTAGTAAGTATATAGTATTGTGGTCAGTTATGTTGTTGTAGTAAGTATATAGTATTGTGGTCAGTTAGAGTGTTGTAGTAAGTATATAGTATTGTGGTCAGTTAGAGTGTTGTAGTAAGTATATAGTATTGTGGTCAGTTAGAGTGTTGTAGTAAGTATATAGTATTGTGGTCAGTTAGAGTGTTGTAGTAAGTATATAGTATTGTGGTCAGTTAGAGTGTTGTAGTAAGTATATAGTATTATGGTCAGTTATGTTGTTGTAGTAAGTATGTAGTATTGTGGTCAGTTAGAGTGTTGTAGTAAGTATATAGTATTGTGGTCAGTTAGAGTGTTGTAGTAAGTATATAGTATTGTGGTCAGTTAGAGTGTTGTAGTAAGTATATAGTATTGTGGTCAGTTAGAGTGTTGTAGTAAGTATATAGTATTGTGGTCAGTTAGAGTGTTGTAGTAAGTATATAGTATTGTGGTCAGTTAGAGTGTTGTAGTAAGTATATAGTATTGTGGTCAGTTAGAGTGTTGTAGTAAGTATATAGTATTGTGGTCAGTTATGTTGTTGTAGTAAGTATATAGTATTGTGGTCAGTTAGAGTGTTGTAGTAAGTATATAGTATTGTGGTCAGTTATGTTGTTGTAGTAAGTATATAGTATTGTGGTCAGTTAGAGTCTTGTAGTAAGTATATAGTATTGTGGTCAGTTAGAGTCTTGTAGTAAGTATATAGTATTGTGGTCAGTTATGTTGTTGTAGTAAGTATATAGTATTGTGGTCAGTTAGAGTCTTGTAGTAAGTATATAGTATTGTGGTCAGTTATGTTGTTGTAGTAAGTATATAGTATTGTGGTCAGTTAGAGTGTTGTAGTAAGTATATAGTATTGTGGTCAGTTAGAGTGTTGTAGTAAGTATATAGTATTGTGGTCAGTTAGAGTGTTGTAGTAAGTATATAGTATTGTGGTCAGTTAGAGTGTTGTAGTAAGTATATAGTATTGTGGTCAGTTAGAGTGTTGTAGTAAGTATATAGTATTATGGTCAGTTATGTTGTTGTAGTAAGTATGTAGTATTGTGGTCAGTTAGAGTGTTGTAGTAAGTATATAGTATTGTGGTCAGTTAGAGTGTTGTAGTAAGTATATAATATTGTGGTCAGTTAGAGTGTTGTAGTAAGTATATAGTATTGTGGTCAGTTAGAGTGTTGTAGTAAGTATATAGTATTGTGGTCAGTTAGAGTGTTGTAGTAAGTATATAGTATTGTGGTCAGTTAGAGTGTTGTAGTAAGTATATAGTATTGTGGTCAGTTAGAGTGTTGTAGTAAGTATATAGTATTGTGGTCAGTTATGTTGTTGTAGTAAGTATATAGTATTGTGGTCAGTTAGAGTGTTGTAGTAAGTATATAGTATTGTGGTCAGTTAGAGTGTTGTAGTAAGTATATAGTATTGTGGTCAGTTAGAGTGTTGTAGTAAGTATATAGTATTGTGGTCAGTTAGAGTGTTGTAGTAAGTATATAGTATTGTGGTCAGTTAGAGTGTTGTAGTAAGTATATAGTATTGTGGTCAGTTAGAGTGTTGTAGTAAGTATATAGTATTGTGGTCAGTTATGTTGTTGTAGTAAGTATATAGTATTGTGGTCAGTTAGAGTGTTGTAGTAA
>OZ038315.1:3659278-3664278 GCA_964035775.1 Osedax frankpressi | reverse complement strand
TTACATTGTACATTTTACATTGTACATTTTACATTGTACATTTTACATTGTACATTTTACATTGTACATTTTACATTGTACATTTTACATTGTACATTTTACATTGTACATTTTACATTGTACATTTTACATTGTACATTTTACATTGTACATTTTACATTGTACATTTTACATTGTACATTTTACATTGTACATTTTACATTGTACATTTTACATTGTACATTTTACATTGTACATTTTACATTGTACATTTTACATTGTACATTTTACATTGTACATTTTACATTGTACATTTTACATTGTACATTTTACATTGTACATTTTACATTGTACATTTTACATTGTACATTTTACATTGTACATTTTACATTGTACATTTTACATTGTACATTTTACATTGTACATTTTACATTGTACATTTTACATTGTACATTTTACATTGTACATTTTACATTGTACATTTTACATTGTACATTTTACATTGTACATTTTACATTGTACATTTTACATTGTACATTTTACATTGTACATTTTACATTGTACATTTTACATTGTACATTTTACATTGTACATTTTACATTGTACATTTTACATTGTACATTTTACATTGTACATTTTACATTGTACATTTTACATTGTACATTTTACATTGTACATTTTACATTGTACATTTTACATTGTACATTTTACATTGTACATTTTACATTGTACATTTTACATTGTACATTTTACATTGTACATTTTACATTGTACATTTTACATTGTACATTTTACATTGTACATTTTACATTGTACATTTTACATTGTACATTTTACATTGTACATTTTACATTGTACATTTTACATTGTACATTTTACATTGTACATTTTACATTGTACATTTTACATTGTACATTTTACATTGTACATTTTACATTGTACATTTTACATTGTACATTTTACATTGTACATTTTACATTGTACATTTTACATTGTACATTTTACATTGTACATTTTACATTGTACATTTTACATTGTACATTTTACATTGTACATTTTACATTGTACATTTTACATTGTACATTTTACATTGTACATTTTACATTGTACATTTTACATTGTACATTTTACATTGTACATTTTACATTGTACATTTTACATTGTACATTTTACATTGTACATTTTACATTGTACATTTTACATTGTACATTTTACATTGTACATTTTACATTGTACATTTTACATTGTACATTTTACATTGTACATTTTACATTGTACATTTTACATTGTACATTTTACATTGTACATTTTACATTGTACATTTTACATTGTACATTTTACATTGTACATTTTACATTGTACATTTTACATTGTACATTTTACATTGTACATTTTACATTGTACATTTTACATTGTACATTTTACATTGTACATTTTACATTGTACATTTTACATTGTACATTTTACATTGTACATTTTACATTGTACATTTTACATTGTACATTTTACATTGTACATTTTACATTGTACATTTTACATTGTACATTTTACATTGTACATTTTACATTGTACATTTTACATTGTACATTTTACATTGTACATTTTACATTGTACATTTTACATTGTACATTTTACATTGTACATTTTACATTGTACATTTTACATTGTACATTTTACATTGTACATTTTACATTGTACATTTTACATTGTACATTTTACATTGTACATTTTACATTGTACATTTTACATTGTACATTTTACATTGTACATTTTACATTGTACATTTTACATTGTACATTTTACATTGTACATTTTACATTGTACATTTTACATTGTACATTTTACATTGTACATTTTACATTGTACATTTTACATTGTACATTTTACATTGTACATTTTACATTGTACATTTTACATTGTACATTTTACATTGTACATTTTACATTGTACATTTTACATTGTACATTTTACATTGTACATTTTACATTGTACATTTTACATTGTACATTTTACATTGTACATTTTACATTGTACATTTTACATTGTACATTTTACATTGTACATTTTACATTGTACATTTTACATTGTACATTTTACATTGTACATTTTACATTGTACATTTTACATTGTACATTTTACATTGTACATTTTACATTGTACATTTTACATTGTACATTTTACATTGTACATTTTACATTGTACATTTTACATTGTACATTTTACATTGTACATTTTACATTGTACATTTTACATTGTACATTTTACATTGTACATTTTACATTGTACATTTTACATTGTACATTTTACATTGTACATTTTACATTGTACATTTTACATTGTACATTTTACATTGTACATTTTACATTGTACATTTTACATTGTACATTTTACATTGTACATTTTACATTGTACATTTTACATTGTACATTTTACATTGTACATTTTACATTGTACATTTTACATTGTACATTTTACATTGTACATTTTACATTGTACATTTTACATTGTACATTTTACATTGTACATTTTACATTGTACATTTTACATTGTACATTTTACATTGTACATTTTACATTGTACATTTTACATTGTACATTTTACATTGTACATTTTACATTGTACATTTTACATTGTACATTTTACATTGTACATTTTACATTGTACATTTTACATTGTACATTTTACATTGTACATTTTACATTGTACATTTTACATTGTACATTTTACATTGTACATTTTACATTGTACATTTTACATTGTACATTTTACATTGTACATTTTACATTGTACATTTTACATTGTACATTTTACATTGTACATTTTACATTGTTCATTTTACATTGTTCATTTTACATTTTACATTGTACATTGTACACTTTACATTTTACACTTTACATTTTACATTGTACATTTTGGATTAAATGTGGCATATTATTGTCATATAAATGTGGCACTTATTGTCATATATTCAATCTAAGATAGCAAAATGTAATAAATGTTAACATTATATAACCTTATAAATGACTTAGTATTTCATTATTAAACTAGTAAAAAAGTAACTTTATTAACTGTTACAAATTTTAATATTAAGAAATATTTCAGTTTGATGTTTGATACAATTCAAAGTTAAATTAGGTAAAATTATAACACCACATATAAATGTTTGTTATACCGGAATAACCATTCATTTATAAACCAATAATTAATAATATACATATTTTATAAATTTATAAATAAATTAACAAATGGTATTAGTATACACTTATATATAGTTGTATATATTTCAAATATATAAAGATATATATATATATATATATATATATATATTTCTATATACTTATATAATTTATTAATTTTTCTATGACAGCTAATATAATAATTTTTTCAAGTAGACATTTTAATATAATTGCTGTTGTATATTTATAAAATAACATAATTAGTTAATTAAAGAATTAACCAATTAATTAAAGAATAATAAAAAGAAATTAAAAAATCATTAAAAACAAAATATATTAAAATAGCTCAAAATAGCTCAACATTTTTGGATCACTGAAATTATGGTACATTTTTTGATTTACAATTCTATACTTTTTTTGTTCCAAATATGATATACAACAAAATAATATCATATAATAAACTAGTATCATTTAAAAAAAAGTATATTAGAAAAGTAAATGATTGAAGTAAATATTATATTACCAACAAAATGTTTACAGGTAATACAGTTAGTTTTAATTAAAGTTTGTTTCATTACATATCCTGAAACAAATAACATAACATGTACCAAATCGATATTTTTTACAAAACGTACAGTATGAAAATATTTAACAAAATTCTAATCAATCTTTGTTCTTTGATATGTAAATGTTTAACAAATATTTTATTTCTATAGAAACATCATTTGTTTTATATAGTTTAAGTAAACTTTTTACTTACATTTTGTTCATACACCCTTGAATTGACATAAAATAATTATACCCAGACATAAATAGTGTAATGAATATTTTTTCAGGAAAACAATCATATTATTAAATAATTTTATATTCATGGTCTAGGTTTATAATTATTATAAACATATAAATAGAAATATAATAATTTTTTAAACTATAGATATAGCAGTAGTAACATAAATAGAAGTAATACAATAGTTTGAATTATATATCATTTATATTTATAAAATGATAATAACCAAAACTATGTTTCAATTTGAATCTTTTATTTATATCAGAAGTAAGAAAACATTTCTCACATATATGTTGAATTTTATTTACATCTAGTTTTCTAAGTATAATGAATATACAGTGTTGGTGTTGTAGAAGTTGTGTTACATTTTAGAACTTGTGCCCGAATGGAACATTCACGTCGTATTTTCTAGAATCTTTGCAAACTTATCTATCAAAATTATATAATAATATATCTTATTTATTTAATGTTTAATAATATTAGTTATTATTATATGATATCATATATTTTTTTTATAATATTGAAAACATAATTTTCAAACATTTACGAAGGCGTATCAATCACTCTGTATCATCTGAAACGGGGCGTGGTTATACTAATTCAAATTTAGAAATATATTTTTAAATTCAGATTACCATAATTATCAATATTAGTATCTTTAAATATAGGAACTATTTTTTAGAAAATGAAAAATTCAATAAGTATACTCAAACTACTTTATGAAAATATATTAATATTTTAATAATGTAATGATATAACTATACCTTTTGTAGAACTCCACTTATAAATAGTAAGCAAATTACATATATACAGTATATTGGAGACAATAACATATAATTATAAACTTTTTATTTATATTTATAACATGTGAAAAATTCAATATTTACATTTCTTCGATTGTCATGTTTATTTATAAAATATTTGACATCTACGGCATCACTATACTAATTTATTGTATTCTCCATAAGTGATAATATATGGATTAATTGTATATTAGTTATATATATATTAGTATATTAATGTATCATTAAATATATTTACAATAATGTACTCATTTG
>OZ038315.1:3633968-3654078 GCA_964035775.1 Osedax frankpressi | reverse complement strand
ACATGGTATGTTTTCCCTCCAAAAATTAGATAAATTTACGTAAATAACGTATTTCACCTAATAAGTAAATTGCGCATTATTACGCGTTTATTATGCAATATTCTTCCCGGTTACGCAATATTACCGGCGAACCTGAATTATCACAAGAACGAAGCAATCATTGTTAATCGCCTGCATTGTTATGCGAAGACAGGTCAATATTGGACAGTAGCGGTCAGCAGTTGTCAACAAAGGTCATCGGGGGTCAGTAAATATCAGTAGTGGTCAGTCGTTATCAGTAGTGGTCATCAATGTTTTCTACATAGATAACTATAGTTGTGAGTGCACGAGGAGCGTGGTAAATTTTGTTAGATTTAAAACAAGAAATACTGTTATGTAACTATTAAAAAATCTTATAGAATTATTATAAATAAAAAATAAAGATAATATATTTTTAATGTAACTAAAATATATATAACTAAAATCACCTAGATGGTTTATTGGGTAGTTGAATAATTACATAGCAAACATATTAATGAAGTTGGTAAGTGTTCGTTAGTTAGAATACACTCCGTTAGTTGATAGTAATAGTTGAATACAGCTTTTTTAAAGATCTTAGCTACATTTTGGCCAAGTTGTAGGACTGCGGAATTGTGAGGTAGTGACCTATATAAGTCTTAGTAAGTTGCATAGGAGAAGTAGATATATTGTGTACTAGTAGAGAGGTATAGTAGTAAAGTAGTTAGATTAAAATGAGTAATTCACGTGATTGTGTATGCTGAAGTTAATTGAACTAGATTAAGATTTCTAATTTTGATTATTAGCAGCGTAGATGATTGTAGGTGTCTATTTTAACATAGAAATAGACTTTATTCTACGGATGTATTCAATTGTAAAAAGATCATGCATATTATCTAAACTTAATTGGAAGCCGATGTAAAGACATGCTATGTTATGCAATATATTCCGAATATGCATATTGTATATGAGATGAACATTAATATTGTGGATAATTTCGAGTATAGTGAAATAATTCGTCAGAGGAGATTTATCTGCGAGGAAATTGTGAAGTTGATAATTAATGAATTTAGGAAGATGTGCCGTTTAACAATAATACCATTGTGGGTTATATTATTAGAACACGGTGGCGTACATTGTAGGCCGTACAGTTGTCTATTTTAATTAGATGTAAAGTATTGATTCGGCTTCTAAATGTGGATAGTTTTTTGTTTTCAGGATATTGATATAAATCGAGTTGAGATAGAGCCGCATACTAATTCTGAAATACAGTGGTTTTATAGTTTTATATTTATATGGTGGAGTTTATTGTAGATATGTATATGATTGGCGTCTATTCGGTAATAGATAACTATAACCTAGGTCAAACAGAGGAAACTAAAACATATATTTTATATTGGTTGGAGTAGACGTAAGAGGAACAAAAGTCATGATGTATTTTAGATGTTGATTTATAACAATTCTATACGATATTTCTATAATTTATTAGTCTTTAAAATCAGATTACGTTTGACCAATCACCGGACATATATCGCTGATGTGTTGTTATATTTTTAAAGAAACAAATTTCTGATATTATTGATATTTATTCAATTTGGTAGTTAGTCATAGAGTAATATATAATATGATAGTTATGGTATCTAAGTACATTTATTAGTAATATTAGATTTAGATTATAGGTAATTGTAGTTTCATTTGAGAGAGATTAGAGAGCTGATATTTACTATATGTTGATGAGAAGTATAGTTATGTATTTATGGATTAATAAAATATATTGTGAGATAGTAGATGTCGGGTGTTGATAGATTAGTTGGATGGGGTAGAGTAGATAAGTTAAGTAGATAAAGTAGTGTACCGATGGAGTGGCTGAGTAATCAAGCAGTTTTGTGACGTAGTGGGGGTAGAGTGGTTGGTGAAGTAGAGTTGTTAATTACTGCTAGAGTATTGGATTAGGACAGTGGTAGATAATTTGAGTGGGGTAATGATGAAATGGTAGATTGACTAAGAAAGTAGGGTCGAGTTAGAATTATGAAGTTGACGAGTAATCGAATGATGAAGTAGGGTTAGAGTCGTAATGTTTGAAACGTGGTTTATTTATGAAGTGTTGTCGTGGGGGTAAACTGAACAACATCCAGGAGTTGTGGAGTTCTGCATATACGAAATAGAAAGTTATGTAATGATTAATTATGTGGTAAAGTGTGGAGTCGTGTGGTCTTGTGTAGTAATTATGTGGTAGAAGGTTAGACACGGGGAGTAGTGGAGTAGAGTATAGGTGTAGTAGTGCGTTTGGAATGATTAACTGGCTATAGATGTACGTATAGAAAGGTGCAGTGCCCAATGGAATTAATGATGATTAATGTTTAAATGTTAAATTCCTCAGGATATGTGTCTGCTGGTAAAGTAACGGAAATGTGGGTTATGAGAGCGGGGAGTGGTAAGTTGGCATTGCGATGAGTTATGAGGGTTTATAGTAATATAGTGATGGTTTATTCATACCCGAAATATACGTTTGTCTTATGTTGCATGGTTTACTGTTGATAGTATAAATACACTGTACATTAGATTTATATCGCATATCCATCATTCTATAATAGCTAATAATTTTAGTGCAGTCAAGAAATCTCCAATATCATATTATGATATCCCTGTGTTACCAATAAGATGTAATTCCTAAGATGATATTCCTAAGATGAAATTCCTAAGATGAAATTCCTAAGATGAAATTCCTAAGATGAAATTCCTAAGATGAAATTCCTAAGATGAAATTCCTAAGATGAAATTCCTAAGATGAAATTCCTAAGATGAAATTCCTAAGATGAAATTCCTAAGATGAAATTCCTAAGATGAAATTCCTAAGATTAAATTCCTAAGATGATATTCCTAAGATGAAATTCCTAATATGAAATTCCTAAGATGAAATTCCTAAGATGTCATTCCTAAGATGATATTGCTAAGATGAAATTCCTAAGATGAAATTCCTAAGATGAAATTCCTAAGATGAAATTCCTAAGATGAAATTCCTATGATGAAATTCCTAAGATGAAATTGTTAAGATGAAATTGCTAAGATGAAATTGCTAAGATGAAATTGCTAAGATGAAATTGCTAAGATGAAATTGCTAAGATGAAATTGCTAAGATGAAATTGCTAAGATGAAATTGCTAAGATGAAATTGCTAAGATGAAATTGCTAAGATGAAATTGCTAAGATGAAATTGCTAAGATGAAATTGCTAAGATGAAATTGCTAAGATGAAATTGCTAAGATGAAATTGCTAAGATGAAATTGCTAAGATGAAATTGCTAAGATGAAATTGCTAAGATGAAATTGCTAAGATGAAATTGCTAAGATGAAATTGCTAAGATGAAATTGCTAAGATGAAATTGCTAAGATGAAATTGCTAAGATGTAATTCCTAAGATGATATTCCCAAGATGAAATTCCTAAGATGAAATTCCTAAGATGACATTCCTAAGTTAAAATTCCTAAGATGAAATTCCTAAGATGAAATTCCTAAGATGAAATTCCTAAGATGAAATTCCTAAGATGAAATTCCTATGATGAAATTCCTAAGATGAAATTCCTAAGATGAAATTCCTAAGATGAAATTCCTAAGATGAAATTCCTAAGATGAAATTCCTAAGATGAAATTCCTAAGATGAAATTCCTAAGATGAAATTCCTAAGATGAAATTCCTAAGTTGAAATTCCTAAGATGAAATTCCTAAGATGAAATTCCTAAGTTGAAATTCCTAAGTTGAAATTCCTAAGATGAAATTCCTAAGATGAAATTCCTAAGTTGAAATTCCTAAGATGAAATTCCTAAGATGAAATTCCTAAGATGAAATTCCTAAAATGAAATTCCTAAGGTAAAACTCTAAGATGAATTCCCTATAACAATATTTGGATGATACCATGAGACGTTATGTTTATGTTATTATTTTTACATTCAACAACGAATAGCAAATTCAGCAGAATATAAATTATTTTAAAAAAATGGTTTACTACCCTATATAAAAATATTTAATAATATATTTAAAGCATGATTTAAATTCATTATTAGTATTTCATGATATCCATATAGTTGTAAAATTATATTATATTTTTGAATTTTATAATGTTTCATTATTTACATATACGTTAAGTGCGATATATTATAATGATAAGATAATTACAAAATAAATTTATAAAAAACCCATTCAACTATAACTGTTGATGGTTTAATCGAGGATACTTATAATTTTATTTTACAAAATCCTTTTTTCTATATTGCCGGCCTTAGTGGTTGTTTATATATATATAGATATATATATATATATATATATATATATATATATATATATATATATATATATGTATGTGTGTGTGTGTGTGTGTGTGTGTGTGTGTGTGTGTGTGTGTGTGTGATTGTGAGTGTACATGTGTGTGCAGTTAGTTGAATGTGCGTATGTAGGTGTGCGCGTGTGTATTCGTGTGCGTGCATTTGTGAGAGTGTAAGAGTGGGGGTGTAAGACTATGCTTTTCCGCTATACAGTCTATGTATTCTACTCTCTACGATGACGTAAGCCGTAGTGCCTAGACGTACGGCCTAACGATTCGATAGAGTAAATCAATGAGAAATCGCCAGTGGTGTTGGTCGTGGGTAACAATACGATGCCCTTTCCTCGGAAGGAACCTCGGTTTGGTAAATACCACGTGGTCAATAAAGTTCCCATGCGTCATCTTCCGGGACAATCCCATTGATTCGAGGTGACCGCGTACACCGGACAAGAGGTCAAAAGGTCAACCCGTCGAGTGGTCAGTGGTCTCCGAACTGAGTTAAGATATACTCGCCGGCGATCTCCCTTTCCCCTACGAAATATCAGACACACTCATGTACCCTAATTATAGGAACAAACAAGATATTGTTCTATGCACTAGCGACAAAGGGAGATATATAATAGTGTTACGAAATTACGTAACGTATACTATATATTGTACACTTGTGTACAATATACAGTATACAATGTACAGTGTACAATGTACAGTGTACAATGTACAGTGTACAATGTACAGTGTACAATGTACAGTGTACAATGTACAGTGTACAATGTACAGTGTACAATGTACAGTATACAATGTACAGTGTACAATGTACAGTGTACAATGTACAGTGTACAATGTACAGTGTACAATGTACAGTGTACAATGTACAGTGTACAATGTACAGTGTACAATGTACAGTGTATAATGTACAGTGTAAAGTATACAATGTACACTGGCAGATGTATGGAAATCATTAGTTCCATATATTTTAATAATATTCAAATCAATTTATTTTATATTTAAAATATGTCGAATTTATTTCGATTTTCAATATTCTATAAAATAATTACATAACTAGTTTTATTCGGAAGACTTCCCGAAACATAATATTGCTGTAACAGTTTTGTAATTTAGTTTCGTGTATTATAATATATTCAAAATATAAAAGAAATTCTCCAATGTAAATAAAATTAAAGTACTCGGATTGTTTGTCAGATTGTTAATTCACTATTCGTCCAATTAACCAAATAATTTATTATTACACAATCTTATATAATTTTTTAATATAAAAAATATCACTTTTATTACATAACAGAAATTAAAATTACCTGGATGGTTTCTTGGGCGGTAACACTCCAGTTAATTTAATTTTTTGTATTGCATAATTGTTATTAAAATATTCTATGTTTTTGTTATCAATCTAAGGATGATATAACTATTATGAATTCTTATATAATTATTTTTAATGAAATATAATTTAATTAAATATAATATAATTTAAATATAAATGAAATAAAAATATTCTTTTTTATTATATAATAAAAAAAATTAAAATCGTACAGATCGTTGCCAGAAAAAATATCTTACGCAACTATTACATTATACAATTTCCGGTAAATACTTATATCGGATGATGTGCCATATTGTCGTCATTACGTGACTTTTATTGCACTTAACGGTATATGAACTACGTTAGTTACTGCGTATTAAAACAATGTATCACGTGATGTAATCGAAGTTACGCAACACGTGTGCGTTTGAAACGCCGCAGATAAATTACGATATCAAAGACTGCCAATCAAAGCGAAGTAGGAACGCCCACTCCAGCCCCGAAGTCTATTTAAAGACTGGGGTCGGTGCAAATAAAGATCGACGTAAATCTCGTCGGCGGATGCCGGGCGTTACTCGGCTGTAGATTAAATCGGCTATTAGCTGCGTATTAGTTGCATATTAGCCGCATATTAGATGCATATTAGCCGCATATTAGTGCACTTAACGAGCGTCGTGCGTGCCGATTACGCGGTGATTTATCTTTCGGTGAAGCGCCCGGTGTATTGTACCTTAGAAAACCTCGTACTTCCGGTCAGTACGTCGGGCATAACGGAATTACACGTAGCACTTGCCGTACGCCGAGGGGAGTTGCGAATTCCGGCAGGAATTGGATACTCTTCGTTTCCCCGTTAAATAACGGTAGCCACAAAACCAAGGCCGGTAACTCAGGATGCTTTGTTGTCTTTTCAGTTATTTCGTATGCGCGGAGATAGTTTGCGGTTTCTTTTAAATCAGCTTACCCGTTACTTCTCTAAACAGTATGTTCTCATGATTTCGCGAATAATTTGAAATTCTAAAAACCACTAACACTATCAGATATCTTATAATTTACTTGGCGTAAATCTATTAAATTACCGTTAATTACTAAACCCCCTGTGCAAATTGCTATCGTTTTTATAAAATAACTTATTAATTTCATTACACGTATACATTAGTCAAATATTATATAATATATACTACGTAATCGAGTGATCATATTATATCGATTACAGCGTATTTTGTAATTATATAAATTTAAGATAATAATTATATATTCATTAAATTATAATTTTAAAATACAATTTCATTTAATGGTGGTAGTTATTTTTTATTATATAGAAAATGAGCAGATATTTGCCTTTTATATTTAAATACCGCGTCGTGTATTCAATATATTGATCTAAATATTGATATATTATATTAAATAACAAATTAACACCATTTGTTTAGAATATATTAATAGAATGTTATGATAAACCATATATATATATATATATATATATATATATATATATATATATATATATATATATATATATATACACACACTCTCACACACGTACATATATATATACATACATAGTCGCATCTATCATTTAAAATACCGGTAAATACCACACACTTAATTATGATTAGTATCCTCTATACACTCACATAGTATATATACCCGCACCTAGCACACCTTGCATACTATAATCTCACACATTCCCATACTATTACCTCGCACATGCACACCGTTACGACGATGACATCATATTTCTATTAATTATAAACTCTCGACTATTAATAATCGCATTAATACGAATGCATACCGCATACCGCACACCGAACACATCTTATCCCCCACCTCACACCGCATACACCGCACCTCTCACACGCCGCACACCGCATACATCACACACCGCACACGCCGCACATCGCACACCTCACTCGCCGCACACCGCACACCTCACACGCTGCACACCTCACACACCTCACACCTCATACCGCAACCTCACACCGTACATTGTATGGTGTAATGTACCCTACATCTACCACACCTTACACCGTGCTACATATACCGTATGCATCACCTACCGCACACCGCACACCTCACACACTTTATACCCTAAACACAGCACACCGAACACTACGCACATTTTGACCTATACACCGCACACCGTACACCATATACACACATTACCCTCCATACACCGCACACCGCAAACCGTACACCACATACATATTACTCCCTATATTTCGCACATCGCACACCACACACATAATATACCCTATATACTGCACACCGCACATATTATACATTATATATCGCACACCGCATACCATACATATGCCATCTATTTCGCACACCGCACAAACACACCTAGTACACCCTATACACTGCACACCACACACCACACACCCAACTTCACGAATTCAACATATAATCATTAACCTTAGAGAAAATATTATATGTAAGTAAGGGTTGCAATGTATCTCCTTATTCGAATTGGTCAGAATGTATTGTTAATACTTAGTATTTGTCTAAAGTATATTCATAATATATATATATATATATATATATATATATATATATATTCAGATTTACATCAACTCAATATTTAGCCATTTTTAAGTATACAATGATATCTTATTTAAAGTGTATTTATAATAATAATATTAATCTCAAGTTTGTAAATTTTAACTTAATTTGTTCATTACGCATTATCATAGTAAATATATTTTGAAGCTGATGGCATGTAAAAACTGATGACATGTTGACATTATGTTAAATTAAAGTGTAGTAAATTTTTAAAAAATTGTATTCGATGAATCATCAATAATTCTGCAGTTATAAATAGATTAAATGTGGTTCATATCTTAATAGTTTTATATTTTAATTATAATTATATTAATTACCTTCATAAATAATAATTCATATATATATATATATATATATATATGTATATTCATAATAAAATTCATAATGTAAACTGCATACTATACAATATTACTATACTGATTATGCAGTATTGTATTATATTATATTTTGTGAATTCATACGGAAAACTGAGTAAATATTATAATATATACACATTTTAATCAAAAGAATACGATTATTTACGGGTATCTATTTATTAAAATATATATAACGTAATGCTATTAAATTGCTAATTCCAATTACCCTAACGGTTTATATTCTGCATAACCTTTACACGCATTACATCGCATACAATACGAAATTGGATTCACTAATACCGATATGGTTAATTTGAGTTCATTTGTATATTAGATTATGTAATGATTCGAAGACCGATTATTGTACGGGGTGTCATTGGAACGATGACACCGAACAATTACATTCGGTGTCAATCAAACCGAATGATGTAATAGTTTATGAAAAAATGTGCAATGAGTACAAAAAAATAATAAATAATAAATGCGACGAAAAAATGAAATTGCCTGGACAGATTTCTGGAAGCTTAAGAAATATGATATTATATATTATATAATATCACGATATCCGTATGCATATTATATAACTACCTCTTAGGACTAGCATATTGGTAAACCGTTTATATTGGCGACCTAATTTAATTTGCAAGGAACTATATATATAAATATATATATATAATATATATATATATATATATATATATATATATATATATATATATGCGTATAGGTATATATATTATATGTATATTACTTACTAAAATCATATTGATCCACCTTATATTATCGCTCTCGATTTCTATAATCACTATTGATGTAAATAATATTTGCGGATATTATTACATAACGCTATCCTACAGTGCCGCGCATTACGAAATGCTACTAAAATGAGCTAATTGAACATAGTATGCAACAGCTTACACGTAATTGTAACGTCCTCGAGTGGAACCGACGTGAACACAGCCAAACCAACCGACTTCGTTTCCTTTCAGAAATGAGAAAGAAATGCGCCAATTCCGGTCATTAGCTGGCCAATATGACGTCACCCCGGCACCAAGGTGATATACGTTCGATTGCATCATTTCTGTTGTCTCTGGTCGGCATCTGTCTGCTCATCTACACAGATAAAGTTGATACTAGGAAATTTGATAACAATGATCACATCATCAATACAAACAAGGTTAGGTAATGAAATACTAGAAAAGAATTTGCAGATTTAGATTGTATTGGATTTTTAGTGGATGTATGGATGCTTGCATAGGTGGATATGTGGATTGTTGGATACCTCGGTGTATGGTAGAGTTTGTTTTAGACTTCAGTATCAACTTTCTGAAGTTAACTTTCTTTAACTTTTGTGAAATCGAATTCCGTACAAATATCTAAGAATAATTTGAAATTAGTCTAATTTAATCCTCATGATATTTTATAATCTTATTTACTTATTTATTTCTTTACTTATTTACTTCTTTACTTATTTACTTATTTACTTATTTACTTATTTACTTATTTACTTATTTACTTATTTACTTATTTACTTATTTACTTATTTACTTATTTACTTATTTACTTATTTACTTATTTACTTATTTACTTATTTACTTATTTACTTATTTACTTATTTACTTATTTACTTCTTTACTTATTTACTTCTTTACTTATTTACTATCCTTGTGTTGACATTTATTTTAAACACATATAGATTGTCAAATGTATGTATTTATGAAATATGTAATTTAGTGGCCTATATACCTATACACGTATCTGCCTCGATGAAATATATATCTTCCCTGACATCTTCCCTGACATCTTCCCTGACATCTTCCCTGACATATATATCTTCCCTGACATCTATATCTTCCCTGACATATATATCTTCCCTGACATATATATCTTCCCTGACATCTATATCTTCCCTGACATATATATCTTCCCTGACATATATATCTTCCCTGACATCTATATCTTCCCTGACATCTATATCTTCCCTGACATATATATCTTCCCTGACATATATATCTTCCCTGACATCTATATCTTCCCTGACATATATATCTTCCCTGACATCTATATCTTCCCTGACATATATATCTTCCCTGACATATATATCTTCCCCGACATATATATCTTCCCTGACATATATATCTTCCCTGACATATATACCTTTCCATACATCTTCCCTGATATCTATATCTTCCCAGATATATATATATATATCTTCCCTGACATATATATCTTCCCTGGCATCTATATCTTCCCTGACATATATATCTTCCCTGACATATATATCTTCCCTGACATCTATATCTTCCCTGACATCTATATCTTCCCTGACATATATATCTTCCCTGACATATATATCTTCCCTGACATCTATATCTTCCCTGACATATATATCTTCCCTGACATCTATATCTTCCCTGACATATATATCTTCCCTGACATATATATCTTCCCCGACATCTATATCTTCCCTGACATATATATCTTCCCTGACATATATACCTTTCCATACATCTTCCCTGATATCTATATCTTCCCAGATATATATATATATATCTTCCCTGACATATATATCTTCCCTGGCATCTATATCTTCCCTGACATATATATCTTCCCTGACATATATATTTTCCCTGACATATATATCTTCCCTGTCATATATATCTTCCCTAACATATATACCTTTCCATAAATCTTCCCTGACATCTATATATTCCCATATATCTTCCCTGACATCTTTCCTGGCATATATATCTTCCCTGAAATTTATATATTCCCTGGTATCTATATCTCTAAATCTAAATCTAAATATTTACTGACATCTGTATCTTCACTGACATCAACATCTTCCCTGATATCTACATATTCCCTGACATCTTCCTTTACATCTATATTTCCCCTAATATCTATATCTTCCCTGACATCTATATCTTTCCATACATCTTCCCTAACATCTTCCCTGACATCTATATCTTACCTGACATCTATATATTCTCTGATATCTATATCTACCCTAACATCTTCCCTGATATCTATATCTTCCCTGACATACCGCCGAGTTAACCAGGCACGCGTATGTGTAGACATTGGTTTGATGCTATAAGGACTTGTTTCAAGGACTCACGAGTTTGTTTCAACTTTCTGAATAATGGAACTGAGTTGATATCCTCTGAACTTACAACGTCAGCATTTAGCCTATTTAATGGACATATTTGTCACATGTGTCGTCTTTGTAGTTCATATGCGCATATATATTTCAATGATTAATAACTGTCGATTGAAGTATTATATTTTATTTTAATCGTTATTACTTTATTATAACACAGTATATATTTATTTTGCTATTTTGTGTATAAATACACCTTTCTCTTCGATATAATGGAAATGCGTGTGGACTGATATTACGATGGACACATTAGTTGATACATTACAATTGTATTATAATATTTTCGTGTTCCGATATTTTTCTCGCGTATCAAATACGTAAATATATCGAGAATTTGTATATCACAAGTATACCACTGGAGTGCAATTAAGCGAATGTTCGTGTAATGTCAACACGCGATATTTCTTTCATGTAGGATAATACATCATATTAATGGTAATATCGAAGTAAAGATTTAATGGTCTCTCCACTAACTACTACTACTAAAACTGACTACTCGATGGCAGACCAAAACTCTATTAACAATAACGACAGTGAACAAATATACTTAGAGTGACATGAATTGTATATGAATTTTATATTTAGATTATAAAATTTGATATAGTTTATGATAATAATGATATTAAAAAAATATATTATTTTTTTGTTAATGTTATTTTTAATCTAGTTAGTTTTAGTTAAGTAGCTTATGCCAATTATTACTCCTTTGTCCTAATATCATATACTCCAACCAACCACACTTACCTAAATATATGTGAAATACCATCCACACCCATGCACCCATCCTCTATAAAAATCATTATATGTTGCATTTCAATAGACTTCATCAAATACGCAACGCCAACTTCTCTCACCAGGGCAAGGTACGGGGTAAACGCTACATGATACCAAGTCTGAAGAAAGCAGTCGACGCCTACCTCGGAATTCCGTTCGCCAAACCGCCCGTGCAACACCTGCGATTCAAACACCCGGTACCCATCGACCGTTGGAAAGGAGTTTATAACGCCACGAAACTTCCAAACTCTTGTTATCAAACCCCGGACGACTTTTTCGGCGATTTTGCCGGATCCGCCATGTGGAATGCTCCTACAAAGGTAAATACCCTCTCATCTCCTCTCCTCTCCTCTCCTCTCCTCTCCTCTCCTCTCCTCTCCTCTCCTCTCCTCTCCTCTCCTCTCCTCTCCTCTCCTCTCCTCTCCTCTCCTCTCCTCTCCTCTCCTCTCCTCTCCTCTCCTCTCCTCTCCTCTCCTCTCCTCTCCTCTCCTCTCCTCTCCTCTCCTCTCCTCTCCTCTCTCTCTCCTCTCCTCTCCTCTCCTCTCCTCTCCTCTCCTCTCCTCTCCTCTCCTCTCCTCTCCTCTCCTCTCCTCTCCTCTCCTCTCCTCTCCTCTCCTCTCCTCTCCTCTCCTCTCCTCTCCTCTCCTCTCCTCTCCTCTCCTCTCCTCTCCTCTCCTCTCCTCTCCTCTCCTCTCCTCTCCTCTCCTCTCCTCTCCTCTCCTCTCCTCTCCTCTCCTCTCCTCTCCTCTCCTCTCCTCTCCTCTCCTCTCCTCTCCTCTCCTCTCCTCTCCTCTCCTCTCCTCTCCTCTCCTCTCCTCTCCTCTCCTCTCCTCTCCTCTCCTCTCCTCTCCTCTCCTCTCCTCTCCTCTCCTCTCCTCTCCTCTCCTCTCCTCTCCTCTCCTCTCCTCTCCTCTCCTCTCCTCTCCTCTCCTCTCCTCTCCTCTCCTCTCCTCTCCTCTCCTCTCCTCTCCTCTCCTCTCCTCTCCTCTCCTCTCCTCTCCTCTCCTCTCCTCTCCTCTCCTCTCCTCTCCTCTCCTCTCCTCTCCTCTCCTCTCCTCTCCTCTCCTCTCCTCTCCTCTCCTCTCCTCTCCTCTCCTCTCCTCTCCTCTCCTCTCCTCTCCTCTCCTCTCCTCTCCTCTCCTCTCCTCTCCTCTCCTCTCCTCTCCTCTCCTCTCCTCTCCTCTCCTCTCCTCTCCTCTCCTCTCCTCTCCTCTCTCTCCTCTCCTCTCCTCTCCTCTCCTCTCCTCTCCTCTCCTCTCCTCTCCTCTCCTCTCCTCTCCTCTCCTCACACTCCATTCCAAAAAGGTCAGTGAGGATTGCTTATATTTGAACGTATGGGTACCTCGATACAGCAAATCAGCAAATCGACATAAAAAACTCGCTGTTCTCGTTTGGATTTTCGGAGGCGGTTTCTATAGGTCAGGTATTGCGTAACTCATAGGACATAGGTCAGTTATTGCGTAACCCATAGGTAATTTCAAGATTGAAACATCAGTTTTCCTAACAGTGATACCATAACCGTTACACTATATTCTCCATTAAACACTAGAACCCTTCCTAATTTATTTACGTTCTTCGCATAACTATTCGACAGATATATTACCCTCTCTTACCCTATATCTAACCGTAAATACGCGCTGGCCTCTAAAAATGGTAATATATTTCTGCCTGTACAGTTTATATTAATTTTTTCATTAATCAAGCCTCTAAATACTGAATTTATTTGACCTAACAGCTGCACCTCTACTCTGACTCTACTCACTCCAAACATGTTCCCACTCCCTTACTCCACCCACAATAACTCCACTAAATATCCTATACGGGTAATGGCACCGGTAAACCTACCACAATACGTCTCCAATATCCACAGGCACACTCCCATCCACCCCAATACAGCTGCCGTGTTAAGTTTATCACTTTTATTTAGATATTTTAACCTTTAGCCGCGTACCAAATAAATACAAAAACCCTAATCTCACACATCCCGCCCCTATCCCTTATTCAACCAATTAGTTCCTTAACCGCACTTCCCTATTTCGTTCCGCACACAGCAACCGCTCATCAAGCACTTATCCGCTAACATACTACAAACCACTCCTTAGAAGCCTCTCCACTCCACTAACCTCGCCCTTAGAAGAGCATCCACTCCACTAACCACGCCCCTAGAAGTGCCTCCACTCCACTAACCACGCCCCCAGAAGCGCCCCCACTCCACTAACCACGCCACTCGGACCCAACAGCGCCTCCACTCCACTAACCACGCCCCTAGTAGCGCCCCCACTCCACTAACCACGCCCCTCGGACCCAACAGCGCCTCCACTCCACTAACCACGCCCCCAGAAGCGCCCCCACTCCACTAACCACGCCCCTCGCACCCAACAGCGGCACCACCACGCTGTCGCTCTACGACGGCAAAATCATCGCCAGCACCAACGACGTCATCGTGGTCAGCATCGGCTACCGGGTGGGGGCGCTCGGCTTCCTCTCGTTGAACACGGCGACGGCTCCGGGCAACGCCGGCCTCTTCGACCAACTCATGGGCCTGGAGTGGGTGCAGGCGAACATCCGGAGATTCGGCGGCGATCCCCGCAACGTAACGCTGTTCGGCGAAAGCGCCGGCTCCTTCTGCGTGTCGTTGCACCTGTTGTCGCCGTTATCTCGCGACAAGTTCTCCAGGGCCGTCATGCAGTCGGGCACCGCCAACATGCCCTGGGGAAGCCTGGACGCCGACGAGGCACGACGACGGGCAGTCGAGTTGGCGACGGATTACCTGGGCGCGCCGAAGAGCGCCGACGATAGGGAGTTGGCCGAGTACTTGCGAGACGTGCCCCCTCACCGACTGGTTGGTCAGCAGTGGGTCAGTCGCGGCGTTATGCAGTTCCCCTTCCTGCCCGTGGTCGACGGAGCTTTCCTCGTCGAAACGCCGGCGATGTCGCTCAAGGTAAGCCCGGGCTGAACGAGGGAGCGGCTAGGTGTGGGCGGGGCTAGGTGTGGGCGGGGCTATTAGCGAGAAGGACGAAATTCTGAGTTTGAGTTGTCATAATTCTCTAATTATCGTATTCCTAAGTGAATTATCTATCAAATGGTATTGCGACTTAAAATTCACTCCGCGATTATTTTTTACTAATATCCGACACAACTCCTAAATATTTCCAGTTGGGTTCACGATAATACCAAGTTTATCTCTGAATCATGAACTATTATTAAGCTATACTTTATTAGTTTTAATGCGAGATCGCTATTTAATTCAAAATACGCAATATTTGTGTAGTATCTTTGATTACATTTTATCGATTCTCAAATGAATAATATAAACGTAAGGAATCTTTAATTCAATCAAACCATCCGTTCGAGAGAGAGAGCTAAACACTCAGATAACCCAATCTGCAGAACTTTTTCATTTACTCCGACCTAACGTTCGACCCCTTTAACCTTATCTCGGCAGCGGCGATCTTTCAAGAAATGCCCGATCCTCCTCGGCTCCAACCTCAACGAGGGCTCCTACTTCCTGATCTACGAGTTGCCTTCGTTGCTAACGTTGAACCGCAGCACGATGAATCGCGAACAGTTCCAGCACAGCGTCCGCACCCTGTTCTACCACTACCCTCGATTTCCGGCGGTCGTCAACCCGTTCGGCATGGACGCCGTGGAGTTTCAGTACCGGCCGGCGTTGGACGAAGACGACACCCGTTCGAATTTGGCGGCTTTGGACGCGGCGCTCGGCGATTGCCATTTCATCTGCCACGTGAACGCGTTCGCCGCCAGCTACGCCGAGGCCGGGCAGTCCGTCTACTCGTACCTGTTCACGCAACGCTACTCGTCGAACCCGTGGCCGACGTGGATGGGGGTGATGCACGGCGACGAGATCGTCTTCGTGTTCGGCGAGCCGTTGAAAGCCGGATTGCGATTCTCGCCCGGCGAGAAAGAGTTGAGCCGGATGATGATGAAATTCTGGACGAATTTCGCGAAAACGGGGTTGGTTGGAGTGCGATGTGTTTTGTATTGTGCGATTTATTGAGATATACGAGATGATGGAAATAATTGAAGATAATTGCATTCACGATATTTTCATTATTATATTGCGTTTCAAAATGAATGAGGTTTAAATAGATTTATGATTATTCGTTGGAGTTGTAATTAATAATCATATTTATTTGATTTGACGGATTGATGTGATAATTTTGGTGCAAGCTTATCTTATTCGTATGCTAAACTTGATACCGCCGATGGGCTAATGGTAATAACAATACATGCTCTACTAATATCTATTTTAGAAGTATCGGGTGTTAATAAATACACTCTAATTGGTGTAAAATGAAGTGAGTGTAATTGTTGAAGAAGCGATATTAAACCTCGAGAAAATGATGGCGAATGTTGATCAATTTAATTTAAGATGTTCGAATACTTATAAGAATATATTAGCTGGTACTCACGAATAATCACAATATGTATCTAATAAGTGTTTGTATTTTCTATATATCTGTTAATGTTATTGTATCAAAATGTTATTATATAATTTGTTTATCTCGAATATCGATGTATAAATTAGTTAGTATTTTTACGGGTTAACTAATTAATAACATCCATATTGGTATATTTATATATATATATATATATCGGACTATTAAAGTTTCTACCATTTCTCTACTACTGTATCTCTTGGGTTCTCCATCACTATCTCTTCTATAGACAAATTTATACTATCTTTTACAGTCTCTCTTACAGTCTCTCTTACAGTCTATCCTACAGTCTCTCCTACAGTCTCTCCTACATTCTCTCCTACAGTCTCTCCTACAGTCTCTCCTATAATATCTCCTAGAGCCTCTCCTTTAATCTCTCCTTTAGTCTCTCCTCTAGGCTCTCCTACAGTCTCTCCTTTAGTCTCTCCTACAGTCTCTCCCCTAGTCTCTCCTACAGTCTCTCCTACAGTCTCTCCTTTAGTCTCTCCTACAGTCTCTCCTCTAGTCTCTCCTACAGCCTCTTCTATTGTCTCTCCTTTAATCTCTCTTACAGTCTCTCCTACTGTCTCTCCTACTGTCTCTCCTACTGTCTCTCCTTTAATCTCTCTTACAGTCTCTCCTACTGTCTCTCCTTTAGTCTCTCCTACAGTCTCTCCTATAATATCTCCTACAGCCTCTCATTTAGTCTCTCATTTAGTCTCTCCTTTAGTCTCTCCTACAGTCTCTCCTTTAGTCTCTCCTTTAGTCTGTCCTTTAGTCTCTCCTTTAGTCTGTCCTTTAGTCTCTCCTTTAGTCTCTCCTACAGTCTCTCCTATAATATCTCCTACAGTCTCTCCTTTAGTCTCTCCCTTAGTCTCTCATTTAGTCTGTCCTTTAGTCTCTCCTACAGTCTCTACTATAATATCTCCTACAGTCTCTCATTCAATCTCTCCTACAGTCTCTCCTACAGTCTCTCCTTTAGTCTCTCCTTTAGTCTCTCCTACAGTCTCTCCTATAATATATCCTACAGTCTCTCCTTTAGTCTCTCCTTTAGTCTCTCCTACAGTCTCTCCTATAATATCTCCTACAGTCTCTCATTCAATCTCTCATACAGTCTCTCCTACAGTCTCTCCTACAGTCTCTCCTACAGTCTCTCCTACAGTCTCTCCTTTGGTATATCCTTTAGTCTCTCATTAAGTCTCTCCTACAGTCTCTCCTTTAGTCTCTCCTTTAGTCTCTCATTTAGTCTGTCCTTTAGTCTCTCCTACAGTCTCTCCTACAGTCTCTCCTTTGGTCTATCCTTTAGTCTCTCATTAAGTCTCTCCTACAGTATCTCCTTTAGTCTCTCCTTTAGTCTGTCCTTTAGTCTCTCCTTTAGTCTCTCCTACAGTCTCTCCTATAATATCTCCTACAGTCTCTCCTACAGTCTCTCCTTTAGTCTCTCCTTTAGTCTCTCCTTAAGTCTCTCCTTAAGTCTATCCTTTAGTCTCTCATTTAGTCTCTGCTTTAGTCTCTCCTACAGTCTCTCCTTTAGTCTCTCCTTTAGTCTCTCCTTTAGTCTCTCCTTTAGTCTCTCCTTTAGTCTCTCCTACAGTCTCTCCTATAGTCTCTCCTTTAGTCTCTCCTCTAGGCTCTCCTTAAGTCTCTCCTTTAGTCTCTCCTTTAGTCTCTCCTTTAGTCTCTCCTACAGTCTCTCCTCTAGTCTCTCCTACAGTCTCTCCTATAATATCTCCTACAGTCTCTCCTACAGTCTCTCCTACAGTCTCTCCTACAGTCTCTCCTACAGTCTCTCCTTTAGTCTCTCCTTTAGTCTCTCCTTTAGTCTCTCCTTTAGTCTCTCCTTTAGTCTCTCCTACAGTCTCTCCTATAATATCTCCTATAGTCTCTCCTTTAGTCTCTCATTTAGTCTCTCCTTTAGTCTCTCCTATAATATCTCCTACAGTCTCTCCTTTAGGCTCTCCTTAAGTCTCTCCTTTAGTATCTCCTTTAGTCTCTCCTTTAGTCTCTCCTACAGTCTCTCCTATAATATCTCCTACAGTCTCTCATTCAATCTCTCCTTCAGTCTCTCCTACAGTCTCTCCTACAGTATCTCCTTTAGTCTCTCCTACAGTCTCTCCTACAGTCTCTCCTACAGTCTCTCCTACAGTCTCTCCTACAGTCTCTCCTACAGTCTCTCCTACTGTCACTCCTTTAATCTCTCTTACAGTCTCTCCTACAATATCTCCTTTAGTCTCTCCTACAGTCTCTCCTTTAGTCTCTCCTATAATCTCTCCTTCAGTCTCTCCTACAGTCTCTCCTACAGTCTCTCCTACAGTCTCTCCTACAGTCTCTCCTACATTCTCTCCTACTGTCTCTCCTTTAATCTCTCTTACAGTCTCTCCTACTGTCTCTCCTTTAGTCTCCCGTATATTCTGCCCTATAATCTCTATTAGAGGCTCTCATACAAGACATAGCATTGTCTCTCATAAATTCATACTCAGTCATCATCTCATACTCTCGCCTTCACACTCTCTCGCCGTCTCTCCTACAGTCTCTCCAACAGTCTCTCCTACAGTCTCTCCTACAGTCTCTCCTACAGTCTCTCCTACAGTCTCTCCTACAGTCTCTCCTCCAGTCTGTCCTACAGTCTATCCTTTAGTCTCTCCTACTGTCTCTCTCGACTTCTCTCCTACAGTCTCTCCAACAGTCTCTCATCCAGTCTCTCCTACTGTCTCTCTCGCCTTCTCTCCTACAGTATCTCCAACAGTCTCTCCTACAGTCTCTCCTACAGTCTCTCCTGTTGTCTGTCCTACAGTAGCTGGTACGTCAACAGCATTCTCATATTAAATAATATACACACTGCGCGTATTACAGATATCGATATATCAAGACAACGCATTCGTTGTGTATACGCGGCGGTGGATATTAGTAAGATGCAATTCTCGGCGTATAATAAACCCCTTTATTATTGGGTGGTGGGTTCGGCTGGACACTAGTACGCGCCGTGATGCGGTTCGGAGGTCAACCCCGAACTACTTTTCGGGTACGGTGATATATAAGTACGCCTATGTATTATGACGTGTATGCATGTATAGACATAGTTGTGTACATACGTTTAGGTAAGTGTACGTATGCGAGTGTTTGGGTGTATGTATGGTGCGTGCGTGTAAGTTTGCGTATGTGTCTGTATCGGTGTTTATCAGTGATCT
>OZ038315.1:3604240-3633768 GCA_964035775.1 Osedax frankpressi | reverse complement strand
ATATATATATATATATATATATATATAATATATATATATATATATATATATATATATATATATATATATATAATATATATATATATATATATATATATATATTTATATATATATATATATATATATATATATATATATTTATTTATATATTATATTATTTGTAGTGATATGATGATATTGGATTGTTTGTACTCTAGTATTTAGATTCATAAATAAAGAAGATCTTTTGAAATAGAAATTGATGTCTACCTTGTAATCTTTTGAATTACTGAGAATAAGGCAAAATGAAGACTCAGTGGGTAGAGGCTTGTATGTACTCTGTGTAATATTGCCTACATGTATTGGATGCCTCTGTAGAGTGAATGTATACCGTGTTATGTATTGTGTTCTATCATACACCCCATTCACGCGGGTCTAGAAACCTAAGTTAAACTATGCATTGAATGTGAAATTACAATAGTTCTATGAACTTATATAAATCAACTTATTTTAAGAAATAAACTCAAATATCTAGAAAACGAAACTCGTTTTTTGTAAATAATTTAATATAAGAATAACAAAATATGGTATAAAATTTAAGTTTATAAAATTATGCGCTGAAGAATCGAAGATCCTTTATTGTTTATTTTGTAGTAAATTTCTTAACATATGTTATATACTTACTGGAAAATAATACAAGTCTTTTCATTTTAGTTATTGATTATTATCCAATTTACATTACCAATAATTTTACAATGTATTCATGATATTAGAAAACCTAGGAATTAATTATTATATAACATGTATTAATTATAAATATATTATATTTCTTTTTAAAATAAACAATAGGATTTAAAAATATTATTAAAAATATAAATCCCTGTAGTGTTTGCTGAGACTCCAGCAAACTATGCATGTAATTTAATTTCTCAAGAATAGAATTTTCTTTAAATTTATCAATTGTGTTTGTAATTGGGTAATTAATTAATTTACTTCTTTAATTATTATATAACTAAAATACCGAAAGTTTTCATGTTATTTTTCTAATTATTCTTATTTTTCTAATATTTCTAATTGTAACCATATGCCATTAATTACTTACACTTCTAGTACATCATACTAATACCAACTACCTAGCTTATATTAAAACCCACGATATATATATATATATATATATATATATATATATATATATATATATATATATATATACTATAACTAACTAAGCCATTAGCTTTCACATTCAATATCATTCTACATGCCGTTACACCAATACCCGTAACAGACAAAGCACTTCGAACAATTACTTACCATAAGTTACAGCTATTCTCCTAAGTTACATTTGCAAGTACTCCTCGTACTCACGTTCTCCGCGGAGAGTACTACTCAACGCTCCCAACTACCTCATCTCGATACCAAACCTCCCGCGCTCAGCCCTGGAGATCATAGGTAAACAAAGGAGACTGGCTTTCGGTCTCCTATTCCACGCGTTCTTCGCTCTCGGCTACATGTGCCTGGCCGGACTGGCCTACTTCATACGTTACTGGAGGGTGTTGCAAGTGGTCATCTCGATGTACGGGATCATTTTCATCCCGGCGTTCTAGTAAGTGAACGGTGCGCGAGTGCGCGCGAGTGTATAGTGTAGGCTGTGCGCGAGTGTATAGTGTAGGCTATGCGCGAGTGTATAGTGTAGGCGGTGCGCGAGTGCGACGTGTCTTATGTGGGATGAGGTGTGTGCGGTTTGCGGTATCGTGTGTAGGGTAGGATGTAAGGTGTACGTAGCAAGTTGGAGAAATCGAGCGGTGTGTGCGGTGTGTAAGGTGTGAGCTGTGTGAGAGGCGTGGTATTTGAGGTGTATGGTGTGTAATGTGTGCGTGGTGTATTAGATGTGTAATGTATGCCGTATGTGGTGTACTGAGGTTGTGAGGTATGTAATTGTGAGGTTGTGAGGTGTGAGGTTGTATGGTGTGCGGTGTGTGAGAGGCGTGGTGTTTGATGTGTGTGAGATGTGCGGTGTGTAATGTGCGTGGTGTATTAGGTGTGTAATGCATGCAGTATGTGATGTACTGAGGTAGTGAGGTGTGTGCAGTGTGTGTGGTGTATAATTGTGAGGTTGTGAGGTGTGTGGTTGTAAGGTGTGCGGTGTTTGAGGTAGGAGAGACGCGTTGCAAATAAAATGACAATTAAAATAGTAACTATCTTGAATAACTTCCCAAAGCTTCATCAATGAATCTCCTCGTTGGTACTTGACTCAAGGTCGTCATTCCGACGTTAAAAAGATTTTAAAAATAATAGCGCAGAGTAACGGAAAAATTGTTAGCGACGAAGAAATCGACAAGGATCTGGGCAGTCTGGAGAAGGCTAGTGAAGTGATTTAGATTTAATGCATTACTAGGCCAAAGTTCCAAGTATAATATTCAGTACATTTAGTTAATCATGTGAATAGGGATCATATAAGCAAACACCAATTGCGAAATTAATATATTAATAAATATGTAATTTAAGATAAATTCGCTCCCATTTTAACATCATCCATATTATCTTTATCTATAAAATATAGCAATGAACTATTGGATAAAGGATAATCTATCAATATTATTCATTTTCTTTAGTTTTCCCCCGAGGATATGTAGATAATAATGCTTAAAATATCTATTATTGTGTTACAAGCCGTTATCATTTAATGGAATGTTATTTTCTTTATATAACTTACATATGGAAGATATATTCTAGTAGAGCTAATGGTTTATATATCACTCATGTTCTATATTTAATTTAATTAATAATATATTCTACAATCAACACTAAGATAACATGCAAATTAAACTATATCGAAATTATATTTCTTAAATAATCTAATAGATAATAATTAAATAAATAAACAATAATTCCTATGTAGTGGTAAATATATAAAATATAATGTATTTAATACTTATTTAATTTATACTTATTTAATTGTTTATTTTCACAAAAATATAGCAAAAAATAAAAGATTCTGCGATTGAAAAGAAAACTGTTCTAGATTTATTCAAAACACCGAAATTACGATTAATAACAATTAATATATTCTTTAACTGGTCAGTAAATACCTCCACTTTATCGTGTATTTAATAGTACTAGTACATACAAAAATAAGATATATAATGTGTAATTTTCATTTAGAATTAATTAATATAAATAATCGTACATTTATAACATTTAATGTAAAATTATTGAATTTTCGACTTTTTAAATTATTTTATTGAAATAAACATGTGTACAGAAATAGGTACACAAATAAAACTACATTCTAAATCATAATATGTAATATGTAATAAATATAAACATATTAATTGTATAGCCAATAAGTACCAATACTTATATTTAATACAATTATCTAATATGGTCTTAACAGTTGCATAGGAATTAGTTTAATTTCATATATTTCATATCCACAAAGAATAATTATTTATAATTCCTGATTACGAAATGATATTGTAACTAACGGTACAGTAATAGCTATACGTGTACACATATGCCGCTATATTTACATGCCACTAAGCCTACGAATACTACGATTAACAAGTCTAAATGAAGTTATTATAAATAACATAATTGATACAATCATATAATTGTAATAAAACATATAATCGTATCTACGTTTCACACACTTTTTAGGTTTGTGAATAGTTTGGTTTACTACGGTCTGTCACATGGAATATCAAAGCTTAGCGGTTAGTTGCAACTCGGTTTGTACTGCTACAACTGTGAAGTGTTATGGAGTATGTCATATGAATATTACGTAATCTTCAGATACTGCATGTAATAATCGTATCATATATATATATATATATATATATATATATATATATATATATATATATATATGTACATACACACACACACACATATATATATATATATATATATATATATATATATATATATATTATCTACCTAATCAACAAACTCAACTATTATATTACTTGTGCAAATCTTATTTTTATTAAAAAAATTTTAATTTAAAGCTATATAACATAATTGTAATACATTTATAACTCTATTATCTTATCTTATCTTAGTTTAGCTAAGTATATTTAGCTTATATATAATAATAACGAATATATGACAAGTTTTGTATATATTGCATTTAGATGATTTTTAAATACGATTAGCGAACGATAGAAGATTACTACCAGATATTCGTTTATAACTTTGATATAATGCTCTTTTGTTTTAGACATACGCCGTACGTCAATCCCATTAATATTTTGTTGTACGGTGCATCTATACCACTGCGTCCGCTATAAGTTAAAGCCGAATAACGTCACGCTCAGTATTATTAATAGCCTACGTTATGCGCCATCCGCTATAGTGTAACCATCGATTGTTTGCCGTACACCCACCTGAACACCCACCTGAACACCCACCTGAACACCCACCTGAACACCCACCTGAACACCCACCTGAACACCCACCCGAACACCCACCCGAACACCCACCTGAACACCCACCCGAACACCCACCTGAACACCCACCTGAACACCCACCCGAACACCCACCCGAACACCCACCTGAACACCCACCTGAACACCCACCTGAACACCCACCCGAACACCCACCTGAACACCCACCTGAACACCCACCTGAACACCCACCCGAACACCCACCCGAACACCCACCTGAACACCCACCTGAACACCCACCTGAACACCCACCCGAACACCCACCTGAACACCCACCCGAACACCCACCCGAACACCCACCCGAACACCCACCCGAACACCCACCCGAACACCCACCTGAACACCCACCCGAACACCCACCCGAACACCCACCTGAACACCCACCCGAACACCCACCTGAACACCCACCCGAACACCCACCCGAACACCCACCTGAACACCCACCTGAACACCCACCTGAACACCCACCCGAACACCCACCCGAACACCCACCTGAACACCCACCTGAACACCCACCTGAACACCCACCTGAACACCCACCCGTTAGGCGACACCTACCTGAACACCCACCTGAACACCCACCTGAACACCCACCTGAACACCCACCTGAACACCCACCTGAACACCCACCTGAACACCCACCCGTTAGGCGACACCTACCTGAACATGGCAATCGCCGGCATCCTGGAGATAACAGCCTTGGTGTTATCGATATTCGCTCTACAGCGGATAGGCAGACGATGGCCCATAAGTATTCTTCTGATATCGGCTGGTGTAGCCTGCCTCATATGCGCTATGATACCGATAGGTTAGTCTAGTGTCTTAACCGTATAGATAATATAGATACTAATATATATATATATATATATATATATATACATATATATATATATATATATAGATAATATAGATACTAATATATATATATATATATATATATATATATATATATACATATATATAGATAATATAGATTAAGTATTTATACTGGTACTAGTATTTTACTTGAGTACTATTGCTCGTTTCATACGGCAATTATGGTACTAATGTATCTGCTTCATAAGTACCCACGGGTACTTTTATGTTGACCGTCTCGAATACTCCATTGTAACTATAGTTTAACGTGGATTATCGCTACAAGGTCATACAAGGTCATCCGTATCGTACAAAGCTCGGGGAGGCGAATAGAAAGTTTACAAATTTATTTCCCAAGACAATGCCGACTTAAAAACTAGCTTTGGTTACGTCATAATCACGTGATAAAGAACGACATGTTTCATGTTTCCTAAGTGAATAAAGCCTCATATTGACTTTCAACATAGTTTTTATTTTACTTTATGCTTTTTACGTTAAAACACTTCCAGTTATTCTTCATTTTCTTTCTTTATGTATAAAATCTTTTTACTTTATTTTCATATATTCTTCAAAGCACAATTGTTTACAATCCATAATACAAATTTAATTTCTAAACCCCAGGTAAAATAACTTGCACACAATTCAAGTAATTTCATTGTATAATTTCTTTTTTATTTTATTTAGCACATCAACAAATTTCCCAAAACTATCACATCGCTATTTCCATTGATTAATTAAATATTTATTAAATTTATCGTTTAGCAGATTTATATTTAATGAACATAGATATTCATCACATCTATGTGTTTAATAGAATATAATAGTTCATTCTTTAATTCTTTAATTAACGAGCATATATAAGTAACAAGAATAATGCGATTTTCTCTAAATCCTAAATAATATTTGTCAGCATCAGAAATTATATTTATACTAATTAAATATAACTAGATAATATGAATATCAAGAATATAATAAAACACGAATACAATTAGGAAGTGGGAACATTAATTGGTATAAATAAAAATATATAAAATGTTTACAAAAGATTCATATTAGCTTGAAAACCATTAAAAAATATAAACATATTAGTAATTCATAAAACATTAAATATGTTAATTATTTCTCAATGTATTTGATTTAATAAGATTTTTAAAAATCAATAAATATTGCGTTTACATTTAATTAATAGATTTGCAAACATTTTTACATCTAAACGTAAAATATTCGCATTTAAAACTATAAAAACAGCAATGTTTTAGATAATAAAGTAGGCAATAAGTTAAATAATAATGTGTAGAATGATTTATATAACAAATGTATTTAATAAAATTATTCTTTTTATACAGAAACATTAATGTTTCCATATGTATTTGATCTAGAATGTTACATAATTGTTTAGAAAATGTATGTTACATAATTGTTTAGAAAATGTATTGTTAAAAAAATTGTTTTTAAAATATTCAACAATTAAAATTTCGAGGATCTAATTATATCCTGATGTATAATAATTGTTATATTTTTCACAATAAATGTAACTTATAACAACATTATTATTTTAAACTGCATAGAAATTAAAACAATTGAATATAACACAAATTCAAAATATATTTAATATTGGTACACAAAAATAGAATGAAATATTCTTTGAATGAATAGAAATCGTAATTATCTATTAATTTAAATTCTCTAATTGTATTTAAAATCTATTTGAAATAACAATTACTCTTTTTATTCTCATTCCTTTATTTAATTGTTTTTGTATAGCTTAGCTTTTTTATGGCAATAATAATAATTATATTTTTATAAATTATAATCTTAATGTAATTAAATACATTGTAAAAATAAATTAGACTTTTTTTTATCTGTTTTAGTTTGATTATTTATATTTTAGTTAGTTGATAGTCAAATTAATTATTACAATATAAATATTATGTATCGTTTTTGTAAATGTGTGTATGTTTTTAACTATCTTAATTATATCATATTATTTAATTTTCATTTCTAGGTATTACATTAGTTTAAGTTATTTGTGAATATTTGATTAACTCTATATATAATATCTATTAAATTATTTTAAATACATTATTTTGTAGTTCGTATTTTCGTTCTTCAAATTTAAAAACTATACGAGATAACTTAAATTTGTTAGAAACTAAAAATATGAATACTATTTTTATGGACATACTTTTAAAATAAATTATATATATATATATATATATATATATATATATATTTATATATATATATATATATATATATATACATACTAAATTACACATATGGACTTGTATAACTATCTCTTGCAATTACTTGTACCTAATTAATGCATTATTAAATGAATTATTAAATATTAACAATTAATCGCATTAATCTTACACTTCAGAGCATGGTATCACAAGAATGATATTTTCTACAATTGGAAGATTTTTAATTGCTGCGTCATTTTCAATTATTTATATATTTTCTGCTGAAGGTTAGATTTATCTTGCTTGTACAATTATCATATATATTTAATTATAAGTAATTACATATTAAATAGCGAAGGGTGCCGTTTAATACTCATACATATAATTATAAATATATCATTTCCTACCCGATTCATATCTAAATAGAACTGATAATTTATGCATTCGTAAAATAAAAAATAATGAAATAATTAGATTTTATATTAAATGACATAATGGATATTACAATATTTATAAGGTGGATAGACAATAAAAACATTGATAACGCTATACTTAATGTAACTTATCTGTATTTCTTAAAATCATTAATTTTGTTATAACCATATTGTAATGTTTTATAAATCTAAAAATGGATAATTTCGAAATAATTATTTAAACAATTGTTTTTATAAAGTAAATAAACTATGTACACATTTTCTTTTATATTATTTCGGTATAAATGTTAACATATGACAACATATTAGTATATAATTTGCTATTATAATATGGTTATATCTATAGATTTAAACACAATTATTTATTACGATTAACCTCGTTTTTTATATTAAAACTATTTAATTTTGATTATAATAAATAATACGATAACAACACATCATTATAATACAATCGGATAAATCATTTAAGTAACTTGAATAGTTTCAAATGTTGATGTACACGAATACTGATTTACTGATTCGTTCCAGTGTTCCCAACAGTCGTGAGGATAAGTGGAGTCGGAGCTGGTTCCATGCACGCTAGGATAGGTGGATTTATCGCTCCGCTCGTAGCTGATCTGGTTAGAATCTCCTTGGTTCTCTACTCGGAACGTAGTTCTCGTCACGACGATATTCGTCGGAAAATCCGAACGTTTATATCGTAAATTTCATGGGATAATGACTGAAAGATATTACTTTTCACTTCATATATTGAATGCATTATACATATTGAATACATTATGAATTATTTATACAACTATATAACATTTTTATAACATTTATACAACTATATACTACTTAAAATATACTTATTGATATAAATAGTAATATTTTGTGTATATACAAACATAACATATTAGAAAATAATACGTGTATAATAAAATTGATATCAATTAACCTAGTTCATATTTTGATTATGATAGTCATGTTTTCGTGAAATACTTAGGGAAGCAACATTTTCAATTCGTTCCCGATGGTTCTTTTTGGTACACTTTCAGTGTTGGCGGGATCTTTTGCCCTATACCTTCCGGAAACTCTGAATAAACATCTTCCGGAAACACTAGAAGATGCAGAGAATTTCAATAGGTTAGGATCATTGAATGATAATTACGATATGATTTTAAAATTTCATTAGATGTAAAACATAATTAATCAATTCTATAATCGTGATCATTAAATATAATATACATGTGCAGAAAAGACAGTTCCTTCAAGAAGTCGGAATCTGATCAATTGAATTTACAAGACAAAGAAATCGAATGTTAATTGGATCACATGGATTTCCATGGCACTATAAGATTTCATTCCTTTACCATAATGATATATTTAGTAATTAATTTTAATTGCAAGTTGTAAGTCTATGCAAAAACAATATCTCGGATATAAAACCCGAATTTATCGAGTTTAATTTTTTTAATTATTTTTAACTAAGTAAATTTTGTATAATAAAAACTATGATAAATCCAACTGAAATTTTATATTGATTAATATTTATAATATTTATATACAGACATGTTGTGTAGGAATAACATTATATATAACCTATATATATATATATATATATATATATATATATATATGTGTATATACGTTATATATAATGTTTAGGTTTAAATTACAATTAATTTTAAATTATTATGTACATTCTTACATTGAATTAAATAAAATAAGTACATGTAAGTATATAACTCCTGTGCATTAAGACATATACACATATACATACACACACACACACACACACACACACACATATATATATATATATATATATATATATATATATATATACATATATTACTTGATATTAATTGATTTTAAAAAAGATTAATAAACAAAATTATAAATGGATAAAAACCAAAGTTAATTTTATACATAATTACCAATGAATATATATAATTAATTATTCATTATTGTATATCAAAAATATATATTTTTATGAAGAAATAACGTAACAGAAAGTGTTCTTAAGTAATAGCTATTACTTCAATAACGCGAACACTAGTGTTCGCGTTATTGAAACGAAATCGCTTTTTTATGATAGATTTTATAACTTCTAATAAAATCCATTTAATTCGTGGCTCTCTAAATATCCGTATGATTTATGACTAACTTAGCTACGATTTGAATAAAAGACGCATTTCTCGGGTATCCGGACATCACATACCGATATGCTCCTCCGATTGATGTTCGTTGCTCTTTTACTGGCCAGTTGTCAAGCCAGAGCCGTAGATAAATTTGACGCAATCGTTAGTAAATGAAATTCCTCTGAGTGTGATAGAATGCATAGAATTTGAACTAAATTTGATATTTATATTAGGAGTTCATTTAATGCACGATTGTATCGATGTTTAAAACGAAATATTCAAATAAAAATCTTTGATACGAGTACAAATAAAAATAGAAAATATTAATTTATATTAAAATTCTTAGAAATTAAAAAATATTCTACAAAATATATATTCTAATAAGATATAAATTATCATTAATTTACTTCCGCCGTCAAATTATATCTTGCTATATTAGTATGTATATTCATTATCATAATACCTTTTAAGAATATAATATATAGTTTATATACCATTTAATGTATTCAAATCTATATATATATATATATATATATATATATATATATATATATATATATATATATATTTTACTAGAGGCTTACTGCCTACTAATAACAACTAAAAGAATTATTTGTCTAATTGATGATTTATATGAGTTTAAAAACATTTACTAATATTTAATGTATACATAGGAAATAACATTTACCATTATATAATATATATAAGATGTATATCTAAGATTATTATTACACAAATTTGATAAACTTATTAGCTATAAACTTTTTATTTGAATTTATTTATTTATTAAACAGAACTATGTTATCATGTGAATAATTAACTACACATTAACTAAAATGTCATCCTCAAATGCGATGTTTAAAATTTGTTAAAGCATCTCGTTCATACTATATATTATATTATAATACATTATAGATTGCATTTATATAATTTTAGTATCGTTTAATATAAAATATTAATTTGTGATATGAATTTTCATAAACATCTTTAATATTATAGTTATTTTTTTTTCATATTTTGTCATATTTTGTATTATATTTTTAATTATAATATTAATATAATAATCTATCATCTATCATAATTATACTTGTAATACAATATTACAATATTATACTATCTAGTAAACATTTATAATTTGTTAGATTCATCGTTAATTATTTTTTCTCGTATTATCTCTAAATATATATCATCAAGTTATATAATATATATATATATATATATATATATATATATATATATATATTTGATATAATAATATCGTTTTATTAATACATTGTATTTAAATGGAATTCTAAACTCAATATAATTTATGTTATTTTTATATGAATAATTATTAATATGTTATTAAATAAGTGTAAATAAATAAATATATACATATATATATATATATATATATATATATATATATATATATGGTATCTATTAAAATATCTATATATCAATACTATGTAATGATATATTCTTACCTCTACATTCAAATGTGTCCTAATTCTTAATTTATATTTTAGAATATATAAATTTAACATTAAATAGTCTGATATAAGCATTCAGCGTTCATTCACGCGTAGGATTTCTTGGAGAAGTTCAACTATCTGCGCAAGGGAATAGAATTATTTTCCGAGGCGGCGTGTCCTGAACACATCGGTAAAGCGGTCTCGGAATTTCAGAAAATTTACCACATCCCTGTTACAGGTTTTATGTCGATCCGGGGATATACGAAGATGTACGAGTAACTAACTAACGTATTGTCTGGTAATACTAAATCAATTATAATAATTCTATAAATGAATTTACCAGAATAAATTTGGTATATGAAAATCTATAGAATACTTATTAAACTCTATTATATTATATTATACTCTATTATATTATATTAAACTCTATTATATTATATTATACTCTATTATATTATATGAAACTCTATTATATTATATTAAACTCTATTATATTATATTAAACTCTATTATATTATATTAAACTCTTTAATATTATATGAAACTCTATTATATTATATTATACTCTATTATATTATATGAAACTCTATTATATTATATTAAACTCTATTATATTATATTAAACTCTATTATATTATATTAAACTCTTTAATATTATATGAAACTCTATTATATTATATTAAACTCTATTATATTATATGAAACTCTATTATATTATATGAAACTCTATTATATTATATTAAACTCTATTATATTATATTAAACTCTATTATATTATATTAAACTCTATTATATTATATTAAACTCTATTATATTATATTAAACTCTTTAATATTATATGAAACTCTATTATATTATATTAAACTCTATTATATTATATTATATTCTATTATATTATATGAAACTCTATTATATTATATTAAACTCTATTATATTTTACTAAACTAAATTATATTATAGCATATTAATTATATTATAGCATATTAATTACTAACTCTTGATTAACATATATATGAAATTATAGCCATAGCCATATAAGGTGTGATATTCTCATATGAATGCATCTATTATTAAAGGAAAATTAGACGCAGTGACTCTTCAAGCTATGAAAATGCCGAGGTGTGGTGATAGGGATTTACAAAAAGCAGTAAATGCTCCAGAAACTGCTATTTCACGTTACGTTGTACAGGGTAAGTAATTGTACTTAGTAAATAATAAAAGTATGCATATTTATATTGTATTCATGATTCGGCTTATACAAATTATATTGTGAAGTTATTAATTGAATTCTTTCATGATTATTTCCGTTGCATATTTTTAAACTTATCTTCCGTTGTTACTATATATCTAGTGTTTAATATAATTCCGTCGCATTGTTAAATCTACGTTTATATATAATATTATGTAACAGGTTCAAAATGGCGCGGAAATAAATTGACCTATCGACTTGCTCAGCAATCTTCTCAATTCTCAGCTGGAAAAACGAAATTCTTCATAAAGAAAGCATTCGCTGTTAGTATTAGTGATGCTATAATGATTACAAATATTCTAAAATCACCACGCACGTAGATAAGGCAGCCCAACATGCAATACGAAATCCATATTACCCCCAATAGAGGGCCCTCATCCTTTAGAATCATTTGCCAAAGTTACCTTAATATATAATACTTCATAGTATTGGGCTAAAGTTACCCCTTTGACCTTCTACAAAGTAGAGAGAGGAGGACATATCGTGATATCATTCTTCAAAGGAGACCACGGAGATGGAAGCGCCTTTGATGGAAAATCGGTTTGTTGAAATAGGAATCCCCAGTAGATTCTCAGTCTGTCCGTGTTCCCAATCCCAATCCACACCTAATCCACACCTACCCTACACGTACACAAAATTCTATATATATATATCACTCGAAATACTACTGCAAACGTAACTCCTGAATTTAATATATTAAAAATGTTCACATTCCATATGCCACTACATAGAACAATAGAAACTCAATAGATACTCCTCTGTATATTCTAGTTTTAAGTTTACATTCTATTCACCTAACATTTCCTGGTTTCACTACGTAATCAATATCTACATGAAAAACTAATAAGTTATGTATATATTTATAATATGTCCCTTCGAGGTCGTTAATCGCCTTATCTTCCCACCATAGGGAGTTCTAGCCCATGCTTTTAGTCCAATAGCTTCAGGTGCAACTCATTTCGACGACGATGAAAATTGGATAATGCGAAGAAGTCGTCCAGGTTACTAGATACAAAACCTCTACTTTCACGGACGTTTCCGCCTTATTGCCCATATCACTTACCTAATATAGCGTACCTTACGCTGTACAGTGTACAGTGTACATAGTACATTGTACATTATACATTGTACATAGTTCATCGTATTACTTTACTATTCTGCTCGTCCCCAGGATATATTAACTTCGTGCAAGTCGCCACTCATGAATTTGGCCATGCTCTGGGTCTGTACCACTCCACTGACCAACTGGCTGTAATGAGACCCTACTATAAATACAATGCTCACTTCCACTTAAGCAATGACGATATAGCAGGCATAAGGTACATTTATGGTTAGTCCTAACGCTAGAATTTACCTACTCGTCGTTCAATTTATAGTTTATCTTATTATTATAGACATTAGACATTTAATATATTTAAGTAACCTAACTTGAGTAAACATTTTTTATTATTATTTATAATTTTACAATATAAGATCTTACATCTTATAAGTTTATAATAATTATTAACAATTAATTAATAGATTAATAATTCTAATTATATTTACTTTAATTCATAGGAACGAACCAATGATTCAAGTTGACTATTGATTTATCACCACCATAAGAATATTATATATATATATACATATATATATATATATATATATATATATATATATATTTATATATATATATATATATGTACATATAAATATATATATATATTAATATATATGTGGATATATAAATAATGCCGATTTATAATTATTTGATATATATTAATAACAAATTTGAGTAATAAAAAAATAAAAAATTAATCTACATTTCATTAAATTTAAAATAACATTAATACATTTCATATAAAAACTCAATCATTTAATTTATTAATCGTAACGTGAATTCAATTGAATTAATTTTAATTAGATGCAATATGCATACTAAATATATTATAACAATGAAAGTAGCCGGCAGAATATAACTATGATTTAAAAATAGCCGGATGTAGAACTTGTAATGCAATGCTGAGTCAACGAAATATATTGATATATTTTATAATGTGCAATATATATTTTACAATGTATAATATATATCTTACAATGTGTAATATATATTTTACAATGTATAATATGCATGTATCGGTGGTAAATAACTAATATTGAATTTTTGTATTTTCACTTCAAAAATTAAAGACAATAACTGAACGAGTTCATATTTCTAATTGCAGATAAATTATAATTATGTGGTCAATATTATGGTGTTTGTCAATTATAATTATGTGGTTAATATAGTACGGTATATATAAATAATAATTGTATGGTCAATATATTGTGGTGTTTATCAATTATAATGTGTGGTCAATATATTATGGTGTTATTACGGTATATATAAATAATAATTGTATGGTCAATATATTGTGGTGTTTATCAATTATAAATGTGTGGTCAATATTGTGTATTCACAATGGATCGCCTAATGACCTTATTGAATATCATACTACTAATTTTATGATTTTATGATTGTTATGTCTACTTTATGATTCCATATCAATAATGACCCATTTGGCTAAACTAACGGATTTCGGTAGTAAAATTTTAAAATTAAAAGCTAAAATGTATCTATTTTTAGAGTTTAGCTACTGTGATAGATAATTGCAGTTTTGGCTGTAGAATTTGTATTGCTATGCCTAGTCAGCTAAATATCTTAATATATGGTATGTTTTATAATGTAATATATATGTGAGTACTAAATAATAAATAAATAAGTACATTAATAGGATAAATGTAATATATTTTATAAATAATATAATACATTTTATAAAAACTATATTAATCATAAGCCGAGTGGATAAATAACATATTTTTTATAATAAGAAGTAAATATTGAGTATGTGTAAAATAACAATGATAATATATTATCGTTTATTTACAATTTGTTTTAGTTTTAGTTAAATTGTTGTTTCTATAATTAAACGCACAAACTAAATATCACCTCATGCCATCATACGTCGACATAATGTTACGACAAACGAGTGATCTCATTATGTCCTTTATGTCCTTTATGTCCTTTATGTCCTTTATGTCCTTTATGTCCTTTATGACATTCACTTCCATTAGTACGCGATGCTTAGACGTCGGTACCCTTGTTCTTGTAACTCCGCTCTCCATAGGCCGCTGGTTGGTCGTGATCTGTACGCACGTTTCGGTCGCACATACTTCCCTCGAAGTATTCGCTCATATTTTTACAGCTGCCGTCGGATCCGACGTCCGACGACAACGATGCCAACGATGTCGGCGGTTTCCGGTGAACGGGCCCCTTGTTTTCGTTGTAGTCGCGCGTAATCCGGCCACTCCGGCCACTCGAGGCTCGTCCGGGCCGACCGGACCGTTCTCTGTCCACGTCCGCGTCGTCCAGCGAGGACCCGTAGCTCGCGCGGGAGTCGATGCATTGTTTCAGCCGTTCGCTGTCCGTCTCCGCGGCGAACAGGTTTTTCCAACCACTCGGATCGCGTAACGTCGCCGAGGACCCGCCGGAAGTGGGCGTGTCGCCGTCCGACGTCGTATTGCCGGTGAAATCGCCGGCGCCGCTGAAGCCGCTGAAGCCGCTGAAGCCGCTGAAGCCGCTGAAGCCGCTGAAGCCGCTGAAGCATTCGTAACGGGAGTCGGTGCCTTCGCGTAGAGCCTCGCCGCGCTGGACACCGTTCGAAGGGCAATCGGCGGTCACGTAGGCTCGTTGTTGTTGGCTTGAGCACGACGGGGTTACGGGGTACACGGGCTCGGGGATACGAGCTCGACAATCGTCGCTTAGATCCGCAATCGAAATTCGCTTTTCGTAGAGGTACGTTAGTTTCATCGGCGTGTTTTGATGTAATTGCCGTCGTTGTCCGTTATGTCGTTGTTGTTGCGGATTTGGTTGGCTTCGGTTATACCGCGAATCTCGCGACGGCGATAGCGTACGTCCATTCACCATATCGTCAGGTTCTGCAAGTGCCAAGCTTGCGCCAACAACTCTACACTTACCTCCTGCCGCAATTCTAGGCCCGCCGCTAACTCTTTTGAAATAATCCACGATACCGCTTGACGCGTCCGTCCTTCCGGCGCTTTCCCTGTTCGTCAATAACCGGCCAATAGTTTCGTTTTCCCTTCTGATGTGTTCGTCGTACGCTACAGAACAGTCGCTGGCGCTTTCGCTAGCGCTGTTTCTAGCGCTATTGCCGACGCTATTGCTAGCGCTGTTGCTATCGGTGTAGCTACTAGATACGCCATCGCCTGCGCCACTACTTACGGAGTTGGGGCTAGACAGATTTGTACTCGAGTAGATGGAATTACGGTTATTATTGTAACGGCTTTTGCTACTCGACGAGGTTTTAGAACGTCGCGGACAACTCGAGAACGAAACACAGTCCGAACTCGTCGGATTGATATCGAGGTCAGCGTTTTCCGAGGACCCAGGAGCCATGCCTTCCGACATGCCATCCGACATGTCATACGACATCCGCTTAGATGTACACGTCGTCGGTCTCCCCGTCACTCTCTCCTCGGTGAAACCGTAGCTAGCCAGTTTCATTTCGCCCGACATTGGCCTCGACATAATGGGACCGGCGTAACGGATATCCGAGGTATCCCTGGCCCGTTGCAGTTTATTCTCGCTGGTCTGCCATTGAAGCTGCGAACAGCGTTAAGATTATATATATTATATAACGTGTTAACAAAATGATGAATTATATGTAATTATAATATATGTATAGTTCAGAAGTTTATTTCAAAAGAATTCCTATTTTTTAGTTAACTATTATTGTAATTTAACTAATTTATATATATATTTACAATTTTAATAACGTTTTATAAATAATTGATACCCAAATGGAAATAGTCATGAAATAATAATTCATATATTAGTTGAAATCTCTTATTATAGCAAATGATTAATAATATTTTGTATTGTTGTTTTTTTTAGTTAATAATTTTCAGAAATGTTTGAATTTAGCAATAAAACTAATAAAACTAAGATTACCTTCACTCTTCGATTTTGTTATTTTATTTATATAGAAACAACTATTTAAAAAGTTATGTATTAAAATATAACAATAACTAACCCACACATCTTGTAGTTCATCATCGTATTCGTTATGCTAGGGGATTTAATATCATATTATAATTATAATGATTTACCAAGAACACTACAATTATCAATGTTAATGATTTAATGAATATGTTATACCATTTTCTCTATATCTACGACGTCCTTCTTTAATTCATTTTTCTTGAATGTTAGTTCTTCATATTTTATTTTATTTTGTTCAATCTCGTCTGATATATTAGTTTTCAGAAATAATTATAATTATAAATCGAATATAGATTATAAATATATATAATAATACCCAATATGTTTATATAATTAAATACATATTATAATATATAAAATTATAATTTTAAAATACTAAAATATTTAATATATAATAACTTTGTATCGTTTGAATATCTTTATTGTCATCCTATTGAGATTTATAGACCCAATGAATATGATAATATTTTAATATAAAATGATATAAAAATAATTACATAATGAAAATTTTAAAGACTATTATTTATACTTCTCAAGATATATATATATATATATATATATATATATACTGATTATGCCATACTTCAGTTAATACGCATATTGCTTCATGATGTATTTCTTTGTTTCTTCTAAGAGTTTTTATAGACTCTCTTTTGCGATTTGCAGATGTACAAATATCGGTGTAAGAGGATAATGGATTCTTCGTAGCTGTGATAAATGAGATATCAATAAAACTCTCTGGTCTTGTTATCGTATTATTATAACATATGAATTCACAGCTAAAGTTTTAAGAGCCGATATGCTTTGTTTAACGATTATATCGATGTTATTTTATTATCGGTTGAAATGCGATGTGACATATTAGCTATTGTTCGTCTAATAAGTTAAATTTCAAATCAGTTATAAACCCGAAAAGGGAGAATTTGTAATATTAAACAAATCCTATTTTTTAAATGTGATTTCAACCAACATTTCTTTTTTATGTTATTTTCTAAGTTCAAATATATATTTCATACTTATTAAAGTATATATATATAATTCATACTTTCATACTTATATCGATTATACTTAATATTCATTATATATAAGTAGTTTAGTAATTAGAATATATAGATAATTAGTAGATTACAATTTATATTTAACTTTATTAATATATATATATATATATATATATATATATATATATATTATTTACCTAAAGTTAAGTATAACATAAATATAATATTAAATAACTCAGACTATTTAAATATTAATTACAAACCTGGATTCGAATGAACCTTCATAGTGACCGCATCACATCCACGAACTTGTTTGGATTGTATTTCTTTGCTGAAAATAAAATCTCCGATACCCGAACACTTGCCAACTTTATTTTGAATTCCCTAAATATCAAATCATTTTAATTATATCAATATTTAGGTATATATGAATTTAGAATTATAGAAAGTTACAATGTAATAATAATTTCATTTTATATATAAAATCTAACAATACAAACCTAGAAAATAATTACTCTACTATTACAAATATTTACGAAATTCATGTATTAATTATTAACAATTAATATATTTTGTATTATTTTGAAGATTTTTTATTAATGTTTTAATTGTAATTATCTTATATTATATTTATATTTGATAATCTATAACAATAATTTCATTAAATTAGAGTATTATAATATATTTACATACTCTAATTTAATCATATATTTAATAAAAATTTATTAAATATTGAATGACATATTTATTATGTTTTTATTAACATGTTTATTATATATTTATTTTATATTTATTCAAATATTTATTTACATATTTGGTTATATATTTAGTCAATTATTTAGTTATATGTTTAGTTATATGTTTAGTTATATATGTATTATATATATATATATTTATATATATAATATGCTTCATCACTAACGTATGTAAGTTTACGACATTCCACAATAATATCATTTCGTGTTTTTACAATTCTGTAGTCAGGTTCGTTGGTTTGACATTGGATGCTATTAAAATCGGCTCCTTCAACATCATCACCAGTAAGTAGATTCCTTATCGCTAGTATGTAATTGTTTAGGTATTATCAATACAATTGTGTAACGCAGATACACTTTAGTTCGTATCTACTTTGAAATCATTTCATTCATTAACCTAATTATTAAATATATTTATAGAATTCTGTAATATAATAAAATGCTTAAAATATCTCATTTCTGTAAGTGAATATATTTATGTTATATATATATATATATATATATATATATATATATATATATATATATATATATATAGAATAGGGATGTAATATAGAATATATATGAAATAGGGAATGAGGATGATGTAACATCAAACATTCAAGATATTTTCTTGTACATATTGTATACTTGTGATTTTACATTATTAAATATTTTGTTAGTACTTTAAAGTATCATACAATGATTATATTGAAGGTTGTTTCATTTTATATATTTAAAATATATTAATTTTATAACAAATTTAATATATTATTTTATATATTTATAAAATACATTTTTATTAATTTCATAACAAATTTTATATAAAAAGTATATTTTAATGTTATCAATATTAAACTATTATTTTAGAAATTTTATAAAATTACATATATTTTCTGTATTCGGATTTAGATTTGGATTTAGACAGTAAAGCAAAAAAATAAATGAATTTCAAAAAAAATAAATATTATAATATTACAAGTAACTTATTAGACACTTATTACTAGTAATTACTAGTACACAAGTAGTACTACAAGTACAAGTCTATGTAATCTAGTAGATATGTAACTATACTAGTACTCTAGTAGTACTACAAGTACAAGTCTATATAATCTAGTAGATATGTAACTATACTAGTACACAAGTATATATTCTAGTGTAGTTTATATTTTTATGCATGAGAAATAAATAAAATATATAATATATTTTAAAATATCATGTTATTAAATAATATTAAAATAATTCTTTTTGAGGGTTGATTTATTACAAACTGGAATTGATATAACAATGCATTACGTATAATGAGGTATTGGATATCTTCTTTATTCTATTATTACATATAACAATGTATTAGTATGAGTATCTTCTTTATACAATTATAACATATAAGTTCACATTTTATTACTACACCTCTAAATATTAGAAAACTCGAGTGAAGTAATTAATATTATTAATAAATCGTATGCAAAACACATTTCGATAAAAAAATAATCCCAGCATAATATTAAACATAAAAATCAAATAATAGAAATAATAGAAATACATTTTCGGCAAGGCGAGGTACCAACCGCTGAGTGGAACCGTCGACTTCACTTTGTAGTAAATGCGACTGCTTATGAACACACATGCCCCTAGCAACAGCACAGCCCTGCCAATCCTACTGCAACCGGTCTCGGCGTCTAGTAAAGTCGTGTTCTCGCAGAACTAGGACAATTTGGCGAGGATTTAGAATCAGGTCGGGTCAGGCTAATAACGCTAAGTTGTTGTATTGGTAATGGCTTTGTTCGGGGTTATGGTCAACTGAGGTTGTCTTACTGATTGGTTTGTACAGGGTTATGGACCACGGTATTGTTGTGATTGTATAGGCTTTGATCTGGATAGTGTCGGGTTAGTGACTGGATAGTGTCAGGTTAGTATATGGACAGTGTGGGGTAAGTGTCGGGTTAGTGTTGGGTTAGTGTCTGGATAGTGTCAGGTTAGTATATGGACATTGTGGGGTTAGTGTCGTGTTATCTTCGGGTTAGTGTCGGGTTAGTGTCGGGTTAGTATCGGGTTAGTATCGGGTTATGTCGGGTTAGTGTGAGGTTAGTATCGGGTAAGTAGCGGGTTAGTAGCGGGTTAGTGTCGGGTTAATATATGTTTATATAATATATGTTTAGTTTCGTAGAGTTAATGTCGTGTTATATTGGTATAATTTAGGAGTGATTGATATTCAGAGTTATATGATTTTTATGAATTATTATTGGTTAATAATTATTAGGGTTTATGACTTGTTGGAATATTGGCAGTCATTTGTTTGCGTTATACGGATTAATAAGTTAGTAGATGCTATTTGTTATTAGGGGTCATGGGGTATTTAATATTATAATTTATTTGGGGTATTGATATAATGAAATGTTGAGAATTATCGATATCGGGTTTAATATTATATAACGCAATAATTATATAAATTGATGTTTCAGAACATTATTTGGATAAATCATTCACCGCATAGTTGAATGAGTTATCGGGGAATTGACCATTGATTTATTAATTATTACTTTGAATATCATTCGAGGTCATTTTAATTGTAGAATAAAAATAAAAAGTAATGAAATCAATACATTTAACCATAAGTAGATGTATTGATGTTATCGTAATGTAATATCTTTATTAATTATTGACCTAGTGTGTGAAGTATTGATAATAACGGAATATTAGTTTGGGCGATTATATCACCGTGTGATAAATTAATATATACGTCTGAACCGACCTCGTTTGGATCCTCTCCGTCGCTGTACACGAGTTTCACGAACTTCATGCCAGCGTTCACTAGGTCCGTTACAGACACGTCGACTCCCATATCTCGCAAGAGAAGTCTGGCGATGTAAACTGCGCTAACGACGATAAAGGAGTTCGGGCGGTTAGTGAAAGTCGACGAGGTTGGAAATTAATAATGGTAAGTACGATATGTATTTCCGTCGTATATTTACTTTGTTAATTGAATAGAATTAGAAGAGTAATTTAAGGAAAATGTTTATTCCAAGATTGAGAAACTAATGATCCATAAAATACTACTTTATTTGTAAACAATAAATATATGCACACATATCAACGTTCTATCATTAATTTTAATATACAATACTACTGTTTACAATACTATTGTATACAATACTATTGTTAACAATACTATTGTATATAGTACTAATATTTAGAAATAAAATTAATAATTGATATCATAATGATAAAGTAATTACTAAAATATGTTTTATATAATCATATAGTTTAATGACTTGTTGGTGATAATATACATGTATTATATTCATATTATACCTTTATATTATATTTCGACTTGTAATTTATTAATTAATAACATTTTATCAAACCCATTAAGTGATTTGAAAATTTAAAATAAATTTTTACTATGATTTATAATTATTAAATTTCTAAATATAAATTATTAAATTTATATTTGTATATAATATTAATATTCAATATATTTATAATAAGAAAGTAAGTTAAATTAATTTACATATAAAATAAAATGAAATGATTTGAAAGATATTTAATGTTCTAGTCATTTTCTTTGTCAATCCCATTTTCCCAGAAAAATAATTTTAAATAATTTATTATTTCTTTAAATCGAGTTATTTAGTAAATACTATTTACGTATTAATACGATAATGTTTATACATTATTATATATTATTTTATAAGCAAATTATTAAGAATTACCAATAGGTTATCGCATACATTAATTTAATTAGCTAATATTAATATTACTACATAAATTTAAAAAATAAAGTAATATAATTTATAATGTATAACATTTATAGCATAACTTTGTACATACTTATAATATAACATAATATATTTAAATTATTTCATATGTTATATTATGTAATGCCATCGAAGGAAAATATTCAATTACATGCTATAGTATCTGATAAAGAATATAATTGTAATCATGTAACATTCTTAATAATATAAATAGATTATACATCTATTTTATAATATATATATAATGCTATTAACTATCAACTACAAGATAATTTAATCGAATATTTTGAATATATGTCATTACATATATATATTATAATATATAATATAAATTAAATGTTTTATATTTGATAGGAAAATATTAATATAATATTTAATATCATAATTGGAAAATCCAAATTTAAAATTAAACATAGTATAATAATTATATAATTTAGTTATAATATTATAACTAAAAAGAATAATTTAAATTGGATATCTTATAATTGTAATTGTAATTGTAATTATAATTATAACATATTATTAATATATTATTTATATAATCTATTAATACGCTATTATATATGTCCATACATATATGGTCTAATGACATTTGAAAAAGATACAATTAACTATTTTTATATTTATAAATGTTTATATACGTAAATTAAAACTTACTTTTCCATTATACATCGAAATGTATATCTTTAAATGCTGCAAATGTATAATACACATTATTTTAAATATATTCTAACATAAATCAATATATAGGTATTTAAAGATAAAATATAATATATATTTTTTAATTAATAGATATGAGTAGATATAAATAAATCTAATAATATAATAATTTAAAGTTTAATAAATTAAAATTGAATTCATTCAAATGCTAAATGCCAATATGATTGCAGAGTGTATTATATGAAGGTTATAGGTGCTTATGATGTATTTACGAAATGTAAGGTAATATAGACACAATTGTTGCAAATTAAACAATTTCTTCATTTTATGTTATATTTATATTATGTTAATCTTTCCTTTATGAGAAATGTAAGTATAAGTTTTATGAATTTGTAAATACAATCTAATATGGTTTATGATTTATTTAATTTCGTTCGAGTTATTTATTTTGAAATTAAACTGAATACATTATTATTTTGGATATTTTGTATTACGTAAAGATTAATAATATTCGAAATTAAGTAATTCTATGCATTCTAAATGAAAATAAATTTATTTAGCGAATTAGAATCTATGTGTGAAATAAAATATAAAATGTATCACGAATAGAAACTAATTTGCTATGTTTTACATTCCTCTATCAAAGTAAAGCTATTACTATCGACTACACTTGATTTCGAGCTGAATACATGCAGTTTCATTTTAATACAAAAATACAATGGCAAAGCTGATAGAATTCTTTGTAAACGGTCTCGATAATGATATGCAGTGTACAATTATAGATTCTCAGATTATGCTTTAATAATTATGCTTTAATAATTATGCTTTATGGGGTTCAAGAAATAAATAGTTATAATGAAATATTCTCGTATATCAGATATATAGTATTTCATATTATTTCTGTTTATTATGAATGATATCGAGATGTTTATATAACTATATAATTAATATTATCTCTTTTATCAATACATTGTTACATTAGTCATGATAATACTATATATATATATATATATATATATATATATATATATATTTATATATATATTTAAAATTCATGTAAAATTCATTTTATACACATGAAATAATAATAATTTAAAACAATTTATGAAGAATATATATAATGGTTATATGTTAAATAATTTCAAGTATTTGACTTACTAATAAGTAACTATATTATTATAGAGTATTTCACTTGTAAATTATAACTTATTTAAATAATTACTACAAATATATTAAAATCTATTAAATTTACAATGTTTAGTAAACATTGTTTACTATTTCTAATATTCTAAAAATAGAAACCTCAAAAACAAATCTTTCGTTTATTCTTTAGTATTCGAAATAAGTTCTGTTTAGTTTCTCGGCAAAGTAAACAAAAGAATCTGGGATTGTTGCGTTCACCTGGCAACAGTTGAACACGGTACGGCTTATCGACTGACCACGTTACGTAAACATGCCCAGAAGAGGCGTCTAGCTCCGCGAGAAGCAACGAACATGCATTTCGACGACATCTTCGAACAGATCGGCGAATTCGGCTACTACCAGTTGAGATTGCTATTGTACGCTTCGGTCGTATCATTCACAAGCGTAGAAGTGGTCGTCGAGAGCTTCATTTTCGCCGAAATGGATCACTGGTGCCTCAAGCCTCATCTTAGCGAATCCGTCGAGTTAGTAGTTAAGATACCGAACGAATTAGGTACACAAAGGTAAACAGAAGTCATGTAGAACTGGCGTACAGTACTCCCATGTTGTGAGGATTGTTTAACGTACGGCGTAGGCGGATAGAGGGGAGACGCGTAGCAGTGAAATGTACTAATTAAGTCGCATTACTACTTATTATTTTACCCGAACTACTTTCTCGGCACTTACTCGTACATTACTTGCTTCCCACCTATACACACTGCTAACTTGTATGTCTTCTATTGAAGTCTAGCTGTACATAGAGTATGTAATGTTATAGAACTTTTCCATACTTCTCTCACCCTCATCCTGATCCTTATCATCAGCTTCTCCATCATATAACCTCACATTCTACCTCACTCTCTCAAGTATCCTTATCCTTCTGTCATCCTCATATTTACCTTCGCTTTTATCCTTACACTAATCATTACCCTTATCACAATAACCCTTGCCCACCTTCACCATCACTTTCACGCTCTCATCCTTATCCTCTCTATACCCTAATCCTCATCCTCACCCTCACCCTCACCCTCACCCTCACCCTCACCCTCACCCTCACGCTCACCCTTACCCTAACCCTCACCCTAACCCTTACCCTCACACTCACACTATACTTCACCCTACTCATACCTTCAAGCTCACCATCACCCTTACCCTTACCCTCACCCTCACTCACACCCTAACACTCACCGTAACCCTCATCCTCACCATCACTCTCACCCTAACCCTTACCCTCACCCTAACCCTTACCCTCACCCTAACCCTTACCCTAACCCTAACCCTCACTCTCACTCTCACACTCACCCTCACCCTAAACTTCAGCCTCACCCTCACCATCGCCCTCACACTCACCCTTATCCTCACCCTAAACCTCACCCTTCTCCCACCTTCATGCTGACCCTCACCCTCACCCTTATCCTAACCCTCACCATCACCATCACCATCTCCCTCACATTCACCTTCACCCTCATCCTTACCCTCAACCTCATCCTACTCTTAACTTCATACTCACCCTCACCCCACCCTTACTCTAACCCCCACCCTCACCCTCACCTTCACTCTCAACCTCACCATCATCCTCACGCTCACCCTCACCCTAAACTTCACCCTCATACTCACCCTCACCCTCACTCTTACCTTCACCCTCACCCTCACTCTTACCCTCAACCTCATCCTACTCTTAACTTCATACTCACCCTAACCCTCACCCTAACCCACCCCCTCACTTTCACCCTCACCATCACCATCACCCTCACCCTCACCCCAAACTTCACCCTCACCCTCACCCTCACACTCACCCTCATCCTCACTCTCACTCTCACCATCACCCTCACCCTAAACCTTACCCTTAATATCACTCTTCTGTCACCTTCATGCTGACACTTACCCTTACCCTAACCCTCACCCTAACCAACGCCCTCATACTCACCCTCACACTAACCCTCACCCTCACCCTAATACTCACCCTCACCTTCACCCACGCCCTCATCTTCTCCCTCAACATCACAATACTCTCACCCTCGCCCTTACACTCAACTTCATGCGCACCTTCACCCTCACCATCACCCTCACCCTCAGCCTAACCCACACCCTAACCCTTACCCTAACACTCACTCTCACCCTCACTCTTACCTTCACCCTCACCCTCACTCTTACCTTCACCCTCACCCTCACTCTTACCCTCAACCTCATCCTACTCTTAACTTCATACTCACCCTCACCCTCACCCTTACCCTAACCCTCACCCTAACCCACCCCCTCACTTTCACCCTCACCATCACCATCACCCTCACCCTCACCCTAAACTTCACCCTCACCCTCACCCTCACACTCACCCTCATCCTCACTCTCACCATCACCCTCACCCTAAACCTTACCCTTAATATCACTCTTCTGTCACCTTCATGCTGACACTTACCCTTACCCTAACCCTCACCCTAACCCACGCCCTCATACTCACCCTCACACTAACCCTCACCCTCACACTCACCCTAATACTCACCCTCACCCTCACTCTTACCCTCAACCTCATCCTACTCTTAACTTCATACTCACCCTCACCCTCACCCTTACCCTAACCCTCACCCTAACCCACCCCCTCACTTTCACCCTCACCATCACCATCACCCTCACCATCACCCTAAACTTCACCCTCACCCTCACACTCACTCTCAGCCTCACCTTCACCCTCAACCTCACCCTCATGCTCACACTCACCCTCACCCTAACCCTTACATTCACCCTCACCCTTACATTCACCCTCACCCTAACCCTCATTCTCACACTCATCCTCGCCCTAACCCTTACCTGCACCCACACCCTCGCCCACACTCTAACCCTCACCCTCAACCAAACAGTATTTTACAACAAAAATATATAAGCATACCTTTCACACCTGACAACATGACGGGCGAATACTCCAAATGCACGTACTACGATTTTAACTACTACTCGTTTACGGTTTCCGAGATGAGATCGTGGAACCGTTCCTTGATGCTGGAAATGTATTCGCCCGTCATTAAGAAATGTGATGAAGGATGGCAATACAATAGGAGTATCCACATGGAGACAGCCGTCAGCAGAGTTAGGATAATAGCTATTGGTCAGCTAGATAGTTAATATAATTGCGCTATCAGTTACGTGCTGGCGATTAAAGATATCGCGAAGTTTACATAGTACTTGGTCTGTTAGAGAGAGTGATTTCATCATTGCATTATTTTATGAGAGAGAAAGAGAGAGAGATCTAATTATTAAATTGTACATGGTACTTGGTCTGCAGGGAACGTATGTTTATAGAGTTGGAATAGAATTTAGTACAGTTTAAGAATTTGTTGAGTACTCACATTGTCAGTCGGTGATTACGAATAATAAGAAGTAAGTACTAGTGGAGTAGATACTGTTAGATTCGTAGTAGATACTGTTAGATTCGTAGTAGATACTGTTAGAATTATTAATGATTCGATTGATTAGTTTTGTAATATTTTATTAAATGGGTATTTAAGTATTTAAGTATATTTATTTTATGGTGATTTTAATAGAAGTGTTTTATTTTAGAATGCCATTAATCATATATAAATGTATCTGATAAAACCCCTGGATTCACTAATATCACCCAACTAATACCGTTATAGTTTGACATGGTATGCGAAGGTAAACAAGATGTCATAAAGATATTAGTGGCTATGTTGTTTGGTATGATGTCCGGGGGACTACTTTCAGGAATTATATCAGACAAGTTAGTCTTATATATATATATATATATATATATATATATATTTATTTATATATATATATATATATATATATATATATATATATGTATATATATATGTATATATATATAAATATATATATACATATATATATACATATATATGTATATATATATATGTGTATATATATATATATATATAAATATTATTTTATTCATTGGGTTAATAAGATAACATGAGATAAGTAAAATAATAAAACCCAATTGTTGTAATAGAAACATTAAAACATAAATTAATAATTTTATCTCTGAGATGAGAGTGACGCAAATAACTTATATTAAATAATAATAAATAAAATTGAATTAAAGTAATAAACATATAACTAAATTAATTAATATATAAATGCATATTTTACAATAATATAATACACACACACTCACATTGTTATAATGCCATGATGAGCTAACTTTAGACCGTTAAGTCTAAATGTAGTTATTAGTCCCCTATGAAGGTAGATTTTCAATCTATTTGAATTCTTCAACTACTCATGGTATTCTCTTATGGATTCATTTTTCTTAAATATAGTTTATATATATATACATATATATATATATATATATATATATATATATATATGTTATCTATATAATATCTGCAGTTATAAATTTACAATATAGAGATCTTACTGTTTAGATTCGATGTGGATCTCGAAATAGTACC
>OZ038315.1:3585604-3604040 GCA_964035775.1 Osedax frankpressi | reverse complement strand
CTTCAAAGTGAACAACGATTGCCTTGAAGATTTAGCCGTTGACAAAGTGGGAGGTATCAACGGTGTCTACGGTAAGCGGTTAGAGGAGTACGGTATCTGTACTGCAGCTCAACTGAAGCACAAGACTCGTTGTATGGATGCATGCGAATTCGAACGTTCCTGGCCAAGAAAGCCTGCATGAACCGACTTCACTCGGCCATGGCTTACAAAACCTTACACGGACGGTTAATAAATCTTCTCTAAAGAAAGCTCTGAATAAGAAACACAGACGATGCTAGGCCGTTATAATCTTTAATAAAAAAACCATAAAGCTTAATTATATATTTATAAATTTTAAAATTACAAAATATGAGTATATATCTCCCAACACTATGTCCATACCTCATATCTATAAAATTTCACAATATTTCTCAAGTGAGGTCACGTTATCCAAAATTCCATATCAATATTGGCTATCACAAATATAGTATGTAATTACTAGTAACCTTAGATATTAATATAGATTATAAGAGTTGACTGAAGCGAATTTAACAAATATGGTGGTTACTGTTTAATGTATGATTACATTTGGTATTTCTAGACCGTTTGAAATCACTTACTATAGAAGAGTAGTTACTATATTCTATTTCTATGCGATGTTGAATTGTAGGCATTGATATAGATTGGTAGGGTGCGTATATTATGATGACAAATTAGTCGGTAAGTAGTTATAAGTTATATTCGGATCATAGTGGAAATGAAAGTTACTGAGCATTGTCAGTTTTCCTCGAGTTTATAATAATATACTTGGTCAGTAAATTAAGATTAAAAAGTTTGGATGACTGGCGGGCCGAAACTATGGAGAATATAAAGATATTTTATTTTATGAGATTGTAGCCTATTGTATTCAGAATCTAGTAAAGGACTTGAAAATTGTAATTATATTGATTGGTCAGTAATTCAATATCTCCGCCTTATTTCTTTCTGCATAAAGAACTGTTTACTTTAATGAAATTGTAGGATTTTAGTGTATTAACATCAGTATTGTATACGTTCATGATATGTTTCCAATATTTAACCGATACACACTATATAAATATATATCGTAGTTATAATATGTAATGTATTGGTTAATAATTTCACAATATGAGGATAGAAATTTGAATTTATTAAAGTGAAATTCAATTAGTAGTTAGAAGAATATTATCAGTGAATACATTTTATTTGGATTTGTCAAATGTTCATTAGTGTGAGGTTGTGGTTTATCATTGCCGAAGTTATTATAAACATCATTATTTTCATTTTACCATTATTATTATGGATATAAGGATTAATTAATATCTTCACATTCAGATGATATTATGTGATATTATTTTTAAAATGTGAATTAGTTATATGTTGTAGTATTTAGATGGTGATAGTGAATTTCATGTTTATGAATATTGAGTAAGGTGATTAAGGAAGTATATATATTATCTAGAATTGGTTTTTTGGTAATATATTTTAAATAGTAATATTTGTATGTATTTGAAATTAAAGTCCAAGGTTGTTATTATTTTAATTACTATTTTAGATGACGCATTATTATAAATATTCAATTTTATTGGAATATCATTTTTTTATAAAGAGATTTAATATAATTTAGAATATGTGTTTAATACGATGGTGCCATTATATATATACATATACATTAATAAATATATATATATATATATATATATATACATATAAATAAATATATATATATATATATATATATATACATATAAATAAATATATATATATATATATATATATATAAATATGCAATCTCTATTGTAGGGGGTTTACGAATTCTAATATGTCTACGAATCCTGCTAAGTTAGTCTTTTCGCGGAATCTGTACATGTTCGAATTTTCTAAAAAAAACACAAATGTAGCCAGGAAAATAATGGTTATGACATAAAATTATAAATATATTTTTACTCTGTTTGAGATTAATTTTTATAATTTAAATTTTTAATTTTTAAATAAGTAATATAAAAATTAGTAATTTAAAAAAAATTGTAAAGTAAGTAATAAAAATAAAAATGACGAAAGTGTATATATAAAAAATGTTATATATGAGTATAGAATTAAATAATAATAATAAATACATACAAATACATCTCCATATACATAAATCACATTCACTCACCCTCCTTCTTTAAATTTTTTTTTTCAAAAAACAGCTAGCAATCTTAAGGAGTTGTCAATTCACTATTAAAGTAATTTACCAATCTACTTTAACTCTATGTTACGCAGGATTGTATTTCTTTATATGCTCGTTTTCCTTGCTGGTGGGAAATCTAGTATATATATATATATATATATATATATATATATATATATATATATGTATGTATGTAAATATATGAACAAATAAGTTATCTACAAAATAATTTAAAAAATAAAAGTTTAGTTTATAAATATATAATCACTACAATGAGATGTAACATTAAGTAGTAATAATAAAATATCAAAGGAATGATAATGATAAAAACAATGATATATTATATAAACAAATTATATTCAGTTCTAGAAAAATGTAAACAAAATTTGTTATAAAATAAAAGTGTTATTTTTTTAAAATTTATTTATATTTTTGTTATATTTAAATTGTACTTTTAAATTATATCATACTATAATACCCAATATTACTGTATTATTAGATCTACATTTAGTTATATTGGCAGCTAATTTAAATATAAATAATAATCAATATAAATAATAATTTAAATGGAATTACTTTTATATCTGTATATCTGTACTGGCTACAGATATAAATATATCATCAAATAACACATATCATATTATCTGAAGATAAACACATATCATATTATCTAAAGATAGATAAATATCATATTATCTGAAGATAGATAAATATCATATCATATTTACTGGTTATATTCAGGATTTACTCAACATGAATCAGCTAATTCAAAGAGGTACATAATGTTTAATTCGATTTAAAGTAATATTTAAATTTATTTAATATAACTATGTGAATTTGTTATTTGAACTTATTAAATATTCAAATTAAAATATATATCTTGATAATATAAACTATTCATTGAACATCAAAATATAATTTCTAAATGGATAAATGAAAATGAAATAATTCCTAATCTTTCCAGATTTATTTATTTATATCTAAATCGGAAATATTAATTAAATCAATAAAATACTTAAAGCATAATGCAAAAATCCACTAATCTAAATGTTATACCTAATTTTCAATAATGAGTTATATTTGCTTTTAGTTTATTTAATAATTAAACAAATTTAATATAAGAAAAGTGAATGAGATAATAATATTTATTTAGTTGGTACAAACATCACTATTATTTAAGAAATATCAACAATACATATTATTTTATATGTTCAAATATCGATTACAGATATATATAAATAATAAATATATATAAATATATATTTATATATATATATATATATATATATATATATATGTTGGTCGCATTAAAATACTGTAGAAAAATATATAAAAGTTAAAAAAAGAAATATATATAAGGGAGAACTTCACACCTCTCCCTCTCCCTCTCCCTCTCCCTCTCCCTCTCCCTCTCCCTCTCCCTCTCCCTCTCCCTCTCCCTCTCCCTCTCCCTCTCCCTCTCCCTCTCCCTCTCCCTCTCCCTCTCCCTCTCCCTAACCCTCATCATCTCCATCTCCCTCTCCCACCCCACTCACTCTACCACTCTCTCCCTTCTCCCTCTCCCACTCCCACTCCATCTCCCAATCCATCTCCCACTATCTCTCACTCTCCCTCTTCCTCTTCCTCTTCATCTATCCTCTCCCACCCCACTCTCTCCCCTCTCCTACTCCATTCCCACTTCCACTACATCTCCTTCCCCTCTACATAGTTCTACTACTCTAGTCATTTCTCTAAATTTGATTACTTATAATAAAGTTCAAGTTCTTATAATAAAATGGCATACAGTATATCGAAAATGAGCATTTGAAATGAAGGATATTAAAAAATAATATCGTGTTCTTCATATTATTCCTATATTTTATACATTTTTATATATTAAATAATAAGTGTGTTCAATTTTATGGATTATTATTTTATTATGTAGGATATTTTAATCTATCCGGGTACAATATATAATATAAATTAGGATACAATAATATTTATAATAGGGTATATGGCTAAGTTTTAATTATGATAAATCGTAAATTTTGCAGTAAATCGTATACGATTTACTGCTAAAAAAGCAATTAATGAGAGCTGAGTTGTGATTTTTATCCAGTCGTAAAATCTGGTAAATTATAATATCGTCTGCAAATATGTTGAATTTAATTTGTTGAAATTTAAAAATTAGTAATTAAAAATAATAATCGTCCAAGTACGGAAACCTGTATAACCCCATAGTTAACAATAATCATAATCATAATTATGATAAATTATTATTTATATAAAAATATATATAAGAAATTATATTTAAAATATATTTATATCTTAAATTCAAGAAATTACAATCATATTTTTATAATTTTTCGCATGATTACTTATATTTTATACGTGTATATATATATATATAATATATACAATAAATAATTGATAAAAAAACGTATTTATACACACATTTATTATAGATAATCATAATTGCATTAAGTTATATTTTATAAATTGTAACTTTATTTTATTAATTAAACGATACACCATCCGATATATTTATTGTTGAAGGATTCACACTATTAGAGTTAAAATTGACATTCGACACACGTCTACGACAACCCAGTAGTTTAACGAATATTCGATACAATTCAAGTCTATAATCTTTGTATTGGATAACGTAGACGATAGGGTTGATGGCAAAACAAACTGTTAAAAACATTACGGACATCGAGGAGACTGCGTGGGGTACATACCTGCCGTAGTAAATGTTAATAAAAGTAATGCAAATGCGTTGCCCTTGCAATAATAAATACAACACGGAACAGGAAAATAGCATTTTAATAATGTTCAATTTCGCCTTGATTTTACGAATTGCAATCATTTTGTATAATCCGGCAAATGATACGATTGTTATAAATAATGGAATGCCCAGGTATGATATGTGTAATGAACATGTAAATATTAACGTTGATGTATTCGTTGACCTCGTCCAGTAATAGCAGAATCCGTTTGGCGAAATATCATTCAATAAAAAAGCATGTGGAAGCATAACTATACATCCTAATATCCATATAAACACGCATAATCGTCTTATATTTGTATCGGTGAATATATTTCTATGATAAATCGGGTATATTATGCTCATACTCCTTTCAAATGAAGATGCTGCTAGATTATAATTAGAACTACACGATGCTATTAACGTTAACACATGCGATTTGAATATCGTACATAGAAATAAGTCCCAACTACCGCTCATTTTTCGTATTTTTGTCAAATATATAATGCGCGATAAACTTAGATAAAGAGAATATAGAGTACAAATGATATTCAAAAAGCATTGGTTCATCAGAAGAATGTAGAAACTAGTTTTTCTGATGCTGCGTTGGTTTGTCATTATAATCATCGCTAACATGTTTCCTATGGTGCCGACTGACAAAATCAATAGACGAACATATTCAATTGTGGTCAATAAAGTATCTCTGGGTATAGTGAATTCATTAACTTCGGAAGTAAAGTTAGACATTGATTTAAAGATTATCTTTCTATCTTATAAAGTTATTTTATTTAGTCGTTATCTTATAGTTGAATATCTTATAAATAAACAAAAATATGTTGTCCTTACTTATATATAAGAAATGATATCGAGGTAAATGGGCGTATACTTATTTACCATGAAGCGTATATTCTAGTGTTATTAATAACTATAGTTAATAAATACTGGTTATATGATGAGTATTTATCGTATTTTATATATTAATTATTATATATTAACGGTGTCATATGTAATTTTGTAATTTCAATGGTGTCATGTGTAAAATGGGTTACTGTGCAAAGTGGGATATATCATTGAAAATAGGGTATTTTCTATTATCGTATACTGTTAAATAGATTTTTTTAAATCGTACAAGTAAAATATATTGCTTTATATAAGTATAATAAGGGTATATAAATATTTATAAAGCTATGGAAACTTAATCTTACTTAACACTTTAAAGCCCAATCTACAAATATCGACAATTATTTTTACTGTGTTTTATATCACTGTTTACGAAATATCTTTGATTTATACTAATTTAATATACAATATTTTAAATTTAAATTCAATTTTCTTTCACATATCCTATCAAAAAAATAAACCTTAAAGTCTTATTTACTGCGATATATGCATATGTATAGACACATCCGTTAAAAATATTAATAATTAAATATAACTAATATAATTTTAAATAAAATATAATTTTAATGCACTTAAATTTAGGCTTCGATATGTTTTAAAACGGTATTGTTTATTATGTGCATTATAAGAATCATGTGATTTATTAAATTTAAACATTTATTTTTCAAAATTTGTGATAAATATAGAAAAATTAGTTTATTTAATTTATAAAATATGCGCATTTTTATTTAAATCATAAAATATAAATTATGTGGTATTACTTTTTAAAATATTTAAGTTTACAAAAATGCTTTTACGAATTTGAAATGGTGTCATGCAAATGTAATTCCGAAGACGCCCTACAACTTATACATGACTCGAGTGATGAGCAATTTTCTGATAAAAAATGAGTTTATTATTACATTTTTATTATTATTAACTTAATAAAAGGTATCAAAGTTTACGTTATGGTTATTTTATAATTCATATACTAAGAGTATTTGATTAAATTTGTAATTTTTTCTTTCATTTCAAATTATTAAAATTTAATATATGTGAAATAATAGGATCATTGATTCACTAAATATAATAATGTATTGTCTAATTACACCCTGTTTAAAAAATCACATATAAATACCATATTATATATACCATGCAATTATTTATCGAAATATATAATGATAATATTTTTTTTTCAAATAATACATAATAAGTTACCATAACAACAATACAGGTAATATTTATATAAATATATCACTATATGATATATAATATACTCTTGTAGTATTATGTGATGTTTCTTTGTTCACGTTATCCTATATTATAAAGTAATTGGAATGATATTCTTATTATATATAAGTACAAGACATTGTGAATGCAATCAATAATTCAACTATTAATTTCTCTATATAAATTTATATATATTACAAATCTAAGGATTTGTATAATGTATTTAATAACAAAATATACGCGAACCAAATCGTAAATCGATATAATATAACAAATTTGTGACATACATAAAATGTATTATATGATGTGATTGTATATGAACATTACATTTATATTTATTTATTTTAAAAAAAAACATATATATATATATATAAATTTAAAACAATCGAAAACTGAAATGCAAATATTCTAATTAAAGTATATGAACATACTAGAATCAAATTTAATTAATTAATTTAATAAAAACATGCCAACATGCCCATACACAGTCAGAAACCTTGTATCATATAATATATAGTATATGTAATACATTAATAATTATATATTTAGTTAATTAGTGTAGTTGGATAACCATGATTTGATCATTAGTGTTAATGTATAGCAGCACAATCAGTCAAATCCAAACCCAAATCAATAAAAATCCAAACCTAAACCAAAAAAAACCTAAATGCAAACATTATAATTATAGAACATGGCATTAAATTTATTTTAATTTATTTAAAAAAAAACCCACACAGAACCAAACCTAAATCCAAATACATACATTATAATTATAGTTTATGAATATAGTCCGACATCAAATTTATTTTAATATATTCTACAAAAAAAATCCACATAGAACCAAACCCAGACACAAAAACTTAAATATGATAATATTATATTAATTATATTATACAAACATAGCTTGATATTAAATTTATATTATTTTATTCAAAAAAAACTACATAAAACAACTAAAATACAAACTCAATCCAAAACCCAAACCCAATATTATAATTATAGTATATGAATATAACCTGGCGTCAAATTGATATTAATATATTCAAAAAAACACACAGTTATAGTGCAGTTAATATATCATATTATAACGATATAGCTGTACTATATAATACATAGATTTACATTCATATTAAAGTTAGCATAATATATCATATACCTTCCTATGTACGTATATAAAGATTGAGAGCGCTGCGTGATTCATCGAAATGCGTGACTCATCGTTTTACTCGAGACTCGAATTTCGATTTCGAAAAACTTATAAAACTACAACGTTGATTATCTCGAAACTTATTGTAAGAAATATTGATATATATATATAGTATAAGAAAGATACTGATAAATACTAAGAAATATAATTTAGAATTTTTCAAATTATGTAAATTAATACCCGAAAATCGGCTTTAAAATGTAAAATTTATAGAAGTGATTTTTCAAATTTACTACCTATTTCCGGTACTAAAAATAGATTTATCGAATATAAATGGATATACGATATATATAGAATTATCAATTATTTATCGCTATGTTTAAATTGCTAATATAAATATTAAATATTAGTCAAGAAATCGAGCGCGAGAACAAAGGTGAGAGGAGACATTTTTTTAAATTGACATAAATATTGTTTTTATAGATTATGAAAATAGCCATCTTATAAAATGGAGGGTAAGGATTTCGAATCCGCATTATTTTTTATTAATCTCATTCGACTATAATCGCCGAGAAACCAACGGGTCTATTAAATCCTACATATATTTTAATCATGTGTTGTAATTTCGAATCTAATAATAGAATGATATATAAAGCCTTGTAAAGCTATATATAAAATATAAACTATATACAATATATACTATATAACAAAATAATATTAGTATCTAAATATTTAGTATATATAATATATATACTTATATATAATTAATCTACAACTTAAATACATATATAATACATATATAATATATGATAGTATATTATATAAATACTTGATATATAATAAATATAAAACTTAAACATATAATATATATGTATCTAATATACGATAGTATGTTATAACTATATAATGCATAAATATGTATACACATATATATATATATATATATATATAAGTATAAATAATTATAAATATGTATATATATATTATACTATCGATTCAATAAATGAGTCATCGTGATGCTAGATTACTTGACCTAGATCTAGAATAGATCTAGACAGAGCGGTAAGAGTTTTCGTGGGTTTTTATACTTTTTTTTATAAATTCATAAATTTAACAATGCGGAATTGCTATCTTATTACCATATAATGGGATCGGTATTACCGTACTATTTAAAATGAAATGCGTAAATGGAGATCATAAGACGTATTCCCTACCGGGACGTACATTTTCTAAACTTTTGGAGTAATATCGAGACTATACAAAATGTCGAATATTTAATTTATTATATTAATATTCGATTTTTCGAACTTTTTTAAGCGCTATTATATTTCTCCTCAGCCCGGAGAGGTCGGGGACAAAATTTATAAAAATCAGAATTTTATTCGATAACACAATTTTAGAATACATATTTTATTATACTAATTAAATTATTATTTTTACTTTATTTCCATACCTCCGGATTAAATATCGTGCGTAGAAGGGGGCAATCGCATTAGATTTTCGAAAATATTTCGGTAAAGATTTTAGTATTTTATAAGTTAAGCGTCGATTAAGAATACGTAACCGATATAAAAATTTAAAAACTCGATACCACGTTCCTCGTACGACTCCGAAGATGTTATTAGGTTTCTCTGAAAACACATTACCTTCTAAACTCACCGAGTTTGCTATCTCCCAACGTTAAAAACATGCCCTGGGGAAAAAACGACTACGATGATAGCTCAAAATTGAGTAAAAGTCATTATTTTGGGGGAAATAAATTTTTTTTAAATTCCAAAATTTGCCCAAATAAGCGGAGAGGCCTTCGGCGGGTCGTCAAAAATTGTGGCCGCGAAATCTTCGATATCGAAGTTGTAGGAGATATTTCTCGCGCTCGCCGAAATTTTCTGAACTCGTATTATATTATTATAGAAGATCATAGAAGACTACATTTAGATTATTATATCTAGTAACTAAGATCCCGAGAGTGATGAAGATAGCGATGAAGATGCTAATGAGTATCAACTCTTGGTCAACCACTACGGCAGGTTATCCCATCTTAAAGAGACAGGCATCCAATGATTTCCGGTACCCACGAACCAAGCGTTGGTCTCAATCTGTAATACGAGTTATAGAATTAATAAGAGTAATAATTAGGATGATTATTTATAATATATGGTTTTGCGTTATTCTATAGCTGATGGTTGGAGTCGGGTGATGACAGCCATAATTATACAATGTGTATAGCTATACGTATTCCAATGATTACTCTGATCTCGTATATGTTTATCAATTGCCGAAGCAGACGATAGGCTACCACTTCTTTAAGAATATGAAGATTGAAATAAAGTACTCGATAAAAATGGATAAATCACGCAGTTATTACAAAACAGGGAGAAAATATTGGAAATATTGTAAATACATAATTTGTAATATGTTCAATATTTCTGTGATTAATTCCTTTGTTTTGTAAACTAGAAAATTAAGTTTATTTGATCATAAAATATCAAGCAATAAAGGGATAATTTTTAAAAAGATCATAAATCGACTTCATCTATAACTATTCCTCACAATCAATCATAAAATGATACTGATAACAGAATATTTCAAAAATCTTAAAAGAAAAATTTAGCTTGTCGGACTATCAGAACAGCTTTCTCGTGTGATTTGTGTAATATTTTCCTTTGTAAATCTCGTTTTTTATAACATATCTAAATAAATGTTTATAACGTTAATTTTTATTAAATTAAACTCTAATGGTTTATTATTTTATTTGATATATAACATTCATTAATATAGCTATTATATTTATATATTTACCTTCTGTAATAATCTATTTTTTAAAGTATAAATCATTCATAGATTTTGTAGATGATGGAAATAATAATTTTACTGATATATTTTTAATTATCTAATTTATTTGATATTACACATAATATACTATGGTAATGTTCTATATTATATCAAACGTACTTTAATTCTCTTTAATATAAATCATAGTTGAAAATATATATAATTAAGTAGTTAATCGATTAATTTCTGTTTTAAAATGTATCATGTAAAATTTAAAAATTTTAAAATAAAACTTATAATTCAATAAAATATTGATAAATAGTATATATATATATATATATATATATATATATAATATATATATATATATATATATGTATATTATGGATATAACTTATACCAAAATAAATTTATAAGATAAAAATAATTATGTAGATCATTATATAGGCATGTATGTTTTTTCTTTTTTATAATATCATATTTATTGAATATTGCAAAAAAAATTGATTGTAGAATATAATGATTCACAGTTGTATTACTGATTATATATTGGTAATTTGGCATTTTAAAATAATATGTTTATATATGTATACACTGAAATCAGATTGTGTCACGTTATACTTTTACAGTAACCTATTTTGCATATGACAACGGTATGAAATCATTATTTGCATAAGTAATAAATCTAAAACTTATAAAATTATTATTTCGATATTTGACATATATATGAGAAATTTAAATAGAAGACGTTCTTATCAGAAGGAATACAAGAACTTTCATCACAAATATTTATATTTACTTCGTACACATCTATTGATATATCTTATATAATGTTGTATAATTATTTTAAATACTATAATTACTTGGGTAGTGTATATATATATATAACATTGAATAATGATTTGAAACTAGTGAATAGATATTACCTGTATGAATTGCTAAAGTATATTATAATATTAATTTGGTAATATGAGCATATATATTCTCAAATAACGATATGGTGTTCATTATATTATTATTCCGGTTATTTCATTATGTAAGATATATTAAATATATCACTTTTAACAGTAATATATGATTTATTATATAATTATCCAGGTATATTATATTGAATATATTATTATTATTTTACTTTTGGCAGTAATTTATGTTATATTTTATATTCAGATGGTGTAATAATTTACATTTATTTGATGTATTATTATATAGGACATTTCAATTTATTATTGATATATTTGTTAAAGATGTTATCTAATATTTTAAATGCTTGCCATATTTATTATATAAACTAATCTGACATCTCTTATCCATCTGTGATGTCACGACGTATGCAGCATATATTTATAAAATATATTAATAAAATATTATAAACTTGCATTTTAGTTATGTTTGAAATTTAGAATTATTAATATATAGAATTATTAAATTCTATATATGTATTCAATCTGTTACATTTATGTAAACATCATTATCATCTTTATTATATGTATAATAAATATAATTGTAGCATAATACTTCAAATGTATTACTCTAATTATAAAATGTGATGATACTACCCTATATATTTTAATTTGAACACATATCAATATAATATTCTATATATATATTTTTTAAATATTACAATAGTCTATAATTATATAAATGGATTTTAAAATAATTCATTATGCAAATATTTTTTAAATTAATAATTTCTGCTATACATATATATATATATGTATGTATATATGCATATATAAATAATGTCGGTGTTCGGAATAAAATTCATGTTATGCTTCGTTTTTAATTCTTATATATAAAATGATAATTTAATGTATTTTTATTTATATATATTATATGTAATAACCATAGTTATATAAGAGTAAGATTAATGTATTTCTATTATGTAAATCGATCATTAAAGCCATGCTATACTCAGTCACCTAATTTATACACTTCATAATAATGTATTGACCATAATTAAATATTTTTGTCTGTTTAATATATTCTTTATTATTTTTGGAAATGAATTATTATTTACAATTCTAATACAACGCAATTCAATTTTATATTCTGGTGATATGTCAATGCATTTTGATATATTTCGTAATTATTGATACGTTACCAATAAGAGTATCTCGATTGTAACTATAGTAACTATAATATTAACTTCACATTATTTCGAAAAATATAAAGACATTATATATTATTCATAGATATATTTATCCTAGATATATATTAACCCGTAAAAATATAAGAACATTCAAATATTACATTGGAGAAAATAACGCATATAATCTATATCCTATTATCACAGTATATATCTATGGAAAGATACCGTATTAATTATTAGAAATTTTATTTATACTACGATAAATACTATAGTGTCTATTATTTCAATGTCTAATAATATTTTGTACAATAAACAATATATTTTTTATAGAATATGATCCCAACAAATAACTAATGAATTACAACTGTATAATACATTTAAATATCTATGACTGGGAATACATTATGATTGTATTTGATGTACATTTACAATAGTTTTTGTAAAAATGTATCAGTAAAACGAAATTTTATTATAGGCATAAAATATATATTATTAATTAGTTAAAGTACGTGAATCGTTTGAGGGACCACATTATTAGAGATAACATTTTAAACTTAAATTGGCTATACATCTATGTATGGCCACTCAATAGTAAGTAACGGCATCAATGGCATACATCCATCTCTAGCCAATAGAAACTCAGAATATTTGATAACCTAAACCATAGTATTGATGGAATAACAGACGGGAGCCGAAAGTAATTCTAATGATATCATTCCATGGGTTGTTTGCATATTATAACATAGTTCAACATAAGAACTTCAAATGCGTTGACCTCGTAATACAACAAATAGTTTAATAATAGTAATTTAATAATATTCAGCTTCGCTTTGAGATTACGATTATTTTGTGTAAACAAAATTATTAATAGTATGGTTAAGTAGATCAGTAGTTCAAGTAGTTGGGTAAGTAGATCAGTTAGATAGATCATGTAGTTTGGTAAGTAGAACGAGTTGTTGGGTAAGTAGATCAAGTAGATAGATTAAGTAGTTAGGTAAGTAGATCAAGTAGAAAGATCAAGTAGTTGGGTAAGTAGATCAAGTAGATAGATCAAGTAGTTGGGTAAGTAGATCAAGTAGAAAGATCAAGTAGTTGGGTAAGTAGATCAAGTAGTTGGGTAAGTAGATCAAGTAGATCAAGTAGTTGGGTAAGTAGATCAAGTAGATAGATCAAGTAGTTGGGTAAGTAGATCAAGTAGAAAGATCAAGTAGTTGGGTAAGTAGATCAAGTAGATCAATTAGATAGATCAAGTAGTTGGGTAAGTAGATCAAGTAGATAGATAATGTAGTTAGGTAAGTAGATCAAGTAGATCAAGTAGTTGGGTAAGTAGATCAAGTAGATAGATCAAGTAGTTGGGTAAGTAGATCAAGTAGATAGATCAAGTAGTTGGGTAAGTAGATCAAGTAGATAGATCAAGTAGTTGGGTAAGTAGATCAAGTAGTTAGGTAAGTAGATCAAGTAGATCAAGTAGTTGGGTAAGTAGATCAAGTAGAAAGATCAAGTAGTTGGGTAAGTAGATCAAGTAGTTGGGTAAGTAGATCAAGTAGATCAATTAGATAGATCAAGTAGTTGGGTAAGTAGATTAAGTAGATCAAGTAGTTGGGTAAGTAGATCAAGTAGATAGATAATGTAGTTAGGTAAGTAGATCAAGTAGATATATCATGTAGTTGGGTAAGTAGATCAAGTAGATAGATCAAGTAGTTGGGTAAGTAGATCAAGTAGAAAGATCAAGTAGTTGGGTAAGTAGATCAAGTAGAAAGATCAAGTAGTTGGGTAAGTAGATCAAGTAGATAGATCAAGTAGTTGGGTAAGTAGATCAAGTAGATAGATAATGTAGTTAGGTAAGTAGATCAAGTAGAAAGATCAAGTAGTTGGGTAAGTAGATCAAGTAGATCAAGTAGATAGATCAAGTAGTTGGGTAAGTAGATCAAGTAGATAGATCAAGTAGTTGGGTAAGTAGATCAAGTAGTTGGGTAAGTAGATCAAGTAGAAAGATCAAGTAGTTGGGTAAGTAGATTAAGTAGATCAAGTAGTTGGGTAAGTAGATCAAGTAGATAGATAATGTAGTTAGGTAAGTAGATCAAGTAGATATATCATGTAGTTGGGTAAGTAGATCAAGTAGATAGATCAAGTAGTTGGGTAAGTAGATCAAGTAGTTGGGTAAGTAGATCAAGTAGATAGATAATGTAGTTAGGTAAGTAGATCAAGTAGATATATCATGTAGTTTGGTAAGTAGATCAAGTAGATAGATCAAGTAGTTGGGTAAGTAGATCAAGTAGTTGGGTAAGTAGATCAAGTAGAAAGATCAAGTAGTTGGGGAAGTAGATCAAGTAGATAGATAATGTAGTTAGGTAAGTAGATTAAGTAGATCAAGTAGTTGGGTAAGTAGATCAAGTAGATAGATAATGTAGTTAGGTAAGTAGATCAAGTAGATCAAGTAGTTGGGTAAGTAGATCAAGTAGATAGATAATGTAGTTGGGTAAGTAGATTAAGTAGATCAAGTAGTTGGGTAAGTAGATCAAGTAGATAGATAATGTAGTTAGGTAAGTAGATTAAGTAGATCAAGTAGTTGGGTAAGTAGATCAAGTAGATAGATAATGTAGTTAGGTAAGTAGATCAAGTAGATCAAGTAGTTGGGTAAGTAGATCAAGTAGATAGATCAAGTAGTTGGGTAAGTAGATCAAGTAGATAGATCAAGTAGTTGGGTAAGTAGATCAAGTAGTTGGGTAAGTAGATCAAGTAGAAAGATCAAGTAGTTGGGTAAGTAGATCAAGTAGATAGATAATGTAGTTAGGTAAGTAGATTAAGTAGATCAAGTAGTTGGGTAAGTAGATCAAGTAGATAGATAATGTAGTTAGGTAAGTAGATTAAGTAGATCAAGTAGTTGGGTAAGTAGATCAAGTAGATAGATCAAGTAGTTGGGTAAGTAGATCAAGTAGATAGATCAAGTAGTTGGGTAAGTAGATCAAGTAGTTGGGTAAGTAGATCAAGTAGAAAGATCAAGTAGTTGGGTAAGTAGATCAAGTAGATAGATAATGTAGTTAGGTAAGTAGATTAAGTAGATCAAGTAGTTGGGTAAGTAGATCAAGTAGATAGATAATGTAGTTAGGTAAGTAGATTAAGTAGATCAAGTAGTTGGGTAAGTCGATCAAGTAGATAGATCAAGTAGTTGGGTAAGTAGATCAAGTAGTTGGGTAAGTAGATCAAGTAGAAAGATCAAGTAGTTGGGTAAGTAGATCAAGTAGATAGATAATGTAGTTAGGTAAGTAGATTAAGTAGATCAAGTAGTTGGGTAAGTAGATCAAGTAGATAGATAATGTAGTTAGGTAAGTAGATTAAGTAGATCAAGTAGTTGGGTAAGTAGATCAAGTAGATAGATAATGTAGTTAGGTAAGTAGATCAAGTAGATCAAGTAGTTGGGTAAGGAGATCAAGTAGATAGATAATGTAGTTGGGTAAGTAGATTAAGTAGATCAAGTAGTTGGGTAAGTAGATCAAGTAGATAGATAATGTAGTTAGGTAAGTAGATCAAGTAGTTGGGTAAGTAGATCAAGTAGATAGATAATGTAGTTGGGTAAGTAGATTAAGTAGATAGATCAAGTAGTTGGGTAAGTAGATTAAGTAGATCAAGTAGTTGGGTAAGTAGATCAAGTAGTTGGGTAAGTAGATCAGTAGATCAAGTAGATATATCAAGTAGTTAGGTAAGTAGATCAAGTATAACTATGAAAAAATACAAAATTTTATTTATTCAATGATATTTTCCAAAAATACATGTCGTTTGATTAAACAGAATAGAATATTAAACTATTAAATATACTATTAACAGAATAGAATACGAAATTACATAAATACACCCTAATACTAAATATAGGAAACTTATATATTTTTACGTGTGAATATATTTCTAACATAAATGTATCTATAAATAATATACAATTATTATATCTTTCTAGCGAAAAAAGGAGATATATATCCTTAATAATGACAATATAATAAATAACTATTATATAAATAACCAGTAGTTAATATATTTACTTATTTACTCTACGATAGTATATTTAATCCACAATTCATTTTATGCCTCGTTTTTTAATTCATAGAGTATATATACTCTATGAAATAAAAAAAATGTAATATCTTGTCTTCATTTAATATATATACGAATTAACAACGAGTAAATTATTTATATAGTGGTTATTTGTATTATATTATATATTCTAATAGTAACAAATATTAAATTATTTGCATAATAATATTAATAATTGAGTTAGACTTTATATATATATATATATATATATATATATATATAAAGTTATGTTAAACAAACGGCACCGTATATTACGTCCGATTTTCGATTAAATAGTAATGACGCTCTCTATGTTTGTATCGTCTTTATATAAAATTCAAGCACTATGTATTAATTTTATTCATAACACTTCACTATTTTAATATATTAAATAAGTTTTATAATGTTATATGTAATTATTTGTTGTTCATCATAAATAACTTTATCGATAACATTTTCCCACCATTTTTAAAAAGTATTTTCATATTTTTTGGGTTTAAATCATTTATTAACACTAGGGACTATATTTCTTTAATTACATGCTGAACAACAATATTATGCTAATAAACAAACATAGATCGAAAATGTTAAATATATATATATTGTATACATTACAAAATATATATTTTATTAAACCCTAATTGAATACATTTATTAAGCTTCATTTATTATTATTTTTTTTTAATATATGATTAAATATTTAAATAAAGTAACATATAAATTGTTTGTTATTTTAATATAATATGATACATTATATTGTTATTTATAAAATGTATATTTTGGAATTGTATTAAAATAAAGTTAATAATATATTTTAAGTAATTAAATATTTAATTGATTTGCGATCCGTTCCGATTCTTCAGTTTTTTTCACTGACGATCCTCCCCGATGAACTTACTTTTCGATGACATAAGTAAATTAAATGTATCTTAAGATACTTATATGTATATGCAGTAGAGATATCGAATGGTATATACATTGAACCCTTTAATCTTTTATCCAAATGAAAAATATACCAAATGAAATCGATAATAATAATAATAATAATAATAATAATAATAATAATAATAATAATAATAATAATAATAATAATAATAATAATAATAATAATAATAATAATAATAATAATAATAATAATAATAATAATAATAATAATAATAATAATAATAATAATAATAATAATAATAATAATAATAATAATAATAATAATAATAATAATAATAATAATAATAATAATAATAATAATAATAATAATAATAATAATAATAATAATAATAATAATAATAATAATAATAATAATAATAATAATAATAATAATAATAATAATAATAATAATAA
>OZ038315.1:3545604-3583104 GCA_964035775.1 Osedax frankpressi | reverse complement strand
CGTGTTAGTATTATATATGACTATTTAATATTTAAATCCCATTAATATTATTGTACTATATATGTTGTTCGTTAATTCGTTAATCATAAAATCTATATTATAGAATTTAAGAAAATCTTGAATTCAACTGCAACATATTTTCCTAACGAAACTAATAATTCCGAAGAGAACATATTTTCTAAATGGATGACCGCGGTAATTATTCTGTTTTTAGCGAGGCAACGAATATTATTAAATTAACTAAGGTATGTAAATATATAATGAATGCATGGCTAGTTTATGGATGGTGTACATGTGAATGTGTTGATGGTGTTAAAATAATCCATCGGATGGAATCAACTACAATTTCAGATATACTATAAATATAAAATGTAAATAGCTAAATGTAAATGTATCATAAATAACTGTACTAAGGTACTACTAATTAATTATTTAACAAATGTATATACTCCTACTAATTAATCAGATCCAACAATAATACCTCACTTGTAAATAATTTTGAAAATATTTTTATCGATTAAATTTAACCAATTGTGAAATCAATTAATAATGTATCTATTCTAATTAATCTGTCTTGTTTGAGTATAAATTGTAATTCATCATGGTATAATTACATTTATTACCCAAGCTATATAATACAAATAATTAACAATTGTAAATCTTTACCTGAGCTCTTTATTATAAATATTTAAGTACAATAGCATCGCTATATCAATTAACAATAATTACATTTTTTCATCCCTCAGTTGTTCCGCGAGATATAACGGATATAATAGTAATTGAAATGTTAAATGTTAATAATCTAGATGATAATATACATTTAACTAAATGCATATATCTAAACATCTCATTTAAAAATTGTAATGGATTATTAATAAATAATATTTGTGGAGAGAAATCAATTATATGATTTTATCAGGTGGTTTACGTATTTGTATTGATAAAGAAAATAAGACCCACGATGTTTATAGATATATCATTGTTTTTTATACATTCTCTTAGATATTGCATTTCTTTGTAGATTAATAAATATATAACTATGAGGCAAAACAGGTCTACTCACTTGTTATATAACTGGTAGGATATTTTTTGTAATTTACGTCTAATTACCAGTGTCGTAGCTAAATATATCATGATTCTAATATATGCTGATAATGTATTACTTTATATTACTATATTACCACGGCTTCATACTGACAATCTTCACCTGAACATCGAAAAACACCAAGTTTGATATCGACTTAATAAAAATGAATCCTTGTGATAAAGTATATTTTTAGGAAAATAAATTATTCAAAGCTTTTGATAAATTCTCAAATTGTAACTGAGAGAGTCATTTATCATTATGCAAAAATTAGCACTATTATAAATATATAGTACCCAATCTAAATATGACATATTACTCATGCATGTTCATCGCAAATTAGATATTTTAGTTTAATAGATTTTAGATTAAATAACCACAATTAAAAGTAACCGAATATTAATTGATGTTTTCAATAGAATGCGTTACGGCATATATAAACATACCTTGAGATTATAACTAAACGTATTAAAACATGCAATGGTAACTGCCAAACAGTCTTTTGCCTATACACAATAAAGAGTTTCTACTCCGCGATGACACCTAAGAAATAATATTATTTCTATGACAGCATCTAAATAAAGAAACATTGTCGCTCCACATCATTCTCTAATACTAGTTTACTTTATTGACCTAACCATCACCTTGGTAACTATTGTAAAATATCGGTGTCTGTAATTATGACTATATTATATAATTCATTATCACGATCCATTAGTTATTGTTCATATTTCAAAACATAAAAGTAAATTGATTATCGATTTACATTCAACTATTTGTGAAAATATCCAGTATTTTAATATTCATATTTATATGTAAAATGTATTTTATTAATGTCTAAATAAACTATATAAATACATTCAATGTATGGATGTATGCATGGATGTATGTAACTTGTGTTACTAGATATGTCAGCAGAATTTAATACTATCTCTCATAGTATTTTATTAGATAGATTAGAGGAAATAGGCATAACTGATAAGGTACTATACTTAAATCATATATTGCAAATAGAACATATCGAACTTTAATAAATGATATAAAATAAGATAAATTTAAACTAAAATATGGTGATCCACAAGGTTCATTACTTGGACAATTATTATCATTAATTTATTTACGTCCTACTAATTTTCCCAAATTAAAATCCTATTCAAAATATTTGCTGACTATATTATAATTTACCAGACTCTACCGCTGAATAACAATGACAACTCAGTTCTCATTAATTGCAATAATAATATACCCAACTGGCTAATCAATAACTAAATACCGACAAGACACAAGATTAATATTACATAAAATGAAAAACAAAATTAATTTCCTATATATTTAATTAATAATGTAACTGTAGAACCTTCTAAGACCGTAACATGACTGGGTGTCATTACAGACGAACACGTGATAACCACTAATTTTTGATAACCACTAACGATTTACTGCTAAAAAAGCATTTTAGTAAGGTTAAAAAAATAGGAAAATCAATGTCATTTCATAATTTTAAAATGATCTCTCAATCTTATATTATATCACGTTTAATCTATTGTAATTCTATATATTATGGTATAACTAACTCCTCTGCGCTGATGTTCTATGACTACTCTGATCGCATGTGTTTCTGCCCAAATGTCAGAGTCCTCTAACTGATTTGATATTATCATTTAATTCACTTATGATATTATTCGTACTCTCTTTAAAACACAAATGAGAACATATCTATTTGTTATTTTGTGTATAAATAAACTTTTCAATTCAATTCAAATCTATGGATGGATGGATGAATGGATAGATAGATGGATGGATGGATGGATGGATGGATGGATGGATGGATGGATGAATGGATGGATGGATGGATGGATGAATAAATTATAACGACTATTGATATTTCTAATTTACTAACATTCTTCATAAAGGTCAAACTACAAACAAATTCTGATAATGTTAACGTTCGTAATAGACAAGTATTACAATTAATTAACGTGAATTTAACAAATGTTAATCATGGTTAAATATATAAATATATATATATATATATATATATATATATATATATATATTTATATATATATATATATATATATATATATATATATATATGATAGCTCATAAGGATATTATTGATTATCAATTAGATAAATATGTTAATAATCTTGATATCTTCATAATATCCAATGAGCGAATTAAAATAATAATAAAAATGTAAATTAAAATTTCTAATAGTAAGTTTAGACCTACATAGATTTGATAGTTTCATCCGATTTATTTCCACTGATGATTTTATCAGCCAGCTATAATCTTTTAGTTCATTATTCAAAATTATTCATATTTCTTTTAGTTTAATAATCTAATATATTATTATTTTTTAAATAATGCGTTTTTTATTCTGTTAAGATATCTTTTTATTTAATTTTTTGATTTTAAATCAAGCATTGTTTTAAAATAAACATTAATATACTCATAATACAGTTAACATAACATTAATAATAACACATCCTAAGTTCGTTTTATGATTTAAATACATGAAAATAGAACATTTCCTATTTTTAAAATTCTCTGTGAAATAAGAATTTAGAAATTTCATGCGTTTTTTTAGATACCACGAATGAAAACCATGGTACTGGTAATAAAATGGATAAAAGTAGAAAAACGGAGTCGGTGTTAGAACCCTATTAGATATAAATAACAAATATTTAATAATATAGAAAAAGCGTAAAAATGTAGTAAAAAAGATTTTAAAAAATAATAACATCTATACAAATGCTAGAAACAAATAAAAACTAAAAGCTACCAAAGAAGCCAGAAATATATTCATAGGTATTTTAAATATACTCTTGGGTATAGACGTACTTAAAATTCTTATAGAGTTTCTAGGTTAAATTTGGCTATTTTAATAAATTATTTTTTTCAGGCCAGACACCAAGATCTCCAACTATTGATGGAATTACAAAATCTAATTCTGCAAACTCAATGATCTTCGGTTGAGTTATTTACTTAATCAAAGTAACGGTGATATCAATAATATAAGTTTTGTCATCGGATAATATTACTATGACTAGCCTTAGTCAATATCCAGATATATAATATGTACTATTTCTATGCTATAGTCACTAAGAACAGAACATAGCTTATAAATGATCATATTTTTGGATAATATATGAAATTAAGCTTTGTATAAATTGAAAGCGTGAATCGGTGTTCTGAATAATAATAATATTTGCTACAACTGATACTACTCGAACAAGTCAATATTAAACTGCAAGTACTCGAAGACGATCACGGAACAGAAATTCATATTTCGAAAAATAATGTGAAATTGTGTGATATAATTTTAGAGACAACATTCCCACTATGGTATAGGGCTATTGTTCTAGCAACTCAATTTATAAAGGGTTAGTTTAGAAGCGATTTTAGGTTAATAACCCCAAAATAAGTAGCAGACTTGTCTGGAAATTGCATCAACATGAACTAGTGTACGTTTTGTTATTCTACCCGAAGTTAGATATTGGGAAAGTGATGGCGTCTTGTGATTCGAATTGCTCCAAGTATTGCAATTCACATTTATCCTGAAATTTACAATAATAATGTAAATGTATAACTGTTAAAATAACATTTATTGATTAAGACAGAATATAGTTTAATTAATTTTGTAGAATTATTAATGGCAATAACTTATGCAATAATATAAGTACCCGATACAATGTTACGAATATATATTTGTAAATGTTAAATAATTTATAAATAGTGATCAAAACTATATTGTCTTTATAGACTGTATTGTATTTTATTATTAATATTAAAGGGAACAATGCTCAAATTATATATTTACCAGATATTAGCGTCAATTAATACAAATTGACATTTCCGTATATTAATTAATAAAGTCGAACTTTTTCGAACCTTTTGTAATATGTCAAAAAATAATTGTTTACTGTTTTTTACGATTTTTCGTATTTCGAACATCTTGATATCTAAAATAATTGACCTTTATATATTTATTATTGATTCTCTATATATATGAACTTATATAGATCAATTTTCTATCAATCACATAATCCTTTCAGATAAGTGTTATTCATTGGTGTCATCTAGAATTATGCATGATATTGTTTGTCTATTATCGCTAATTATATTTTTCACTTCACTATTTAACTTCAAAATCTATGAACCATATAATAACAATTATTATTTTCATGTATTTAAATGGTTTAAAATTCTGATTTCTACAATATATTGGCGTAGTTTATGACAGGAGTTTGTATTATCTTATTGTATTGATATCATGATCCATCCGAAAATATTTCTTCATTTTTTAAATATAATTATTGCATTAAATTCTTTTAATTAATTATTATGGAGACTTTTTCCATATTTAATTTATATAATTTATTTAATATTTTTGAAATTACTTTATTTATAAACTACTTTCTATAGAAAGTAGTTTATAAATAAAGTAATTTCAAAAATATTAAATAAATTATATAAATTAAATATGGAAAAATCATATATGATGGATGAGGTGAATATGAATAATCGATAGTTAGTCTATATCAATCTTGTATTTAATTCGTATCAATATTAGAAATTCGATATTTAAATGATTCTCGTTAAATAGTTTATTAGATAGAATCCTTATTTATTTCGATAGTATTTCTGGCTATTATTTGGTGTGTGTAAATATTCCATATATTATATTATTATTTCACGTTTTTTATTTTACATATTAACTGTCAATTCGACTAATTAACAATTCCTTCCTATCTTTTTCGCATATATCTTAAATATATTATTGTGACTAATTTGTCCACACTGTAATTCATATTCAATTGTGAATATATACCAGTGTTTATCTGTCATTTTCACATTCCATCTAATTATAAGTACTCGGGATTTGAACTATGGAATTCTATTAGTATTTACATATTGTGAAGTTTTGTAATTTTTTGGATATCTTTGTTCTTTTGTATGTATTCAGTTTTATTTATTTGTTTTGTTTGTCTGTTATATTTATCTGTTTTTGACAATTATGCTCAATCTAAGATCATGTTTTTAATTAGAATATTTGACAATTTTATATTACTATTACTATTCTTTAATAGTTGTATCCTTTTATTCCAGTTTCTATTTATTATAATATGTGTATTTTGATACTAATGCAATTTCATATCAAACTAGATAAGTTTATTTAGTTATAATAATTTTTTTGAAATATAATGTTGCAAGTAAATATGTAGATAATATATAATAATATGAAATGTTGCATAGTTTCTATTATAGTATTGAAATATTATCAACTAGTAAACACTACAAGTAAATATAATTATTAAATATTAATTTAGAATAATAAGAGATATATATTTTCATTTAGTTTTAATTATTCCGTTATAATCTATTATATATATATATATTTATATATATATATATATATGCATATATATATATACATATATATGTATATATGAAATGTTTAATATATTTGTATTAATATGTAAAGTTGTCTAATTAACTATGCATTAAAAATATTATATTTATTGTATATTTAAAATAATTACATCATAATACGTATACTAATTTCATCATTTGGTTTTTTGAAATATTACATGATTTTAAAACTGGTTTATATACCCTAAAAACCTAATAATCCATGTAACCGGATAATATAACTATTTCAAATTTATAATATAATTAATTTAAATAAAATAGAATTATAATAGAGATTAAATACAAATATATTTTCACTTTTGTTATATAACAAAAAACTAAAATGAACTGGATGTTTATTGGGAATTTAATTGTTATATAATTAAATTAAATAAAAAAATAGATGATATAGTTATAATGCAAATCAAATTAATTTTCACTTTAAATATATATAACCAAAAAAACTAAAATCACAAGCGTGGTTCATATGTAGTTTATTATATATATATATATATACATACACACATACACACACACACACACACACACACACACACACACACACACACACACACACATACACACACACACATATATATATATATATATATATATATATATATATATACAATTATATATAAAATGAATCATAAATCCTACATATAGGAAAAAGTATTAATAATTCTTTTTATGATAAATTCAAATATGTTATAATAATCTTCCTAATATTTGTTATTATTTGTCAAATTATATCTTTGTACAGAAAAATAACTAGAAGGTAATATAATTTATAATGTATATATAATATATATAAGTAGTATAATTGTATTAGTATTGAATTATATTAAAAATAATCTTTTATAAAATTAGTATAATAATCCTATACAACAATTATAGTCGTCTTATATTAACATTTCAATAAATGTATTATATACCAATACGCATTTTAAGTACATATTATATAAGTAATACTTATTAATAGAACAACATATGATAACTAATGGTATTTAGTATTAGTACTCCGTACAATGTACGTCGTACGTCGCATAGTAATGTCTATTGTGGGAAATTACAATTCTATATAAAATCCACTTTTATATAATTGTTGAAATTATCTTGATTTTAGATCAATTATTTTACGAACAAAATGAAATGACATAGTATAATAACTTAATATTAATTACTAAAACTAATTAAATAATATTACGTAAATTGTACTATTTAATAAATAAGTATAATAACTTAATACTAATTAATAAAACCAAATAAATAAGTATACGTTATTAGAATTCTTTAATAAAACTAAATAAATAATATTACGTAATTAGTACTATTTAATAAAAATAATTAAATAAGATTACGTAATTAGTACATTTCAATAAAACTAAATAAATAATATTACGTAATTAGTACTATTTAATAAAAATAAATAAATAATATTACGTAATTAGTACTATTTAATAAAACTAAATAAATAAGTATACGTAATTAGTACTATTTAATAAAACTAAATAAATAATATTACGTAATTAGTACTATTTAATAAAACTAAATAAATAAGTATAAATAATTAGTACTATTTAATAAAACTAAATAAATAAATATAAGTAATTAGTACTATTTAATAAAACTAAATGAATAATATTACGTAATTAGTACTATTTAATGATGTGGTTAATAAAAACTAAATCACTTACTATAATATATATATATAGTATTTATATATACATAATTCTTACTATTTATTAAAATATCATATTAACGCCGAATTTATAAATTTTTATAATTTTTTATAAATTTATAAATTTCGTCCAATAAATATTATTTAGATCCTTATTACTATTAACTATTCGATTCTTTTGATTTAAACTTATATAACATTATATAACATTATATAACATTATATAACATTATATAACATTATATTAACATTATATAACATTATATAACATTATATAACATTATATAACATTATATAACATTATATAACATTATATAACATTATATAACATTATATAACATTATATAACATTATATAACATTATATAACATTATATAACATTATATAACATTATATAACATTATATAACATTATATAACATTATATAACATTATATAACATTATATAACATTATATAACATTATATAACATTATATAACATTATATAACATTATATAACATTATATAACATTATATAACATTATATAACATTATATAACATTATATAATATTATATAACATTATATAACATTATATAACATTATATTATATTATATAACATTATATAACATTATATAATATTATATAACATTATATAACATTATATAACATTATATTATATTATATAACATTATATTATATAACATTATATTATATAACATTATATGCCATTATATTATATTATATTCTAAATCAGTATTATAAATAAAAAGTAAATTGAATACTATTTATATAGAATACCTTTTAAAAAGCGTACGGCTGAATTATCGTTAACTTCAAAAGACTTAAAATCATATTCAGGTAACAACAGTCGCAATGTAGACACTAAAATCATAATTTAATAGAAAATTGGTGTACATTGTTCGCAATTCACTAAATATAAAAAATACATCTATAATCTTTCATATTTCACATTGAAATCATATTTATTAAAATTGAACTTGCGTCATAATAATCTATCAATCATATTTCAATATAAAATATTATAATTATAATAGTAATGATATTATTATTTATATTTACTGACAATTTAAATTATTTGTCATCAATTGATAGTAAATTATAAATGACTGAATATACAATTAAGTGAATGTGTGTTATTCGTTATCTAGGTATTATCACATACACACACCCCACACACACACACATACATATATACACACACCCCACACATACACACACACAAATACACCCCACACACACACACACATATATACATACACATACACACACACCCCACACACACACATACCTATATACACACACATACACACCCCACAATGCGTATATGTGTGTGTGTGTGGGGCCCACACACACACACACATATCTATACATATGTTTATATATATTATATATTAGGTAGATATAAACCCAGCATATTCATGTTTATCTGTACTTTGTAAATTAACGTATTTATCGTCAATTCTTATTTTTTAAAAGAAACTATTTTAATAATATTTATTTTTAAAATATAAAATATATATTATATAATTCTTGTATTAATTAATTCTTGTGTATTAATATTCTTAAAGCAATACATAATGTTAAAACTTAAATTAGATCAAATACACATTTAAAAAGTATTGTATAATAAACTGTTAATAAAATAGAAACATAATAGCACCAGTATAATAAACTGTCAATTAAAAGTAAATAAATAGTATGAACATACGGAGGTTTGTGCAAATACGAGGATATATATTTAAGCTGATTTTGAATAATCAACGAAAATAAATTAAGAGAATTTTATAATTTCGAAATGATTACAAATAATTTTAAATAAATTTAATAAAAACGAATTTAAGATGAAAGTAAAGAAAATAAAGGAGAGACAATTATGTCATTGCAGTAAACTCAATAAATATCTTTAATTAAAAAAAATATCAGATTATACAAAAAAAAATTTATAATAAAAAAAACAGATTTATTAAAAATCCCGAACACCCCAAAGAATCTGATTATAACAAAATATTTATTTATATATAACAATTACATACAACTCTAGTGTCTATTTTATATAAATAGAAAACTAAATTATATCCGTTAGCTATTTTTAAAAAATCTACAAAGTTATAAATACCATATTTTCTGACGGTGTCAAAATATATAATTATATACTTTTTAATGATATCTTTAAAATATCTTAATATTATATATTTACCTAATTAAGAAAATACTAGATTTATTGCTAATTTTTATTATTTTATATAATATATATTATAATGATTTATACTTTACACGTTTTGCCTACTTAACAAAAATATATATTTAACAAATATTATTCATAGACATGTTTACCGATAATTTTTTGATAAAATTAAAAAAACAATACCTAATTAAGTTTAATAGTATGCAATTGATTCAATTCAGTAGGAATGTATTAATACGTAATATATAAATTATAATTATTTTTGAGTAACACATATATATATGTGTGTATGTGTGTGTGTGTATGTGTGTGTGTTTGTGTGTGTATGTTGGCTAATTTGATTTACTAATTTAACTTTAAATAGTTGAGTATGTGAATTACCATATCGTAAAATTAGCATATTTATGTTTATATTCACTTATTTTCGACTTTTTATTTAGCAATTACGGAAATGAATAACTCAACCACTAATCAGAATGCTAATGAAAATATGAAATCTAATATAAACTAAATTAACAAGTTAATTTTTATAATTCAAATTTGATGAAATAATCAATGAATGTGTATTTAATAAAGTTTACATTTCTATGTCATTTTGTTAATATAATTATTATTATCATTTATTTTAGAATATAGAATATAAAATATATATATAAGAAAAAAATATTACAAGATATAAATTAATAATCCGTACAAATAAAACAAAATTATAACTAGATACATATAAACAAAACTAATTGTATAAATTTAGAATTCCCGTGTATATTGTACATTGTACATTGTACAGTGTACAATGTACATGGAGTTTATTCATTGTGAGAACCTAATAATTGAATGCATATACTTTCTTGTTATTAAATATACTTTTAATAATAGAGGTACATCACGTTGAATATATTTTACTATTGAAATCGTGATGCTAGTGAATACATTTTCTATTTCTGTGTGAATTTGAATTTATCCAATTCCTAAGTAACTGATTGTTTTTCAAGAATAATTAATTCATTGTATTCTCTAGATAAGGAGGATAGATAATTTGGTTTAATTGGATGATATACCGTTACTGGTTCCAAAGAAGTGCCAAATAATCATTTTTATAATATATATTCGTAAACATATTTTAGTAATATTTTAGTAATAGAGATAAATTATAAATCCGTTCTGTAATACAATAAAACGTATACATCACATTCGAGGAATATAAAACTTTGCCGAAGAAAGGACAAATTACCTTACCGCGTATTTTGCTTAGAATGACAAGAGATTATAAAATATTGTAATTAATAATTAATATCTATATAAGTAAGATATTTTACGTCATCAATTTAATTATATAATATGAGCAAAAGATTTAATTAGTTAATAATTATATAATTTGTATAATTTTATTTTATAAATCAATTAATACATTATAGGATATTAATCAAAATTATAGTCAATTTATATAAATACACATGAATATTTATAACTTTGAGGACTTTGAGTATACTTCTAAATTTTGCATTTCTAAAACCAATTAATAATATATTTTAAAAATACATGTGTATATACAATACTAAATACAATGTTATAAACTATATACAATACTAAATCAAATATTTTATATTTTAAATGTTATGTGTGAACTTATATTTAAAATACATATATGTATACCATATATATATATATATATATATATATATATATATATATATATATATATAACATTTAGAAGGTCATATATTTAGTTTAAGAGATCCTATGAAGAAGTTAGATTTCTATTTTTTCTATTAATTTAGATAATTATTGTGAATTTTAAATACATGTTTGTATGTCAGACATGTCGTGAGTGATATTTTATCTTATACAATATTGCATTTATAAAATTAATTTATTATTCTAGTAATATCCAAGACTAATCTTGGATATTACTTATATCCAAGAATATCCTACTTCAATAGAACCAAATTTAGATATTGCATAATTATCTAATTAACTCTAAACAGTTTAACCATTTAATATAATCATAGATTCATTCTGAATAACAGAGACAAATTAGATTATTTTTAAAATATTATTTAAACATAAATGATGCTGGTTTAGATTAAGCTAAACGTAATTAGTTTGGCTTATGGTTAACTCACTCGTCAAACCAGATGTAGTAATAGAGCAAAGCACACATGAAATGAATAAGACAAAATCGTATACACCACATATAATCAAAGTAGGTAGTTATAAACGTAACAAGTAAGTTTGAAGGTAAATGTGCAGTTGGCATTCAAACTGTATATATTCGGTAACCAAGAAAGTTATGAAAGTTATTAGCAACTACCAACACAAGTTATACCGGCGATTACATGCCCCTAAAAATGGAATCTCTGAAACCAGTAGAAGTTTAGATATAATGATATGCAATTAGATGATTCATCAGCACCCCCAACTTTCCCAGTCCAGATAAAATAAAATATTTACGAGTTACCATACCTAAATTAATCGATTAAAGAAGAACGCTATCGAATGCTATCCCGGATCTATAAAAAGCTTTCTGACCAAGGATTGTATACAATATACGTATATTCATATAGCTTATAGGCTGTGTAATAATCATTAATTATCAGTGGTAAACAAGACTCTTTAATTCCACATTTAGGTTATCTGCGAGGTTCAATCCGGGGTCAAATATATAAGTTGAATATAAGCTGACCACTGGGTAGTAACCAGAATACTTTAGTTTGGTTTTTATATTTTTTTTTTGATAAATATGCACGAATTAAATATATCTATGTTTAAAACAAACCATGGTTTGGGTTTACTGCAGTAAACATATTAAAACCAACTATTCCCGTATCTGTTATTAATTGTAACTATAGTTACCTTTAACTATATTACCTTTAAACTATAGTTAAATGTGATCATTATTGCGATTATAATTAATCAAATATGTCGTTAGTTCATAATGATCTACATGTTTAGGTGTCAATATTGCAGCATATATTAATATGTTTAATGTGTTAATAACATATATACTTATACAGTACATGAATAGACCATTGAATATTATGGAATTTAATATAATATCAGGAATATACCCATATATTAATTATTAGTGGTAATTATGACAGTGTCGGTAATATTATTTCTTGTACCGACCGAATAGAAGCTCTAATATTATTGAGTATATTATATTAATTTTTGATTCTACAAAATATTACATAACTATTACAAAGCTGTATTTAATAGGTTTTCAAATTAATAATTGAAAAGAGTTATTAATCTTATTAACTATCATCATTCATATATATTATGAATATTACTAATATTGTAATCTCTGGTTACCTAATATCAATCTGGATATATTGAATAATGATAACTATATATAGTAATATAACGTATACGATATAGATTATAACTTATAATCAATAATTTATAAATTGTAATTATAAGTAAATTATATTAAATTGAAATATATTTATATAAATTTTAATACAATTATAATGAACTTTTGTTATTAAATTCTGATTATGGATGTATTACTACAATTATAGTATATATTATTAGTAATAATTTATTACCTAGAATTATTATGAGTATTATTATGTAAGTCATTTCAACCAGGAATTATATTATATTAATAACCCATATTGACATGTAGTTTAGGATAATAATAATACATTAGTTGAATCAGGAAAATAAGTAATAATGCGTTAATAACTTTAAATTTAATAACATTATTAAATTAAGTCTATGTTTGTAAATAATCATTAATTATAGAATACATTATATATAAAAATTAAATTTATTTAAAATTATTCTAAATCCTTCAAAAATTATTATAGATAATAGGATAGATATTTGATAAATATTATTATTCTTTTATATGTGGTAAATTTGAAGTTTATGATTCATAAATATTACATATAATGTTATCCATAAGAACAATAAACGATGTAATTCACTTACTAAATGGTTTACCTGAATCGAAATATATAATACAATCAATGTTTAGTAAAAGTATAAATACATATGCAATTGTTAGACCTGGCATAGTTTCGAAAAAACGAAAGCTGCCATCGTGTATAATAAGACCCTCTTATGCATGTGGTTTTTTACGTAAACTTCCGCAGAAATCACCAAATGTTGAAATTAAAAGTGAGGGTCAAATTAAAAAAATGAAAAATGTATGCGCAATTGCCAGAGATATCCTTTTGGAAACTGGTTATTTTAAAAAATAGTCTTAATTTAACTTTATAATAAATCTAGATAAAAACATATTTAAATATATACTACTATAGTAATATATATATATATATATATATGTAATGAGGTCATTTACTTTTTAAGAGTGCTTCTTGATGCTTATAAATATTTATAGTTTTACAAAATTTAATAAATAATATAGATTTTATTTAAAATTTCCACTTCAAAATGTTAATAAATTCCATTTTAAAATATTAATTGTATTACCCGTAATAATTAATACTAGAGTTAAATATACATGGATAGTTTTTTATTGGATCTCGCATCACTAGAGGAGAAAGTAGTTGCGGGAGCCACGACCGACTCCATCGACGCCTTCGTGCACGAACGGTGCGCAACTCTCGGGGTCTACCCATCTCCGCTCGGATACCGAGGTTTTCCAAAGTCGGTGTGCACTTCGGTGAACAACGTCGCGTGTCACGGAGTCCCCGACGACAGACAACTAGTCGCCGGCGATATCGTCAACGTCGATATTACGGTGAGGCGGGGTTTAATAAGGCGACGCAGGCTCGGAGTTAGGTCGAGGTGCTGGTTGGTTACGGAGTACGGGCAATTATATCATCTCAACATATACAATTTGTTTTCAATGCGAACACTTTACCATAATAGCGTATAATATATAGATATAACACAGTTAACTCCGCTATCTATGATTATAATTGAATGGCTTGTTACATCTGTATCCGAGCCGACCGCGATGCGTCTTCTTACGACGTTTAGTAAAGCCCGCGTCTCGTTACCCCGCGAAGGTATTCAAAGACGGTTACCACGGCGATACGTCGTCGACGTATTCGGTTGGACGCGCGAACGCCGACGCCGAGCGTTTAATGGCGACGGCTCGACGGTGTCGAGACGAAGCTATCGCCGTCTGCGGACCCCGAGTGCCTTATCGTGTCATCGGACGCACAATCAGGTAACCCTAATGTTCGGCCTTATGAGATCCGGGACTCCATCTATTTATAGAATATTTACTTGGACGAATAATCTTACGGATATTCTTCATCGAATTCTAAGCTACAATTATTTTCATTTGTAATATTGTGTTCCTGATTTGTTATAATCACCTTATTGTTATAACCATCTATTGACAATATTATTGGTGAAATTGGTTATAGTGTAAATAATGGAAACTTTCTATATCGTAGAGAATATTCTTAATTTCTATAGATACTATGGTGCCAGATAAGGTTACCATAACAAAATATTTAACTAGATTTATATATCTATTATAGTATCTTGTAGGACATAGTATACTTCTGAACACACCTATGGGTGTACTCTTGTACTAGAGGTTTAGAACAATAGTTTATATCATGCCAATGCAATGTGTATCTCTGGTAGACTTAAGTAGGTTAATGTAGCTATGTAGATCGACGTGAGATGATTACAATGGTAGGAATAGATGTACTCATCTCGTAACGTCATTCTTCGCTGACGATGAACTACAATAGAATTTCACCTACGCAGGAATACTTGGCATTTCTGACGTTACAATAAGATTTTCATATTGTAGCATAAGCGTAATTAGAAACTAAAGTCTACGAAATAATGAACAAATTGACAAAATTATGTTTAACAATGCGTTTGCGTCTATATTCTTTATCCTGACCACTAGTGAAATAGCCGACAGACTTGGCATGGAGGTGGTCATGGAGTTTTGCGGGCACGGTATAGGCAGCCATTTCCACACGGCCCCCGATATCTTCCACGTCGGTTGGTTGATCCACCTTAACGCGATAACTGCAAGCGTAGAGCGATGTAAATATTGCTTAGATGCCGAATTGAGATCTAGGCACTTATGTTGTTAATTGTTTAGCCTTAATTCGCCAAATTTGGCTAATATTAGTCTAAATGGTATTCGATAATATGATGCAATATTGAGGCTAATATAAAAGATATCCTCGAGAAATAAGTTCCTATAATCGATGTCACATTCACTCAAATTATCTACCAATTTAGAGAACGATCAACCAGGAGTAATGCAAGAGAACACTACTTTCACAATAGGTTAGAATAATCATCTGTGATATAGTCGTAAGGTTTTATTAATGCAATAATGAGTTTAATCAAGATCGTTCTTAGTAAACAAACAAATATCTCAATATAATATAATGGACTAAGGACAGTACATCTTCGCTATTATATAATAATTTAACAATTGAAAATATATATTAATTGGTTTTATTATTTTATATATTTTATGTAGAATAATAATAAAGCAAATTATAAATAAATTATAAATATGGCATATATTCAATATTATGTAATTAAACAGAATTAATTGTAATGTAAAACTCAGATATAGTTCTACAAAATTATGTACGATCAATATAATGATAGAATTTAATTAAGACTAATTAACATATATATAATCAATTAACATGTCCGCCATTTTATATTATAGATTCACAATAAAGATAATGTAATACATAATTTCCTATTTCTGATACATTTAATACAGATAACAATAACAAGTAATGTTTATGTTTTTAGAATGCATTATAAATAACAATAAGGAAACGTTCCTTTAAAAAACATACAATACTAGAGATATTGTATCTACGTTAAAATCATTATAAATTTATATTATTTGTATTATTAGCGAAATGTAATTTCTAAATATGCATTCCCAATAAAGTGATTATTTATAGAACTATTTAGAAAGATTTGTCATTCCTTTAATTACGTTAGCATAGGTTATTATAGGTTACTATAGATTGCTATAGATTACTATAGATTACTATAGATTGCCTAGGGAGAGCTAAATGTGTCCACGGGACAATGTTTGCATTATAAAAACCACCGAAATGAATAAAAATATTATTTACTCGAATGTATATTAAATCATCTAGCTGTAGATATAATATTGAAATAGTTGTTGACAACAGTATCTACCATTAGGAATGCGACTCCATTAGGAATTTAACTGTTATGATATATTATCACGTGAACACAATATCTAACAGGTATAATATATTATCATGTTTACTGCTAGATCTAATTTTGACATTATATTATCATGTGAATATCAACAGACTTTATAATGTGTTAACGATACGATTAGCACAATAAATGTAAAACACTTTACATAAAAATCACAAAACATTCACCTTTGTTAGCCGTATTTGACCCATTATATCGCGAGGAGTAACAAGCAGATAGAACAATGTATATTGTTGTCCATTCCAAGAATACTGACCGCAGCTATTCGCAGAACCAATAATCGTCGACGGGGATGCGAGGATTTGTATCCTCGAGGATAAGTGGACCGCGGTGACGCTGGACGGCTCAAGGTCGGCTCAATACGAACACACGATATTGGTCAACAGCAACGGAGCTCAGATATTGACGTAATATGTTGCAGTTGTACTTTTTAGTAATTCTATGTTAACAGTCATAAGTTTTAATATAACTTAAAAATACACCTCAATTTATAGAATATTATTTATTTCATAGAATGTATAATTATTTTTGACAAAGAAAAATATAACCGCAATTTCTAACTTTAATACTATGTAAATGATTGTTTAGTTTGAAATTGAAATACATTGCTTCAAAAATATAAAATAATTAAGATATTCAACAATAAAGTATTGTAATTGTTTAAATATTAATTAATTAATATTAAATAACTAATTAATGATGTATCCCTGAAATATATTTATTATATCTTATAGAAAATAATGATAAATGCATTTTTTTGATATAAAAATTAATAGTTATTTTTTTGATTTAAAATATTAATTAATATTTATGCATTATGTAGGTTATTGTTATATTATTGTTATATTCTATTCATTATATAATGTGTAGAATAACACATAATATAAGAATAATATAAAATTTCTCACATCATTTTGCATAAATTTATTTTTTAGCAAAAAATATATTCCTTAAATAACAAATGATTTCATAAAAATATGAAGAGGGTATTACCTCTTAAATAACTATACCATTGGTGGCATGGTAAAACACGTGTTCACGTCCTCGAAATACGTCTTGGTCGCTACGTAGATCTACACACTCAGAGTACACACAGAGATGTACGGGTCGTACACATACACCGATGTAGAAAAGGGTTGCGTAATGTGAAAGTGATTTTTGAACAGATAAAATTAGTCGCGGGTCTATTCTGCCGTATATTTAAACTCCGGCGCGACTGCAAAGACTACAGGATACAGCATTTCCACGACCGCGATTTCGTAGGCCTCACGTTCATTTCGCGTACGATTTCGATGAAAACCTCATTGACGTTCTGTGTGTTCTTCGCAGATGCCTCGATAATGGGGCAGCCCCAGTGCTGGGCTAGTTCCTGACCTTCGGCTATGGTGACCTGAGGGACGGGAGATGCAAGCTTAGCTGCAGCGACTGCACACAGCAGAGATGGAGTTATATTAATATTAATTTTATAACTCAGAAAATGGTATTGAATTATTATATTATAAATCAATTTGCGTTGACATTTTATTGATAATACAAAACTAATATTGAAGCAGTTAATTTTACTTGATATTTGAATTGAATATCGATGATATTTATAATTGTACGAAATTCGAAAAAGAATTATTTTATATATAGAAAATGAACTTGTGAACAATTAATGATGAGAAAATGTCAAATTACCTTAATGTAATAATTACCCCCATTGTATACAATATTTATAATTAGAACAATATAAATAAATACAATAGTACGTTACATAATATTAAAAAAGATTAATTTCGCGTAATAGTTTAGCAATTTGAAATTATAAAGCTCATGGCAACTCAATATTAACCTCTCTTTGGTTTTCGAGGTCAACCTTGTTCCCAACTAATAGGAGAGGCACTCGATCGGAACCCTTCACCCGTGTAATCTGGGTTTTCATGTTGTGAATGTCCTGCATTTATATGCAGGAATTATATAATATGTCCGTACTTATATTTATACCTTTTCAAAGGCATGTCAAATCGATTTTGTTCTAATATTAGATTAAGAATAAAGAAATACATCGTATAGGAAAAACATAATTTTAGGTAGAATTATGCCAATTTTTCATATAATAGACAATATACTGCAGTAGAGTACAAAAACTAAGTATAGGATAAAACTAGAACATTTGAAATTTAGAAATACTTCCAAATCTTTTATCCATAAAATCGAATGTCAAGCTATATCGGTCAATTTACCTGAAATGTTTGATTGTTGGTGATGCTGAATATAACAACAAAACCTTGACCATTTTTGATATAGAGGTCACGCATCGAAGCAAACTGCTCGGTTCCGGCAGTGTCCAATATTTCAAGGACACCGGGCACTCCGTCCACCTGGTGTGAAAGGTGAATATTAAACTTTGCAATGGAAACATCTTTCGATGTTGAATAAATATAAATAATCAAAATATACCCAAGAAATCATAAAAACCATGTTTATTTTTTGCTATACACTTTTCGTTATTTAAGATAAAATAGTTATATCATCATTCTGAGTATTGAATTAATTAGCAAATAACATATTAATACGCTGCTATAATATTATATATATAGAGCAATTAACACTCTGAATCAATATAATGTCTATATAGGTAAGCATATACACAATTTTCTACAATCTCCATTAGTAATAAACGGGTAATAAATCAATAGAATAATTGCATATAACAGCAAAAGTATATTTTATCAATTGAAAGGCAATGACAATGCATACGTCACGGCATTGGTCTGTATAGAGAGAGAAAGAGTGAGGGAGGGTGAGAGAGAGAGGGAGAGAGAGAGAGGTAGAGAGGGGAGGGGAGGTAGAGAGAGAGAGAGAGAGGGAGGGTGAGAGAGAGAGGGGAGGTAGATAGGTAGAGAGAGAGGGGAGGTAGAGAGAGAGAGAGAGAGAGGGGGAGGTAGAGAGAGAGAGAGGGGATGTAGAGAGAGAGAGAGAAGGGGGAGGGAGGTAGAGAGAGAGAGAGGGGGGAGGTAGAGAGGTAGAGAGAGAGGGGATGTAGAGAGAGAGAGAGAGGGGGGAGGTAGAGAGGGAGAGAGAGGGGGGAGGTAGAGAGAGAGAGAGAGGGGGGGGAGGTAGAGAGGGAGAGAGGTAGAGAGAGAGAAAGAGAGAGAGGGGGGAGGTAGAGAGAGAGAGAGGGGGGAGGTAGAGAGGGAGAGAGAAAGAGAGAGAGGGGGGGGGTAGAGAGAGAAAGAGAGAGAGAGAAAGAGAGGTAGAGAGAGAGAGAGAAAGGGGGGGGGGACAATAACATATAGATAACCACCTCTGAGTGCACAGCTAGTAGCGATTCAGTTGAATAATTACAACTGTCATAATTAAATATTCATAGAGGATGAATGAAGATAAACAATTCCTACGAATGTTCATCGGGTAGAGACTTGCCTGTGTCAATCAACTGCATTCAACCTCTACCCCTACTGTACCCCCACTATACACTTACTATACGTCCACTCTACACTTACTATACGTCCACTCTACCCTTACTGTACCCCCACTCTACCCCTACTCTATTTTCATTGTACCCCTACTCTATTTTCACTGTACCCCCACTCTACCTTCACTGTACGCCCACTCTACACTTACTATACGTCCACTCTACCCTTACTGTACCCCCACTCTACCCCTACTCTATTTTCACTGTACCCCTACTCTATTTTCACTGTACCCCCACTGTACCCTTACTGTACCCACACTATACTCTCACTGTACCCACACTCTACCCTCACGATACCCCCACTCTACCCCCACTATACCCTCACGGTACCCCACTCTACCCTCACGGTACCCCCACTCTACACTCACTGTACCCTCACTGTACCCCCCACTCTACCCTGACTGTACCCCCACGGTACCCTACACTCTACCCTCACTGTACCCTACACTCTATCCTCACTGTACCCTACACTCTATCCTCACTGTATACCAACTCTACCCTCACTGTACCCCCACTCTACCCTTACTGTACCCACACACTACCTTACCTGTACACCCACTCTACCCTCACGGTACCCACACTCTACCCTTACGGTATCCCCTCTCTACCCTCACGGTACCCCCACTCTATCCTTACTGTACCCTACACTCTATCCTCACTGTAACCCACTCTACCCTCACTGTACCCCCATTCTACCTTCTTTACTCCCACTCTACCCTCACTGTATCCCAACTCTACCCTCACTGTAAACCCACTCTACCCTCACTGTACCCCCACTCTACCCCTACTCTATCTTCTCTGTACCCCCACTCTACCCTCACTGTACCCTTACTGTACCCACACACTACCTTACCTGTACCCCCACTCTACCCTTACTGTACCCCCACTATACCCTCACGGTACCCCCACTCTATCCTCACTGTACCCTACACTCTATCCTCACTGTACCCTACACTCTATCCTCACTGTAACCCCACTCTACCCTCACGGTACCCACACTCTACCCTCATTGTACCCCCACTCTACACTTACTAAACTCCAACTCTGCCCACACAGCAAACCTTCGTAGTTTACGTATCCTGGATATGGTGAAATGACCAAATAATGGTCAATTCATTGGACAATAAGCAGATTACGTCGTGCAAGTTGTGGTCAGTTGGTTCACACACGAGTAATAAATGATTAAAAATGACAACTTTTCTATGCAGATTAATACGCAAGTAAAGTAGATCCATGTGGATCCATATTAGGCTGACAATATATGATAGAATCACTGAAAAATAAATTGATATAAAATATATTAATCACTGTACTATTCAATTAAACGAGATTCCGATGATAGATATAGTATTATAGTATTTAGATAATAGCATAGGCTATGATAGAGACATTTACAGTACATTAGATATATAAACTTTGATATAAAATATTTAATTGCATTGAGAAATTTAAGCTACAAAAATGTGAATATTCGCATGACAGAATGTTTACTTAAAAGTAAATAGTAAAGTAATTACTACCAATTAACTACTAAGAACCGAGGTAATTAAATAACTGCTGTGTCAAATAATACTCAACGAGGATTTTAATTTAGATATTTGAAGATTAAGGAATTCAAAATACAATTCACAGTAGGTAAAGCATGTTTCAGACCACATTACAGGTTAAGAACTACCCTCTCTTAACTATAATCGCATCTAGATGCTAATGCATTCGTATGTGTGTTGCGAGAGCATTTAGTGCGAAACCGAATAAAAGATTAAAGATAATCTAAGCACCAAGTTTCTCCTCGAGATCTACAAAATACATAAGTACAGTAATATTTCCACATTTGTGTGAACTTAATTAATGGCAAATGGCAGCATAGCCCCGAAGGATCTAATCTCGACGCGATTTGATATATAGAGTGTACTAATAACTCATAAGTCGTGTATAAACACCGCTACTATACAGTGTTCGGAGATGGTTATTAATGCGTTCATATCAGATAAGAACGAGATGAATATTGTAAACACAATAATTATTAACAATGATATTGCATAACGGGTTACCGTTTAAAGTTACAATATTACTATAGTACATAAATTTGGAAGTAAAGAAAATCAATATTTATAAAGAAATAAACATAAACAATCAAATAAGAAATTAATCACTGAATAAGAATATGGTGAGATGATTTTAAACTTTAGATACAAAATAAGTAAATTGATTAAATGTAAGTATTATAAGTATATAAAATAGAATTATAAATTACGGTATAATCTGAAGCTTTTAGAGTGTAATGTTTTTAATATATAATCACAATACCCCAGAGCTACGGAGTGGAATCGTGATTCATTGGCTGGTAATCATTGAAGCGTGACTGGTGACAATTGCTTTCGATACCAATAAAATCTCACATAACACAATCCAAAAATAGGATATACATTATTATGCTTTGTCTATGGCTTGACATATTTACGTTATATATATTATATATATATATATATATATATATATATATATATATATATATATATGTCATAGTGATGGTACCCTCAGATATGTTCTATAATGATGAGGTAATGATGAGGCTAGCTACAGCTATTTAATGTAACTCGATAGGCCAGTGAGTCAACCCAACACTACAAAACTGGCCACTCATTACATCAGCTTGTGAATGAAAAGAAAAGTCTCAGTGTTCGAGTCTAGACATGAATGATACGAGTAGCTAGGTTGAGTAGAAAGTAAATGTGGTAGATACTGATTGAAAGTAGATGTGGTAGATACTGATAGAAAGTAGATGTGGTAAAGAGTAGAAAGTAGATGTGGTAAAGAGTAGAAAGTAAATATGGTAGATACTGATAGAAAGTAGTTGCAGTAGACAATAGTAGAAAATAAATTTATTAGACAAGAGTAGAAGTAGATGTAGAATACAGTAGTAGAAAGTAATTAAAGTAGACATCGGTAGAAAGTATTGTATTAGATAGTAGTAGAAAGTAGCTGAAGTAGTCAGTAGTAGAATGTAATTGAAGTGGACAGTAGTAGAATGTAATTGAAGTAGACAGTAGTAGAAAGTAGTTGTTGTAGAAAGTAGAAGTTAAAGTAGAAATTAGTAGCTGAAGTAGAAAGTAGTAACTGAAGTAGAAAGTAGTAGCTGAAGTAGAAAGTAGTAGCTAAAGTAGAAAGTAGTAGCTGAAGTAGAAAGTAGTAGCTAAAGTAGAAAGTAGTAGCTGAAATATAAAGTAGTAGCTGAAGTAGAAAGTAGTAGCTGAAGTAGAAAGTAGTAGCTGAAATAGATAGTAGTAGCTGAAGTAGAAAGTAGTAGCTGAAGTAGAAAGTAGTAGCTGAAGTAGAAAGTAGTAGCTGAAGTAGAAAATAGTAGCTGAAGTAGAAAGTAGTAGCTAAAGTAGAAAGTAGTAGCTGAAGTAGAAAGTAGTAGCTAAAGTAGAAAGTAGTAGCTGAAGTAGAAAGTAGAAGTTAAAGTAGAAATTAGTAGCTGAAGTAGAAAGTAGTAACTGAAGTAGAAAGTAGTAGCTGAAGTAGAAAGTAGTAGCTAAAGTAGAAAGTAGTAGCTGAAGTAGAAAGTAGTAGCTGAAGTAGAAAGTAGTAGCTGAAGTAGAAAGTAGTAGCTAAAGTAGAAAGTAGTAGCTGAAGTAGAAAGTAGTAGCTGAAGTAGAAAGTAGTAGCTGTAGAAAGTAGTAGCTAAAGTAGAAAGTAGTAGCTGAAGTAGAAATTAGTAGCTGAAGTAGAAAATAGTAGCTGAAGTAGAAAGTAGTAGCTGAAGTAGAAAGTAGTAGCTGAAGTAGAAAATAGTAGCTGAAGTAGAAAGTAGTAGCTGAAGTAGAACGTAGTAGCTGAGGTAGAAAGTAGTAGCTGAAGTAGAAAGTAGTAACTGAAGTAGAAAGTAGGAGCTGAAGTAGAAAGTAGTAGCTGAAGTAGAAAGTAGTAGCTGAAGTAGAAAGTAGGAGCTGAAGTAGAAAGTAGTAGCTAAAGTAGAAAGTAGTAGCTGAAGTAGAAAGTAGTAGCTGAAGTAGAAAGTAGTAGCTGTAGAAAGTAGTAGCTAAAGTAGAAAGTAGTAGCTGAAGTAGAAAGTAGTAGCTGAAGTAGAAAGTAGTAACTGAAGTAGAAAGTAGTAGCTGAAGTAGAAAGTAGGAGCTGAAGTAGAAAGTAGTAGCTGAAGTAGAAAGTAGTAGCTGAAGTAGAAAGTAGTAGCTGTAGTAGAAAGTAGTAGCTGAAGTAGAAAGTAGTAGCTGAAGTAGAAAGTAGTAGCTGTAGTAGAAAGTAGTAACTGAAGTAGAAAGTAGTAGCTGAAGTAGAAAATAGTAGCTGAAGTAGAAAGTAGTAGCTGAAGTAGAAAGTAGTAGCTGTAGAAAGTAGTAGCTGAAGTAGAAAGTAGTAGCTGAAGTAGAAAGTAGTAGCTGAAGTAGAAAGTAGTAGCTGAAGTAGAAAGTAGTAGCTGAAGTAGAAAGTAGTAGCTGAAGTAGAAAGTAGTAGCTGAAGTAGAAAGTAGTAGCTGAAGTAGATAGTAGTAGCTGAAGTAGATAGTAGGAGCTGAAGTAGAAAGTAGTAGCTGTAGAAAGTAGTAACTGAAGTAGAAAGTAATAGCAGAAGTAGAAAGTAGTAGCTGAAGTAGAAAGTAGGAGCTGAAGTAGAAAGTAGTAGCTGAAGTAGAAAGAAGAAGCTGAAGTAGAAAGTAGTAGCTAAAGTAGACAGGTATTTATTATAGGTTGTTAGTAAGAGGTATTCATAGGATGTAGAATTTGAGTATAAACATAGAGTGGTTCATAGGTATTGGTGATAGCTGTGGAATGTAATTATAGGGGTAAGTTTAGGTGTAAGGGCAAACCTATGGGCATAGGTTTATAGATAGATATCTTCTTCTATAAGACGTATAAGGAAATGGCTGTGGCAGGTAGATGTAGATGGTATAGTGACAAGGTTGTAATAGAAGGATTCGAATAGGTATTAGATACAAGGAGCGGGTACTTGGAATAGCCCCAGCGCAGGAGTAGGCCAGCGATAACATCTCAGAGAGAGAGAAAACAAAACTGATTAACATTGATTTGCTAGCACGATACAAACAATTCAAGTCGTACATAATATATCCCATTAACGTATATATTATATATATACACTAAATAGTCTGTTTACATGTGAGCATGTCACATTGTATATGTACTGGTGCAGACCCTCAATAAATATGACCACAATTGTAGATTAAATACAACTAATTATGTAAGTAAAAACTAGAAAGTTCAATTGGATTTCTAAATACTTTATCTTACTACAAATATGCATTTGGTATGGAACACATACATATACACACACATAACACATTATATACCATTATTTGTCAATTTAAGTACAGCAATCATAGTATATATTGTATATATTATATATGAATATAATTATAATTTAATTAACTAACTATTGTCTAGTTTTTAGCATTGTTTTTTAGCTTATAGTTTTGTGAACACATCAAATTATTTTATAAAAATCTCTAATAGCTATGTTTTAGTTGAACAAGTAACTTCTGTACATTTTCTATCATTTATTGAATACAAAATAATATTCTTCAAAAACAAATAAAATATATTTTCACTTTATATAACACAAAACTGGATATTTTCTAGGATATTGTTATTTTTTTATAGTTTTATTAACCCAACAAATAATCATTTATTTTTTCATTGCATATTTTCTTTTATATTATTTTGTATTATTGTTTGCACAAAGGATATTATATAACTATTACATCGCTGTGTTTACTACGTTTATATAAGAATTTGTAATAGTTACATCATCTGATAATGTACAGATGATGTAACTAGACTAGACTTTTATAAAAAGAAATATATATTCAAATTGCTTCATGGAAAATAATAGAGTTAGTATGTAGTAAACATGGTATCTATAATGAAATAATAATACAGATGTGTTATATAGTATTTAAGATATTGGTTTAATTAAATACTTAAGAATTTGCAAAACTGGGATTTCATGTAAATAATATATTATATATAGTATAATCTAGTATAAGAATTAGATTCAATAACAATAAATAATGTGGGCACAGTACCATAGAGATTTTTTTCCATATTAAGATATATATCTGAATAAATGGTGACATTTGTATATATAAACTCATCGCTATAACTGAAACTTTATTTATACAGTGCTATAGACGTTTAATAAAGATAATAAAAGTTTAAACTAAATTAAAATAAATGTATTTTTCATAAATATCTATAAAAAGTTTCAAATAGAATATACTAGATCTAATAGATATAATATAAGGGGTATAATATATATGAAATAAGAGACCAAACTGAATATTAGAGGATTAAATTAATTAAATACATCTAGAATTATAAGATATTTATCAAATTCTTAAGGTGCGTTGCAATGTATGGCAACTTTCCGGAAATTTAGATTATATAGAAAATAATATTAGAAAAAATTATTCTATAGAGAAAATAATGTTATAGAGAAAATAATATAATAGAGAAAATAATACTATAGAGAAATTCTATAAAGATTTTATAACATGGAAAGTTCTTTAATATCTTTACAACTTATTTGGAGTATAGAAAATTACTATAGTCATAACACTATCTAAATATATCATTTGTAATAGATGCATACTTTCAAACATGTTATATCTGTGTACAATACACTATCCATGTCCAAAACAAATTCTATCTTTAGATACACAATAATTTGAAAAGACATGAGATGGATCTTATAATTTGTTTTGATTATTCATTGCATTATATTTTTTAAATATATTGTTGCAATCTATATTTCACCAAAATAGCCGTGTTACCATAGCAACTAATAATTAAAATACAAAATAAACATAGATTATTGATAATAATTGATTCAGCATATAACTATTTTAGATATTTGATCACCATTTAAAAATGAAACATGTTTAATTCTAATTTTCGTTGAATTCATGATTAAATGAAATAGTTGTCGAAAATAAAACAGAACTTCACCGTATTCCATCAAATGAAAAAGCACTTTATCTAACATAAAATATATGAATTCACAATATAAATTATTTATAAAATATAATCTTGTAATCAACAAATACCTATAATTCATTTCTAATTTATACAAAGTTACGCATGTGAAAACTGCTGTCAAAATGAATATATTTATAATTCTATAAAGTGATTTTAACTAAATAATATTACATATGGTGGTTAGCAATAACAATATCAATATATATATATATTGTATAAATGATATCAAAAAATGGCGAACAAATTATAATTAGTATTATGATACATAGTTATTATTTTCATGGCAGTTCATACATATTTTAAATTACAATTATATTTATTGTGTTTATTATCTAATAAAAGTTAAATTTTAAACTTTATATATATTACAAATATGAGGATATATTTATTAACCTATTAAAAATAAATTATTTTTAATAAAAATAACTAATTTTCCAGGAAAAAGTGATTTTACCTGCAAATTTATCTAATACATTGTTAAAAATCCTAGGGCTATCATATATTTAAACATTAGATAATAGCCAGGAGGTTATTACAAATACGTACATGTATCTAAAGTCTGATATCTAATACAAATATAACATAGATATGCATTATTTATATATGAATTTATCTATTTTAAAATACTATTTACTGTTTTAAAATAATGTATTAGAGAAAGTTATGATCATAATATACAATACTAAATGAACAGGAAATGTAATAATTCATTTTATATTAAGATATATTTATAAATAGAAATGGCACTTATTTAATGAGTTAAAATGTAATGTAATATGGTATATGTGAAATAAGTCAACAAGTTTCTATATCAATAAGTTACTCGGAATGACCATTATACCACGTTCAAGTGAATAACTGTACAATGTATAGTTTACATTACTATTTATATGGTTACGTATAGAAATGACATTATGCGTTCTTCTGAATACAAAGATTAAATATGTTAACATATTGGGAAATACACATAGTTTCAACTTATTTATTATGTAAGAATTTATACATATATATATATATATGTATATATAAATATATATATATAAATATATATATATAAATATATATATATATGTATATAAATATGTATAAATATATATATATATATAACTATGTATAAATATAGTCTTTTGTAATAAATTTATAATATTAACTAGTGTCTATATGTTTATAGAATAAAGCAAAATGCCATGCAATAGATAGTTTAATTAACAAAGATCTTCTTTACTTGCTTATTTGTTTACCCCAATAAAACTTACGATACAATGAACCACATTTATATTATTTGCTGATGATATAAATGTATTGTTATAAATAAATTATTAGTTCAAATAAAATATAAATTGTAATATGTCTGAAATTTAACAAAACAATATGATTTCATTTAAGAATAATGTAAATCTTGAAATTAGCTTAAATAATTAATAGTTAAGCCATGCTAGATAGATTTGGGAATGATTATTGATACTGATCCAAAATGTAAATACCATATGGTATAATACAATAAAACTAATGTCAAAAACAAAGTATTACATATTTTATGGATTATAGATTTGTTTTCGCATTTGCACACTCAATTATAAAATTATATAAGGCTTTTTATTACCCACATATAAATTATTGTATTCAAGGGTTACATTTATAAATCAAATTTAAACTTTATTTATATAATCCAAACAAATATTTTAAAGATAATTTTTGAATATTAAAAATTGGATTACTCTTCAATTGCATCTTCAATGATAATAAAATATTAATATTACATTATTTGTATTTATAGAACATCTATGTACATTTAAATACTTATTTTTTTAATTGTGTCATCCTATATATGTAGACACGATTGTCAGCAATTTTAAATTGAGTCTTACAAAGTGATTTAATGCTAGAAATGATAGTTTTAAGTAAAAGTTTATCAATAAGTCCATATTGTCAATGAAATTATTTAAATATGTATATCAGATCAATATATTATTTGCATCTGTTTTGAAATACTATAAAGACTCTTCTTTTAAATGAATAACTTTACTTTTATCTCTATTAATTGAAAATTATTTTAATTATAGAATTCTGTTCACATTTATGATATATTTCAGGTACTCATAGCGTTTGTTCTTTAAAATATACTAGGATTTCAAAATGTATTCACATTTAAATTTTATTTTGATTTTTTCCACATAATTATATTTTAGATTTTCACATTTTTATAGCACTATAATCTTATTCTAATCATATTTAACATATTATTATAAAATTTATATACATCAATTATTTCTTATTGTATAACATCGTTAGTTGGTTAATTTATAATTATATTAATTTTCGTTTGTAATTATATTGTATAATGATAATTAACAAAATTATATGCAAATAATTGAAAATTAATATAAATTACAAAAAATATCAAAACTTAATTTTAACAAGATGTAAACAGAACAAATAATTCAAATTTCAAACATCATTTATATATTTTATATATTGAGATGATATCGATAAACTAATATATATATACTATATATATATATTAGTATATATATTGATATATATATACTAATATATATATATATCAATATATTCACGGGGCTTGTTTCCGAATCTAAATACAATATTTAACAATATAAAATAATATGATAGAGAAGAGATATCTATAAAGATTCAGATTGGTGAAATGTTAATGTTAATTACTATAATATTTCTTTTAAAAAAGAAATATAATACATTGTAATACTTTTTTAATATTGGTGACATTTATATAGGATTATATAATTCATATATTATAACTAAATATGTATTAACATTGTATATTTACACAAACTCTACCAAATGACATTACAATTAACAATAATGATTGCTAAAGAAAATGATGTAATAGTTGATGAAAATCCTTTCACATTAAAAAAATTATTAGTTAAAAGAAATATGTAAACGAAACAAATAAAATTATATATATTGTTTTTCGTGTAGTTGTGGTAAATTTAAATTATAAACTTATATATATTTATCAAATTTTTACAGAAAAATCATTAATAATCTTTTAATTACATATTTTATATAGAGCAGAAGATATTAATAGAATAACATTACAATAATTGATAAATGGTGTTGAATTATAATTTTGAATTAAATCAGCTGTATCCTAGTATTGACTTTTTTTACATTTGAAAAAAAAAATTAAATCATACCTATATGATACAAAAATTCATATGTAAAATGTAAATCATATAAATATGCATAACAGTGCAGAAGTATTAGCAAATATAATTTTAAATATAAATTAACACCCATTTAAAATATAATTAACTAAATAAAATACTATATTTATATATCTATATATGTGATATAGAATGACCCAAAATTGATTAGTTTCAAACCTCAATTTCTTTCCTATAGAAGTCTTCGATAGTAGGATCATATTTCTCCATAAACTTGCCAGAAACAAATTTTACGGTTAGTGCAGATTTTCCGACACCTCCACTACCTAATACTACAACTTTATATTCCCGCATTGTTGGCTATTTATCAAATCATTATTGAGAACTTTGTAAATAAAAGTATCTCCCGAGTTAACCTAAATAATGAATATAGTGAATAATTTTTTTGTATTATTTTAATAAATTATAATTTAAAAATATAAATATATATATTTAAAATAGATCAATGAAATATTATTACAATTTGATTAATAATATAATAGAGTACTATATACAATATCTAATGTATAATATGACTATAAGTGTTATCATGTTCTAAATAACAGGTGAGTTATTTTATAATTTTGTTGATTTGTAATAACTATCTACATTACAAATCAATAAAACTAAAGAATTATTTGAAGTGTGTATGATAAACATATAAATACTTTGTACATATATATACTTATAAAATAAAAATAGTAAATACCGAGGTAACAAATATATTATTTTTATTAATAATAAATATTATATATTTTAAATATTTATTTAAATATATTTTATTTATAAAGAAATAACCTATATACAAACTACTTTATATTAATTTATTTAAAATAATATTGTTAGAATTGCTTAATTATTAAATATATAAAAGTATTTACCTATAATACAAGATGATATTAAAACAATTATTAGATATCAAGTTTAAAATTCCAATTAAAACTTCCTTTTTTATAACCTTTGACCCATAACTATCGAACCCAAATAAAATATAGAATATATTAGGATATATTATTAACTTAAAATAATCAATGTAATCGATTGCATACTAAATCCTATATAGGTGAAACAAAAATATGTTTATAATATTCTTATAATTCATAAAAATTAATGTACTCTAAATAAATAATATAATAAATAGTAATCTTATAAATGCCATTTATAGATTTTTATGGATAGAAAATAATGTATTTATTATTTATAATAAATACATATTTTTGAGTACACTGTACATTTTAACTGCAGTATAATAAATACGTTTTATTTATATTTTAAATGCGTATCAATAACGTCTAGTAATATATATGATAGTATATATCTATCATTAATATTTGACTTAATAATAAATGCAAAATTCATGTGTATCTTATATTATAGTTATATTTACTATGTGACAATTTATACACTCAACAGGAATGTTACATTATATTTCAAACTTCAAATATTATATAATGTATAATTCTACTGTGACTCACAATTATCTTTAAACAATTATCTTTATACAATTATCTTTAATACAATAGCAAAGCTTTCCTCATTATGTATACAAATTAAAATATAGAATTGAGTACACTGTACATTTTATATGGGAATATACCATATATTTATACTATTTATTTGTTTCTGTATATGTTTTACGAATATTACTTATATATATCTCATTTAGTATGCCTTATACACATGCTACGTGATCCATTGTTTATAGCATAAATGGACAATTATTCTGGATAAAAAGTCCACAAGATCATGAATGATTACAGTAATATCGAAATCTTCTAAATACGATATATATTCGTGTATAAAGAGATTATAAATATGAATAAGTATACTAATGGAATATAAAAGGAAATAAAACAGCTAACAAATTAAACATTTGATATTTAGAGTTAACTAAATAATAGCGTAATATAGTAACTATATGATATATATGTATGTATGTATATATCCTATCAATTTTATAAGATATATCCTCTCAGAACTCAATCTCCGATTACATCTACTCCATTAAACACTTGTTATTCCACTAATGATTTCATCATTAATCCTAATAAACCAGAAACTATATTTCTATATATTTGTTCTTATAAAATCTTATATACTCGATCAATTATCCTTAACATTAGAAATAGAATTATAAATTTGTTTAACCCTTCAAAAAAACAATTATCTTTGACAGGTGTTTAAATTATTGTTATGATTAGAAATAAAATAAAGCTGAATCTAGAAGAATGAGTTATTTTTTAATTTAATAAATCCGCTCATTTTAATATCCATACAAATAAATACTTCTTAATAATTCATTTGAAATCATTATTTTCTGATTACAATATTCATCATTACGCCATTTATTACATTTCAAGTCTTCCAATAAATTGCACCTTCTGTTTCACCAATTCACATTCGCGGTATATTGGTATTTTATTATAATATATGGAATAGTTAAGTATATACTTTGAGTAGTTAATTATCCCATTTAAGTAATCAATCAACAATATTAACTATAAATAATTTTAACTATTCATGAATAATATTCTACCCACAAATTGCAGATGTTTTGTATTGTTATTTTCGTTATTTCTTCAAAATGAATTCATATCAACTTTAGTTTATCATATTTCTTTGTAGAAAAATTTCTTTGTATAATACATTTTATGAGAAAAATGATTATTACAAAAAACGATTTCATTTTCACTGATAAGTATTCATTTTATGTTCAAATTTAAGTTGGAATATTATAAAATAGATATTATTAAGTTCAAAATAATAAGTATATAAATATAATTAAATAATACTTAAACTGCTATCGATTATTATGAAAATCTCGTATTATATAAATAATGAATGTATTTACAAATTATACTTTTGACGGACGAATAGTTAAAATTAATTATGATACTAGTTTATAATACTATTATATTTATTAAGTGTATCCATGGAAGGTATAGATATTATTATTTTAAAATACACCCTTTACGAACTTACTATAAATCGTATAGTATAATGTTAGCTTAATACGTTATTTTGCGAACTATTACTAATTGATAACAACATATTTAATATATTGTATTTGGGTTATTTTTTTATAAATATATAACCCAAGTTCAACATATTAAATAAGTTACGATACATAGTCCTTATATATCAAGACATACTATCTACATGTAGAGAATACACATTGCATTATACCAATGCAGGCGAAATGTACTGCAATCAGTTCAGATTTTCGACTACATTAGAAATATGCATACCGCAATGGCGGAGTATGGCGAATTACGATGGCGGGCGTTTATTATCCAAAACTCTGACAGAACTACGACAAATTCCTGGAAATATCGCATCACTAATCTCATCTTTTCTTATTGTACAGGTTTGCGTTATATTATATATATATATATATATATATATATATATATATATGTTAATTGTAATCGCGTGTACTTGTAAACGTTACATAAATCTATATCATTGTAATGGTAATGATATATATATATATATATATATATAATATTATAATATAACTAATTATTTTATAAATTTAAATTATCTATATATATTATAATATAATATAAAATAAGTATCAACATAATAGATATAGAAATTAATTAAACATAATATATGGTTTTACATTTTAAATAAATAACTTGATATTATATTATATTTATAATTAATTCAATTACTACATTAAAAAACTAAGGTAAATTGAACATAAATTAATAATTTTCAAAGTTAAAAATCTACGATACCGAAGAAATAAACTATCAAAATGTATAAATTTAATATTTGTGCATATTTAATCGCAGTTATCAATGATAACATATAAAAACATTATATATTTAATTATATTAAATTTCGTGTACATATCGGATTATAATATTTAAAATAATGAATGCATTATTTAATATTATATTATTTTATATTATTATTATATTATATTATATTAAAAAATAATTTTAAATTATTATAATCAAAACCTTATATTATACCTTTATATTAAAATATAAAAATAATAAATGAAGTAATAAATTGTATTCGTAGAAAAAAAGACAAATATATAAATAACTGAAAATAACAGATATAAGAAAAATATATATATATATTTGATCGAAATTGATTTACAAGTTTTGATTTCAATGATTATACCTAAAAAGGTAAGTTTATACATTATTCTAGATTATTGCTGTAAATATGTATATATGTATATGTATATATATATATATATATATATATATATATATATATATATATATATATATATATATATAAATATATATATGTGTATGATTGTTATCAATATGTTTCAAATATTATGAATCTTCGTTTAATATTATATTATTAATATTTATACATAATACTAAAGTATTAATGTCATTAAGTATATTTTTATTATGCATAATATTTTTGCAAAACATATTGAATTTATATTGAATATATTTGTTTAGCTGTAGAAGTAGATCTCAAATAATGTAGTTTTGATAATGCAATTAATATGGTAAATTATTTCAAAATCTTCTTTTAGGTAACTTATTATTATTGCAGATAACTTAATATGTATTTCGTTAACTAATTATTATTTCTTTAATCAAGTAAACAATGGAATACATGTTATGTAGTTAATTATTCCTGAAAACAATTTGGAAATAAAATTAATTTTTTAATGAAATTCATTACATTTGAAAAATGTATTTAAAATTATTTTTTTAAATTGCATTTAAATTGTACATCATTTATTTCATATATTCATATCTTCTTATATATTAGGATTAGCTTTGTAATTGTTAGAATATCTATGAAAACTGCGGATTCAAAATAATAATTAAATCTAAAAGATATACAACTAATTTAACAGTTGATTCTCGTTAGTATTTTTTTATATTAATATGAATATATATATCCATTAATACAATATATACAATGAGTTATTCTTTCTTCAATTGAAAACAATGTAAATAATTAAAAGAGATACTGGATAATAAAGTTTAAATATTCTGACTTATCTAGTATATTAGAGTTAATTTGTTTAGGTTAATATTGAATTACTTTTACATTTGAACTACTTTTTTGATTTATTTAGACAAATAACATCTATTTAACTTATTTAATAAACTTATTAATAAAATATTTTGGAATTATTTTTATTATAATCCGATATATACGTAAATTTCTTTCTTTAGTAGTTAAACTAATAATATTGAATTTATTTATTGTATATGGTATATACATCACATTTACACACAATTAAACCATTCAAGTATATCTATATAACTTTGTGTACTTATATATAACTAAATTAAATCTAGTTTTAATAACAAATTGATTTGGAGTCAATTAAATCTGATGTATTACTGGATCACTGTTTATTTTCTATTCAGAATTTAAATTGTCTTAACATATTTATATTTGCCTTATTGACTACATATTCAGTTAATTACTTAATATTGTTTTATAACGTTTAATTCAAGTGTTATTCAACTTGTGTAAATTATGATGCGTTATTTCAATTCGTCGAATAAAACGCAGTGTCCTATACAATCACTTATACTTATTTCGTTCAAAAGTATACCGCATATGTCTAATTATTAATATACGCATGCCGTTGTCTAAATCCACAATGATAATCCGGGCGACAAAGGAACGATCGCATTACACAATAATAACAAGCGTTTTCATCGATGCGATTACTTAACCGTGGAGCTCGCCGGCGATTATCCAACTTAAAGCTAAACGCATTATGAATGCTAAAATTGGCGCGTTCACGTTAACCGAACCCTCGTCACGCCTCTTACCTTGGCCACGCCTCCGCCAGGCATTACGCCTCGACCAATAGACTACCATGCCCGGTTTCGTTGCACCGGCGCAGAAGAAGACCTTGCGTCTGCCATCGCTGAAACCACCAGCTTCGGCATCGGAATCGATAAAAAGGTTACCCCGGCTCTCCGAATACTATTTACTACTAATTATATCTACTGCTAACTATTTGTCGATAGAAGCCAATCTAACTTATGGAAGCATATGCACAAGTAGAACTTTATTCGTATTATTCTAAACCGCCATTTCTATAAAGTGCATTAATGAAAAAAAGTATTAATTACCTACAAGAAATTATCAATTGCCTTGTTTATGTCATGCAATCATTTTATACGTATATTTATATTTGAAATGAAACATAATTTATAAATTATATAATTACAAAATTCATTTGCTAGTCATTTTACATTAGAATACGCATACAAATCTACACACATATCACCTATCTGACACACATACCCGTATACCACTCTACTCTCTCTCC
>OZ038315.1:3538393-3545404 GCA_964035775.1 Osedax frankpressi | reverse complement strand
TACCTAATATTACGCAATGCATACTTAGTACGCAATACAAGTTATATAATAATATATAGAAATACAGTACGGTGTATATTGACGCAGCGAAGCATACGAGACATACGATATTCACGTAACTAGGAATAACAATTGATGGATAACAATTGATGGCCAATAATTGATGGACAATAATCGATGGACATCAATTGATGGACAACAATTGATGGACAACAATTGATGGATAACAATTGATGGATAACAATTGATGGACAACAATTGATGGACATCAATTGATGGACAACAATTGATGGACAACAATTGATGGACAACAATTGATGGACAACACTTAATTGACATTAATTGATGGATAACAATTGATGAACAACAATTGATGGACAACAATTGATGGACAACAATTGATGGACAACACTTAATTGACATTAATTGATGGATAACAATTGATGGACAACAATTGATGGACATCAATTGATGGACATCAATTGATGGACATCAATTGATGGACAACAATTGATGGACATCAATTGATGGACAACAATTGATGGACAACAATTGATGGACAACAATTGATGGACAACAATTGATGGACAACACTTAATTGACATTAATTGATGGATAACAATTGATGGACAACAATTGATGGACATCAATTGATGGACATCAATTGATGGACAACAATTGATGGACATCAATTGATGGACAACAATTGATGGACAACAATTGATGGACAACAATTGATGGACAACAATTGATGGACAACACTTAATTGACATTAATTGATGGATAACAATTGATGAACAACAATTGATGGACAACAATTGATGGACAACAATTGATGGACAACACTTAATTGACATTAATTGATGGATAACAATTGATGGACAACAATTGATGGCCAATAATTGATGGACAACAATTTATTGACAACAATTGATGGATAACAATTGATGGACAACAATTGATGGACAACAATTGATGGACAACAATTGATGGATAACAATTGATGGACAACAATTGATGGCCAATAATAGATGGACAACAATTTATTGACAACAATTGATGGACAACAATTGATGGACAACAATTGATGGACACAAATTGATTGACACCCCGCCACCAGGTCAGATTCTACCGTAATGGCGACTGTCATTACGAGGGAATTACTTACGCCGTGTCCGCAGAGAAATTCCGGTCATTCGAAGCTTTACTGGCTACCTTGACCACGGGACCGGTGGCCAGCGATACCACTCGACTGACCAAAGGGGTCAGGTGCATCTTTTCCATCCGCGGCCAGAAGAGGTACGTACCGCAATATCGCATTACGGCTAGTAAATGAACAATTCCATTGTTAAATAACAAGATCACAATATATAAATGTTGTATATAACGTAAATAATGTAGTATATTATTTAGTATATTATAGTCAATTCACGTGTTCATTGATTTTACAGGTTTTTATATGTGTATACAATTTACTTACTTACTTATATATATATATATATATATATATATATATGAACATATAAGTGCATAATATACTATGTATACAAAAAGGTGTTTGATGAGAAGTTGCTCGTTACGATGTGGATAGTGGACGGTATTCTATGGACTCAAATATACATGTATACTTTGTATATATATAATGTATATTATATAATTATATATACATATATAATGTGTATTTACAATAGGAAAATCTCAAAGATTTGCTAGAAAATGTCATAACGAAACTAGATAGAAATCGTCTAACTTTGTACACTGTAAAACGAATATATAAAGATAATAGACCAGCGATTAGTTATTAACTATTGTTACGTGGAAATAAATAAACAATGTCTATTTCTACACGAACAGTCTACGTGTTATTATGTTCTGTAGTTGTATTTAAAATAGCGTAATTAAAAAATTCAAGTGACAGATAATTAATTGCTTATTGATAGCGGTTAAAATAAAGATAGCACATAAATATCTGCCTAGAGGTAACTGCATACATAATCTAACGTTGTACAATACACATATAGAACAATATAAAAGAAAGTATACATCGATATGATAGTAATTGTATGTGTTCGCTGCGTTTATTAATAATTAATAATTGTATTTCTATGTAAACGTACGTAAAAAACAACGTGGGTTGTATTTGCCTCCCGATATCTATTGTTGGTTCCGTGTTGATTGTTTGCGATTGCAATTGTTAATTACTTACAAATATATAGTCGACATCGCTCTCGCAATAGCGGTGCGAATTCAAACGTAGTAAACAGGTCGGAAGTTGACCACCGAGGCGATCTCGTATCTATTGTTATAGTACGTATTCTCTGTAAGCGCTTTTCCTTTTAACTGTCCTCGAACCCAACCGATAAGTTAAGGCAATTAACGTAATATACACCGGTACCATTGTTATTAGTGTAATAGTTCGTATTCTACTAATTGTAAAGTAGACAATTGAAAGTTATTATGTCATACATTTTAAAATTGAAATCCGTATTCCAGTAATGAGCTTGCATTGTAATTGTCAAATAAATTATTACACGGAAATAATTGTTACTACAATTATATATTTATATATGTATATATATATATATGTGTGTGTGTGTATGTGTGTGTGTATATGTGTGTGTTTGTGTGTGTGCGTGCGTAAGCGTGGGCTACCATATAAGGAATTGTGAATTGTACAGTTATATATTGAGAATGATGACCACCGACAGAGTTACTTCATTAGACCAATTGGAACAAGGTCAGAGTTACGTTTGTGCAAGCAACTCGACATACCAAGATGTACGTTACCCTCGAGTTCCTCAAATGGGCTGGCATGGAGGTTAGGATCACAGTGTATAGTGGTGGGGCTGGGGTGGGGCTGGGGAGGGGCTAGGGCTGGGCTGAGGCGGGACTGGGGCGAGGCTGAGGCTGGGGCTGGGGCTGGGGCGGGGCTGGGGAGGGGCTGGGGCGAGGCAGGGGCGGAGTTGGGGCGGGGCTGGGCGGGGCTGTGCAGGGGGGATGTGGCGGGGCAGGGGCGGGGCTGGGGATGGAGGCGGGGAGGGGCTGGGGCAAGACATGGGCGGGGCTGGGGCGGGGCTGGGGCGATGCTGTGGCGGGGGCGGAGCTGGGCAGGGGCGGGACTGAGGCGAGGCTGGGGCGAGGCTGGGGCGGGGCTTGGGCGGGGCTGGGGATGGAGGCGGGGAGGGGCTGGGGCGGGGCTGGGGCGGGGCTGAGGCGAGGCTGGGGCGAGGCTGAGGCGGGGCTGGGGCGGGGTTGGGGCGGGGTTGGGGCGGGGCTGGGGCGGGGCTGGGGCGGGGCTGGGGCTGGGGTGAGGCTGGGGCGGGGCTGAGACGAGGCTGGGATGAGGCTGGGATGAGGCTGGTGGGAGACTAGGCGGGGTTGGGCGGGGCTGGGGCGGGGCTGGGGCGAGGCAGGTTTTAGCGCGGTTAAAGGTCAGCTCCAGAGTTTAACCACGTATAGGAGTCGAATGCAAGTACGGTATAGCGGAATCATATCGCAATATATGGTACATGTAGGTAATGCAAGTGTTATAGTAGAGTAGATTTCATTGATGCATTAGAGCAGGAAATGCGGAACAATAATAATATGCCATGTATACAATACCCCGTTAAGTTAGTGGACGGCGTAGTATGGTGAGGACAATTATTGTACACAGTTGTCAAGCGAATTGAAGGTGCTGACATTCGAAGAGAGTTGTTTAGAATTGTCAGTTTTGTTAGCATTCAATAGAGATGTTGATAAACAATTGTAATTGGCATTATATTGATTTTTTTAGTAGGTAAGAAGAGTATTGGTAGACAATAGTCATATGATAGGTCGAATAATAGATATAGTTAGGTAGAAGCTAGGTAGTGGTTAGGTAGAGGTTAGGTAGCTATAAGAGACTATATAGATGGTTAGTAAAGGGTATATAGAGGATATGTAAAGTACGTGTAGAAGTTAGGTTGCGGGTATATAAATGAAAAAGCGTAGTTAGAGAATATTAGAGGGTACTTGAGTAGGTACTATATAGGTATAAAGTAGGTACAGGATGAATAGAGGATACGTAGAGAGTACTTCAATAGGTAAAAGATAGTTATAGTTATAGGATGAATAGAGGATATAGGGGTATAGAGATGTAGGGTAGGGATCTAGTAGAGTTGATATATAATATTCACACTGTGTTCATTTCCCTGATACTGTCTGCACTAATAATGATTAGAGAGAGTAAACGTCATAAATTTCTCCAGGGGTGATATCCCGTTACCATGACTACTGTTTCGCGCAGGCACCACGCCGAGGGGATCTTGCAATAACTTACTATCGTTGTGCGCCGGCCGTTCGAACTCCGTTGCGGCCGGAAGTCTTGGTGCAGGGGGAGCGTTTTCTTTAGGCAGGCGGATGTCGACAGGCACGCCAACGTCAACAACTACGATTGCGTCGGAAGCTTTCTCTGACCGCGATTACATAAGACCGAAAATAGTCACGATGATAAGGTTTTTCCTATAACCGTCACTTTCAGTTTCCTCATCCGCATCCTAATCTTTACCCTCACTCTCACCCTCACCCTCGAGTTCAATCTTATAATAAACACTCTTTACCTAACAGGAATGGAAGTAAACCACGGCAGTCTTTTCGCATGCTACTGAATCGAAAAACGGTGCATTCCTACGAACAGGTATTTGAAGATGTCGCCAGAGAGATCAACAAAGGAGTAGTTCGTAAGATCACCACTTTAACAGGCCACCGAGTAAGTAATTGTAATATATCATTACAACTTAAACGGAGTACTAAATATAGGTAGTAACACGTTTGGGAGTGTGTAGGTTAAGTTAAGTTGAAAATAAAATAGAAACCGAAGTATAATTTGTATTATCTCTTATTCTTAGTAATTTGTATTATCTCTTACTTTTACTATTACTAATAATAATCTAAATTATGATATTTTAAATTTCACTTCCATTTTCTAGAATTACTATTTAGGGAAAATCGATATTATTTCAAAATAAATGTGTTGTTTTCTTAAAGTTAATATGGTTAAATGAAATCACAACTGAAATGCATTTCAGTGATTTGTAGAAATAGAATATAAACTGAATGCAGGTAAACTTTACATTTATTATGTACACGTGTAAATGTTGTTTACGAATATGATGGATAATCATTAGCGAGATGGTGTTAATAATTAATAATAACCTGTATACCATTAATTAGTAATAGTTTATAATTAATCATACTTTATATTCTGTGATAATAACTATAGAATTATTAGATTTTATACGTGTAAATAAAAGTTGAAATATTGCTTATTATAAACCAGAATATTGTTTAGAAAAAATGTAGAAGATAAAATGCTATGCAACTATATTGTCAAAATGATGTTAAAATGGTAAATCTTATCATTATGTTCTATTTTAAAATAGAAATTTCATAAATATAATAATTATGATATAAATAACTTGAAATTGATGAACAGAAATATAATAATTATTAATTGGGCAGCTATTAATAAGATTAATATTAAAATATATATTACTAATTATAAAATATACTTCTATAGTATATATATACTGCTATAATATATACTGATATCTACAGCTATAGAAATACACCACAACATAACATGTTATGTATCATGTTGCATGTTAAATCAAATATTCTCGTTAATCACTAGTGATGTAATATCTACGATATTTCATCCATAATGCGACGTTTATTAATTACAGGCGAGCGTTATACAATTTCTATTACGCAACTAGAGGCTATTTTTAGAATCACAAGATAATGATCGATATCCAGGGCTTCAAGGTAAAATACAAAACGTAACGTACAGACATGGTTGCATAATAGTAATTGTGGTATCTTAGCAAAGTTGTAAACCCTTGCATTGAGCACGTACTATTGAGTATACCCTGGATAATCCCTGCATAAAAGTGGGTTCTAGTAATACGATCATTCAATACATTATTATGTAACCATTGTCTCAAATCAAAATAAGATCAAATACAACGATTTTAAATTACTGAATTATTACTATATTTACTATATTTAACATTTTCTTCACTTAGCCTTAAAACTTGTTCTTAGGCCTAGATATCAGTATCCGGTAAATGTGTTAATCAATTAATGTTGATAACATTGATGTCATTATCACAAAAACAGTATTACTGATTATTGAACTTTAAAATAGATGTATAGTGAGATTTCTATTATTATTTATTTAAATATATATACACATACATATATATATATATATATATATATATATATATATATATATATACATATATATATATATATATCTACACACATATATACGTATATACACACACATACACATACACACACACATACACACACACACATATATATAAATATAGTAACTCTTGTTATAAATCACAATTCAAAATAATCTAATTCATTTGTAAAATCTTAATAAATGAAATATTATTTATAATTAACAGTTTTGTATCAATAATAGGAAATTAGTTTCATCAATACAATAATATTATCTAATAATTTATGATATTTACCATAATAAAGTAAATATATAATATATCAGATTTAAAACTGAATATAAATAATAACAAAATTGCAAGATGATATATCCTAAATTACCAGATGATATCCTTGTCACGTAAATAATAACTTTAATAATTAATAACTTTATTAATCAATACATATAAAGAGTCCTGGCGATTACGTTGTTTACATTTCCTACTTTTAATAGTATTAAATCATACGTGTAACACATGAACACCTTCTGAAAACTATTATAATGTTTATTTATTCTAATTATATATATCATTTGTTATCTACCAGGCAAACAATCCAGGTACTTTCATGTTTTGATGTGCATCATTTATTTAATTGTATCCATTAATTGTTGTAAGACATGATAGTATATAACTATTACATAATTATGTCGTAGGGTATACATTGCAATAAGAGAATTAGTTCACTTTTAAATTGTGATTTAAATATTTTAAAATAAATAATTGTATCAAAATAATTCAGAAAAAAGAGAGATAT
>OZ038315.1:3520893-3533393 GCA_964035775.1 Osedax frankpressi | reverse complement strand
TATGTAAATATCAAATATAACGATGATAATAGTATTCGAGTCTAATCCCGTCACATACAGATATCTATTTTACGGATTATTCACCACGAGAATCTAATTTGCATGACGGATTTCTACGAAAACGAATTGAAATTCTATTTAGTATTGGATACGCCCACGGTTACCATCCAACCCAATACATTTAACATAAGCTTTATATGATATATATCATATTGTATATTTATTAATGGTATATTGTATATTTATATATGAAATATGGTATATTTATATGTGAAATATGGTATATTTATATATGATATATAACATATTTATATAGATCCCTTATTAACGAGACAATGATTGATTTAAACATCGATTATTATTGTTACGGACAAATTACAATTTTGCATTCAGTTACATAACTCAATAATATAATAGAACTATACGTTTGGTAAAGAAGATAAGGTCACTACGATATCTCATTTGCAGAGAAACGATCTCATAGAACACGTAAAGGCGAGCGTGGAATTTGGGGAAAACGACGCGCAATTCGTTATGGTCTGCCTGGCGAAAGCTGTGGAGTATTTACATTCTTTGAACGTGGTGCACAGGGATATTACTTGCGAGAATGTGTTGGTAAGTGTGGTAAGTGTGGTTGGAGTGCATGTATATAGCATAGTAATGCTAATGGTGGTGTATTACGGTATTATCGTATACTATCTACTACTATATTGCAGAATATTATATTACTTTTTTTAATTAGGTAGGAATTTATTGTAATTGATTGTAATTAATATACAGTTATGTATATCAATAATCATATTTGTATATCACATTTGTGATGTAAGTAGATTTATATATTTTTATATAATTATTGGTGCTTGCAAGCTATTAATTTAATATTTACAATTGCATGCATTTATATGAATAAGATATATTTAATAAATATTGTTAATATTTAATAATACCTTGAACAAAATATACTAGATATTAATTTATTTGATCACTAATATTTTATATGATTCATATTAAAATTTGGTAAGAAATTGAGTTATTAAATTTTAAAATAATGTATTTATACTATTTATCGATAATAATTTATACAGGTGAAGTATTCATTTTTTAAATACAACTACGAATAAATGTAACATGTAATCTAGGTGGGAGAAAACAGCGATGGTTCTACAAATGTTAAACTTGGAGATTTCGGAGTTGCAACGATAGTAGAAAATAGCGAGGCGTTACTGTTTGACATGTGCGGTTCCCCGATATATTTGGCTCCTGAGATCTTAATGAAAATAGGGTCGGAACCGTTGATTTAGAAATTATTTCATTCGCTATGGATGCGATATTCTCAATTAAAAATGAATAATATAATATATGTAAACCAATAATCTGCAAATATGTATTCATTTCTACAATGTAAAAAATATATATATTAAAAATTGTATATTAATATTAGAAATACCGATTCACAGGTACTCGAAACCAGTGGATATGTGGTCATTAGGAGTAGTTATGTTCATCATTACGACTGGTACGAAGCCATTCGATATGTTAGTGGCGAATGGAACATTATTTAGAATATAATATGCAATAACCGCATCAATCTCATATATTTGTAGGCTATGATTTTTATAATTAAAGATATTCTCTATAAGAATTGTAACATTATACAATTAACAATAATAACCATTGTTTGAATGTAGAATGAAATCAGATTTAAATATAGTTGAGAATATTTTGAATATCATCAAAGAAACTGTTTTCGATACGGATTCTGAAATATTTACAAAAGTTTCGTTTCAAGCTAAAGTATGTAATAGATATATCTGTATATTTAAAATAACATATCTTATATATTTACGTAAATAAAATGTAATATTTTACACTATATAGAAATACAATATTAAGTAGCAATTTTACAATAACAATATTATAGGAAATATTAACTAATCTTTTGGAGATTGAGAGTAAATCGAGATTTACTGCTACTGAATTACTTACTCATACATGGTTCAATGAGGTTATTGTATTAATTTGAGATATTTACTTCGCTTATACGTGGTCCATAGAAGAGTTGTATCATCACAAATGTATATACAGGTTGATAATAGCAGAAAAGCAGACCTAGATGTCGTAGATAAAATATCGTCATCGTATATCCACATTTTCGAAACTAATACGTTAATGGTAAGTTTCTATTAATTATAGTATATGAACAAAATGCCTATCATTGTATTGCATTAATTATAATACAAACATCTCACATAACGACTAACAAATTAGAAATGCTCACTGGATCACGATGTCGTATTTCAATCAAAAAGAAACAGTATCATCTCAATCGAAGCGCTCCCCAGCGTCGAAACAGAACTTTTCTAATTTACGATCCTCGGAAGTTCTACGTAACATTTGTTAAGAGAACTGATTCCATAACCCTGCAAAGGTGTTTACGCTAACCCGTACACACCACAAAACAGCTGAAACCTCATGATTACGTAGTTTGTATCTATGAACATACTGTATGGTTAGCCATATTTGGCTTATATTTAATATATTTTATTCAATTTAGAATCAATATTTATGAATTCCACTGGATTGCATTCCATCTGATTATCTTCTATAATGTATAATGCATATTGTATCTGTGTAGCGTTCAACTATTTATAATGATTATCAATATATTTGTCAATATCATTTATATCTTATTTCATGTTAATGTTTAATTATTTATTGTTTATTTAATAAGAAAATCACATTTTTAGTATACAAATAAATTTCATAAATAATAATTATATATATATATATAAATATATACAATTATCATATATATTATTTATATGATTCAGTAAATGTAATAGATATAATAAGTATATCAATCATAATAAATATATAGAGTTATGTACTACTAAATAGTTATTACATTTTGATTAAGTATTGTTCTCAAGATTGAAGTTTTATAAAATATTTCATCCAATTTGAATTCGATATGATAATATATTATATAATATGTTTATAATTTATTTAAAGGTCAGACTTATAATATATTTTATATAAAATTATAATAAGAATAATTTTATTTAGATGCAAATAAATATGTTTCTAATAAAATTATTTATAAACTATAATATTATTTTTTATATAAAATAAACATAATATATTTTTATTGAACATAAAATATATTTTAATTTTTATGTTAATATTATAATTTAACTTAAAGTATACAAATTTATCTAATAAGTTAAAATAATTATAGGTAAAAATATCATTTATTTATTTATAACATTTATACAAAACTATATTAATAATAAATATGTTGACAATCGCAATAAATCAAATGATTAAATTAGTTGTATATTAATTTATAATATCTACATGATATGATAAATTAATTATATGATATGATCGAATAATCTAATGAATTAACTTTATTAATTAGTAAAATATAAGAATCAATATTTATATACAAATCAAATATATAATTATTATTTATTGTTTTATATCACAATTATTTTACAAAACCATACAGTTATATAATATTATATAATATTCACGCTAGAACTGAAATTAGTAATATTATATAATAATATTATTATAAATTTATTTAAAATTATTTAACCAAAAAAATATTTATAATTTACTTACAAATATTAATTAATTAAAATATATTATTTAATAATTACTAAATCTATAGTATATGTATAATCATATGTTTCCTAGAAATTAAGATTTTGTTGATTAACTAAGAAAATATGTATATTTAAATTTAATAAATATAAATAATTATAAAAATATCTTTATTTATTTCCAATTCACTTCCGAATTCATAGTTATGGTTAGTTTAAATGTCTATCATTACATATGCAACCAGATATAAGTTCATATCACGTAAATATATGTAATGTTTATTTTATAAAACTCATGGATTATTTAATTTTATTAAATATATAATATATTTTCTTTATTATATAATTACGGTATATATAATATATTTTCTTTATTTAATATATTTTTAATATATTTAATATATATATATTATATTATTTCATATCGCATAAATATATTTTATTGTTAATTTCATAAAACTCATGACCAATTTAGTTTTTTTAATTACGTAATTATAGTAAAATATATTTTACTTTATTTAATATATTATTATTTATATTAACACTTAAATACTTTTAAATAGTAACACAATTGGGTTTATCTAATAAATTATATACAATACAACTTATTTAATATTTGTATCATCATTTCCTATTATATCATTATAAACTCAATAAGTGAATTAATAATTTATATGTAATATATTATATAGTAATTAATTAATATATTAAATTTTAAGATTTACATATAGTTTAAAAGTATATTTACCTGCAGTATACAATATCCTACCATGGTTGATTAATACTGTAATCTATAAAAAGTATTCCAAATATAATACTGATAATTAAGAATAATTTATAGATACTATTTGTATTATAATTACCATATAAAATAAATATATATCATCATATTATCAATATAGATCTAAACTTATTTACAAACTGGACTATAGTATATTTATATAGATTATACATAAACATAGAAATGAGTTGTTTTTGAAATTTTAATATAAATAATTTATTTTGTGAAGCCATTGTTTATTAGGCCGTTGGTCGACCTAGAAGGGAAACAGAAGGTCATATACATAACTATAATCACGTGCTTCAATATTCACCGCCACTCAGGGTTGTAGCGTTATATAACGTGTACTCGTCTAGTCTGTACATCATAAAGAAATAACCATGTTCAACATAAATGTAAATCAAATAGACGTAAGTTGCAATTAGTATATTCTTTGTTAATTATATAATCTTATTTATATTATATATTTCATTAAAATATATTACACCAGCGAAAAAAAATTACATTGCATATGCTTAATATCAAATTCACAATTGTATGTATATTATACATTGTATAACATACTTATTTAGAATAAATACATAATATCTCTTGATGGTCCACATATTAATTGAATAGAAAATATATTTCAAAATAATTGCACAATAACATAATGTGATTACATTGTAATATATATATATATATATATATATATATATATATATAATTTCATGTAATCCTTCATATATTTATTATCTATTATGGTATTTCCATTATAATAGTTTACATAGAATATTACATAATTATATTACAATACAAATACAATATGAACCCTCATTATTATTATATATGTCATGCGCAAACTTTATCAGTATTTTAAGTATTTTGTAATATAATATATTCTACGATAATCAGTGAACAAATTATGATTAGTTTTGCAATTAATAGCAGTTTTAGTTATTTATAAATTATATATATAATATTGAACTATAAATTCTAGCTAGTTATAATGAATAGATAATAGCATATTTAATAACAAATAATAACAAATATTAACATATAGAATAACACATAATAACACATAATAGCACATAATAACACATAATAACACATAATAACACATAATAACACATAATAACACATAATAACACATACTAACACGTAATAACACATAATAACACGTAATAACACATAATAACACGTAATAACACATAATAACATATATAATAACAAATAATAATACATAATAACATATATAATAACAAATAATAACATATATAATAACAAATAATAACATATATAATAACAAATAATAACATATATAATAACAAATAATAACATATATAATAACAAATAATAACATATATAATAATAAATAATAACATATATAATAACAAATAATAACATATATAATAACAAATAATAACATATATAATAACAAATAATAACATACGCCCGTGATATGTCCGTTTCTAAAAAACCCATAGGTAAATAATGACTAATTATACATTTTTCTTTTTCAATATATGTTAATATTAATATAAAAATAATATTAATATACTTCTCTTTCTCTAACTACGTCAACTACTGTCAAACTACATGGATGATGTGCTATGACCATCTCGTCAATCTCGCTTTCATACACTCAAGTACTTCACTTTCCCTAACTACGTCACTTTCATACACTCAAGTACTTACACTCAAGTTACTTTCTCTAACTACGTCACTTTCATACACTCAAGTACTTATCTTTCTCTAACTACGTCACTTAAATACACTCAAGTACTTCTCTTTCTCTAACTACATCACTTAAATACACTCAAGAACTTCTCTTTCTCTAACTACGTCACTTTCATGCACTCAAGTACTTCTCTTTCTCTAACTACGTCAACTACTGTCAAACTACATGGGGGAAGTGCTATGACCATTTTGACAATCTCGCTTTTATACACTCAAGTACTTACACTCAAGTTACTTTCTCTAACTACGTCACTTTCATACACCCAAGTCTTTATATGTAACTTAGTAATCATTACTTATTCTCTAAATCATCATAGTAATAGTAACTTGGAAAATATTCGCTAAACTCGGATTTAATACTAAATCCCAAAATCCGATATGAATTAACTATATCACGCGTATATTAACGATCAAACCCTCCTCTAAAGGGAATAGTAACTCTTCTATAGTTTTCGTTTATCTAACAAAATATCTATTTTTCATATATCATGCCCGATATACATCCTATCTATACATAGATATACTCTTACGAAAATTACGAGCATAATGCCCGTTATAACTACATACATAACATATGATATCATGACATCGGAAGATACATCCTGATACATCCTGATACATCCTGATACATCCTGATACATCCTGATACCTCTTCCTGCATGAATCTTAATTGATGACGCAACATTATGCAATAGTGAGCGATATATATTCAATGAATTACATCATATATATGTTACGTACCTCGATATCATATATGGTATATTTTGTTTACTCTATCAATTCATTAGGTAATCTCTTTATTTCGTATACCTTGACATTAACTGTTACTTATAATTAAACAACCGTACGCTCATGATCAGGTATTTCCGTAATTTGATGAAGTCTCTACTTTAGTTCTGTTTATCAAATTATCAAAAGGTTTTCTATGGTATATTGTTTATTTTCACATACACGCAATTGCTTTTCGCATACTGTATATAGACTACTACATTCTGCAGTGGTATACTATAATAAACATATATTATATTCCCATTCTTCAATAGATAAGCTTATTCAGAACGAGTAGAATGAGTAATTTCTAATAAATAAATATAAATATGAATCAATCTAATCCAGTTTTAAGCTAAACGAGATACCCCTAATTTTTACAATGAAGTAATTCCTTATTCATAACTGGAACTTTATGTCTAGCTATCCTTCACAAGCCCTATATTTTACTCCCATCCATCGGACAATCCTATACACCCCATTGAACACGTATATATTTACCAGGAGTATAATTCTAACGGGATTATACCTGTTTATATGATTATACATAAGACCGTTTTAAATCGCAATTGTATAATAAATAATTGTATACTATCCAGGCACCCGGTGTTACGGGCAACACAAGTATGACCAATTATAAGTGTGCCCAATTATATGTATTCCCTATGAAGTTATATTTCAACATTGTTATGATTTTAACCAAATGGGGTTTATTCAGGTAATTAATGGCAGATCTCTAAAATAAATAATAAAAAAAGTTAATTTAACATTATTGTAAAAAATAATTATATGTAATGGATTATAACTTCTATGTAGTAATAATAACTCATTAAAATTAGACTTAAAGCGTTACTTAGGACTTATGATATAACAATAAGATATAGCTAATATACAAATAAGCAATAACAACTCAACCAGAATATCACGCAGATATAGAAAACTCGTGAAAATTAAAAAACCGATATGTAAAAAGACAATAATATTTAAAACTTAGTGAGATACTTTTTATAAATCTATTGAGGGTTACAATTATTGCATAATCATCAAAAATGTCATCACTAGAAACTAAATAAATTCATAATTCAAAAATAATCACCACGTGCTAAACTATATTTTGACCAGTCTAAAAATATCCACAAATAACAACCAGGATAGAATATATGTATTTAATACTGGTGAAATGGAATACAAATTATTAGAGGTTTATTAGGTCATTACATCTGGAATTAAAGTTATCTTAAATTAATATTATCTTTTTCCATAAAAAAGATTATCATATTGCAGGCCTATCAGTTTACTAAATACATTTATAATGCAAATTTTACAAAGGTATTGCATATATTCTTATAGCAATATTCCAAGTGGGTTCATTAAGCGGTCTTAGATAAATATGCAGATAAATGCAATTCATAAATCGCAATCAAAATATGTAAACCTTTATATTTTCTCGTGGTGATACGATTTAACCATTCTTAAATGAAAGTGAAAGTGAAAGTACCTGGGAATCACAATCGGCATCACATTTCTTGTATTTAGGTAATTCAATGATTTAACTAATATACTAGATAAAGTAGTCAATCCTGGCATGATGATGATGGTATCCCGTACCTTTTAACATACGATTTAACAATAAAACAACAAATATTGATCAACAATAATAATTATAAATGTTAATTTATATTAAAAATATATACTATTTATATTTTAAACATGCATATTTTAATTAATAATAAACTTATATACATTTAGTTTTCGTATATATAAATAATAAATATTGATATATTGAATTCGTTGATAAGAGTTGTATATCATTAATAAGTATTCGTGTTAACACATTCACAATATTTGAATACAATATTTTACAAAAAGAATTGAGTATTTTTAAGATTCATTTCGCACTTTACGAATCTGTTTTCCTAAACATTTCATACAATTTTACCTTCGATTAAATGTGTAGATTTATAATAATGCGTACGGCATAATGTGTAGTTTTTTTTTATTAAGACGCATATTAATAAAAAAAAGTAGTATTAATATAAAACGAACGAATATAAAAAAAATGTAAATTTTCTTTTTTTAGATTTATAAATACCATGACATTTTATAAAAAAATCTCATGACGATGACACTAAATCAAGTACGCAACATGGAGACTTGCACTGTACAGTGTACATATGTACACAGTACATATGTACACAGTACATCTGTACACAGTACATATGTACACAGTACATATGTACACAGTACATATGTACACAGTACATATGTATACAGTACATATGTACACAGTACATATGTACACAGTACATATGTATACAGTACATATGTACACAGTACATATGTACACAGTACATATGTACACAGTACATATGTACACAGTACATATGTACACAGTACATCTGTACACAGTACATATGTACACAGTACATATGTACACAGTACATATGTATACAGTACATATGCACACAGTACATATGTACTGTGTACATCTGTACACAGTACATCTGTACACAGTACATATGTACACAGTACATCTGTACACAGTACATCTGTACACAGTACATCTGTACACAGTACATCTGTACACAGTACATCTGTACACAGTACATCTGTACACAGTACATCTGTACACAGTACATCTGTACACAGTACATCTGTACACAGTACATCTGTACACAGTACATCTGTACACAGTACATCTGTACACAGTACATCTGTACACAGTACATCTGTACACAGTACATCTGTACACAGTACATCTGTACACAGTACATCTGTACACAGTACATCTGTACACAGTACATCTGTACACAGTTCACTATACACTATATACAGGTACACAATATACAGTACAATGTACACTGTACACAGGTACAAATATGTACACTGTACACAAGTACAAGTATGTATACTGTACGCTGTACACAGGACAAGTATGTACACTGTATACTGTACACAAGTACAAGTATGTACACAGTACACTGTATACAGGTACAAGTATGTACACAGTACACAGTACACTGTACACGTGTATGCCAGTAAATCAAAACATCGTCCTTCGCGAGAGTGATTCTATTCCTGTACATTGAATTGTATGTACTGCACGACGTGTGTCATTATCCCCCTCCCTCACGACTATAATAGGTTCTAAATATGCACTAAATAGACGACAAACGCTTTTCCCGCTAGTATATATGACCGTGGGTATTTATTTCTAGTAACATCATAGTATACTAATATACGATATTAACAGTATAGATATCAGGATACTCGCTATTAATATGATATAGATTCTACTCGAACCATGCTTTTAACTCATCTATTAAATATCAACTCTTCGATTCTATTTAATGTTATCTTACCTAAACTATGTATTGTAGAGTGCCATAAACAGCATATTATACGCCAACAATTTAGATACGATATAGAGAAATACGGAATTGATGTATTTTCTCTACCTGGTGATCAGTTACTCTTTGCGAATCTAGAAAATCACATTTAGTTTATTTCTTTATCCGCTACTTTTGACACAAAGATTTTAACTTATTACTATTCCGACACTGAAATTAGCATCTGCGATTTATTCTTAAAACTGGCTTAGAAGTTTTTTAAACGGACGCTAGTCGCTGTAATATTATGTATAATTTAATAATTCACTATCATTCCGACATAAAACACATTTTGGAATCTCTCTGACTTTGTTCTTTAACCGATACTTTTCTCGCTTTATATTCTTACTTTATCCGTATTATGTATTTATTTCTCTAATATTTTATATAATATGTAGGCTGATGACATTGTACTGTATATAACATAACCACTAATTTAAAATAGTAAACGTTACTATAGTTAATCATTAATTATAGTTAATTATAGTTAATTATAGTTAACTATAGTTAATATATTAAACATAAACATAAAAATAAACATACACTGTATTTTCAAATTTCCACTCATTCAATATAAAACATCAATTACCCCATATCCAAAGTAAAATATATCGGTGTTATATTTTACCCTATCCTTGTCCAAACTGACCATATACAATAATCAAATACATCAATATCTTACGATCAATATAAAATACATAAAATAAGAAAATATTTAGACTACTACAATACTTCTCACATAATTACTTTCCCTGTTTAACTAATGTAACTAAAAACTAACTGGAAATCAATTATCTATAATAGATGTACTTGACTGTATACTGAATATAACATTATGAACTATATTTGATTAAACTTACTGATTATATTACTTCAACCAATCAACGTGAATATAATTAAATTGGCCCTCCATTTCTCAAGAAATGTACTCTAAATTTATTGTTTTACTTTTTAAAATACTTACGAGTACCGAACCACATTCTCTAAATTTATTGTTTTACTTTTTAAATACTTACGACTACCGAAACATACTCTCTATATGTATCTGTAACCTAACCTTACTTATACTAAACTTCATTACATATCCCTATTTTTACATAAACCTATAAATATCAGTAAAGCTATTTTGGGACACACCGTTTTCTTATCCATGCCAGAAATTATGAAATAATCTATAAAATCATCTGCCCAATCTCAACACAATCAACTCAAATCCTACCAATACGAGTAAAAATAAATGTAACTCGTCTATTAAATATCTACTATTTGATTCCATTTAATATTATCTTATCTAAACTATGCATTACAATTTATTAATACATCTTATTATATTATTTTATAACTTTTATTAAAGTTTCAATAATATTTCTATTACGAAAGTATCAATAAATACTATCAAATAAATACCAATAAATCAATTAATAAATTTAATACCAAAATTAGGGAATAGTGTTGAAATAAGTAATACACTATTACATAATGTATTATTTTATTGTGAATTAACAATTAGAAGTTCTCTAGGTTTTGGAGAGATTGATTCAAAACAAAACAGATACTGTAAACACATACGGAGATGAAAATATATTCTCCAAATTGAATATGAAACTCAAAATCATTTATTTAATGATAAGGTAGGAATTATACATTCTAATCTTTAATAATTAAAATTATGTTCATACTTATATATATATTTGTGTGTATATGGGTGTGTATGTGTGTGTATATGTATATATATATATATATATATATATATATATATATATATATATATATATATTTATGTATATATTATCGAGATTAATGTAAATTAATACAATTTGTCATAATGCACCTAGCTCTTTTTTATTGGTGTTATTAGCGGTATACTTTATTAGCGGTATTTTATATTGTACGCTGATTACCGTACTGTACTGTAAGGCATTTAAAAAATATATATTCTTGATGGTAGAATATACAAATAATCATTTAACTTTACAACAATAAAATAAATATTTTTAATTACATTTATAATATATTGTTTATTTATATACAATATTTATTTGTATTGGGGGTAGAGGGAGAGGGAGAGGGAGAGGGAGAGGGAGAGGGAGAGGGAGAGGGAGAGGGATAGGGAGAGGGAGAGGGAGAGGGAGAGGGAGAGGGAGAGGGAGAGGGAGAGGGAGAGGGAGAGGGAGAGGGAGAGGGAGAGGGAGAGGGAGAGGGAGAGGGAGAGGGAGAGGGAGAGGGAGAGGGAGA
>OZ038315.1:3455893-3515893 GCA_964035775.1 Osedax frankpressi | reverse complement strand
GCATATATATATATATATATATATATATATATATATATAAACATATATGAATATATATATATATATATATATATATATATATATTCTATTGAAATATACGACACATAATAAATATAATAAAATATCCCTGTATGTTAAAAATTATAAATATATATTATGCATATATAACGTATAATAATATTAATTGTATATTGTATAGTATAGAGTTATTAACCCTTTACATGACAACGGATATTTTTGTATTAAGTAAGGTATAGGGTGGGGGTAATTAGTGGGTAGGTGTAGGGTATTGGGCAGTCTAATTAGATAGTAGGATAAGTTATGGGACGGTGTAATTAAACGATATAGGGTGGGGGTAATTAGAGGATAGGTTTAATGTATTGGGGGTTAAAAGGATTAAAAGTAGTCGTCATTAGCATGATATAGTACATGTAATACATAAATAAATTTGTATACTTTATGACTAATTTATTCAATAGAATTTTAAATTAATACATAATGTATATGTTTTATTCATAATTATAAGATTTATTTATGTTTATTATTTATACTAATACTTACCTTCTAATTACAGCACCCCATATATTATCCTACTATCTAATTATACCGCTCAATACCTTACACCTAACCTCTAATTACCCCACCCCAAACCTACCCTATCATTACCCACCCCATACCTTACCCCTACTCTCTTATTACCTCACCCCATACATTACACCTACCCTCTAATTACCCCACCCCAAACCTACCCTATCATTACCCACCCCATACCTTACCCATACTCTCTTATTACCTCACCCCATACATTACACCTACCCTCTAATTACCCCACCCCAAACCTACCCTATCATTACCCACCCCATACCTTACCCCTACCCTATCATTACCCCACCCCATACCTTACACCTACCTTATCATTACCCCACCCAATACCTAGCCTATCATTACCCACCCAATACCTTATACCTACCTTCTAATTATACCGCCCCGTACTCTACCCCTACTCTCTAATTACCCCTCCACATACCTTACACCTACCCTATATTTACCCCTCCCCATACCTTACACCTACCTTATCATTACCCCACCCCATACCTTACACCTACCCTCTAATTACCCCACGCCATACATTACACCTACCCTATCATTACCACACGCCGTACCTTACTCCTACCCTCTAATTACCCCCATATACAGTACACCTACCTTATCATTACCCCCACCCTACACCTACCAATCATTACCCCACCCTACACCTACCCTATCATTACCCCACCCCATACCTTACACCCTAACATTACCCCACCCCATACCTTACACATACCCTATCTTTACCCCTCCCTATACCTTACACCTACCCTATCATTACCCCACGCTATACCTTACACCTACCCTATCTTTACCCCTCCCTATACCTTACACCTACCCTATCATTACCCCACCCTATACCTTACACCCTATCATTACCCCACCCCATACCTTACACCCTATCATTACCCCACCCTACACCTACCCTATCATTACCCCACCCCATACCTTACACCCTAACATTACCCCACCCCATACCTTACACATACCCTATCTTTACCCCTCCCTATACCTTACACCTACCCTATCATTACCCCACGCTATATCTTACACCTACCCTATCTTTACCCCTCCCTATACCTTACACCTACCCTATCAGTACCCACCCCATACCTTACACCTACACTCTAATTACCCCTCCCCATACCTTACACCTACCCTAACATTACCCCACCCAATACCTACCCTATCATTACCCCACCCCATACCTTACACCTACCCTATCTTTACCCCTCCCTATACCTTACACCTACCCTATCATTACCCCACCCTATACCTTACACCTACCCTATCATTACCCACCCCATACCTTACACCTACACTCTAATTACCCCTCCCCATACCTTACACCTACCCTAACATTACCCCACCCAATACCTACCCTATCTTTACCCCTCCCTATACCTTACACCTACCCTATCATTACCCCACCCTATACCTTACACCTACCCTATCATTACCCACCCCATACCTTACACCTACACTCTAATTACCCCTCCCCATACCTTACACCTACCCTATCATTACCCCACCTTACACCTACCCTAACATTACCCCACCCTAACATTACCCCACCCTATACCTACCCTAACATTACCCCCACCCTATACCTTACACCCTATCATTACCCCTCCCCATACCTTACACCCTAACATTACCCCACCCCAAACCTACCCTAACATTACCCCACCCCATACCTTACACCCTATCATTACCCCCACCCTATACCTTACACCCTAACATTACCCCACCCCATACCTTACACCCTCTAATTACCCCCACCCTATACCTTACACCCTAACATTACCCCACCCCATACCTTACACCCTCTAATTACCCCTACCCTATACCTTACACCCTAACATTACCCCACCCTATACCTTACACCCTAACATTACCCCACCCCATACCTTACACCCTATCATTACCCCACCCTACACCTACCCTATCATTACCCCACCCCATACCTTACACCCTAACATTACCCCACCCCATACCTTACACATACCCTATCTTTACCCCTCCCTATACCTTACACCTACCCTATCATTACCCCACGCTATACCTTACACCTACCCTATCTTTACCCCTCCCTATACCTTACACCTACCCTATCAGTACCCACCCCATACCTTACACCTACACTCTAATTACCCCTCCCCATACCTTACACCTACCCTAACATTACCCCACCCAATACCTACCCTATCATTACCCCACCCCATACCTTACACCTACCCTATCTTTACCCCTCCCTATACCTTACACCTACCCTATCATTACCCCACCCTATACCTTACACCTACCCTATCATTACCCACCCCATACCTTACACCTACACTCTAATTACCCCTCCCCATACCTTACACCTACCCTAACATTACCCCACCCAATACCTACCCTATCTTTACCCCTCCCTATACCTTACACCTACCCTATCATTACCCCACCCTATACCTTACACCTACCCTATCATTACCCACCCCATACCTTACACCTACACTCTAATTACCCCTCCCCATACCTTACACCTACCCTATCATTACCCCACCTTACACCTACCCTAACATTACCCCACCCTAACATTACCCCACCCTACACCTACCCTAACATTACCCCCACCCTATACCTTACACCCTATCATTACCCCTCCCCATACCTTACACCCTAACATTACCCCACCCCAAACCTACCCTAACATTACCCCACCCCATACCTTACACCCTATCATTACCCCCACCCTATACCTTACACCCTAACATTACCCCAACCCATACCTTACACCCTCTAATTACCCCCACCCTATACCTTACACCCTAACATTACCCCACCCCATACCTTACACCCTCTAATTACCCCCACCCTATACCTTACACCCTAACATTACCCCACCCTATACCTTACACCCTAACATTACCCCCACCCCATACCTTACACCCTAACATTACCCCACCCCATACCTTACACCTACCCTATCATTACCCTCTACCTTACATCCGGGTATTAACCTCTCTATAACCCAGAACAAGTTACACCGTAATATTCACATAACGTTGGCAATGGTAATCGTGTGCTGTGTTGTCTGTCACGCCACTAACCAGTTCATGTTCCTCCTCTTTAACTTCGGTTACACCATTAAGTTCTCAGGCATCCCGTACCATGTATCCGTTAGTTATTGAATAGCTGTGTAAAATCCAATAAAACATACCTATAATAACTACTTACCGATAATAACTACTTAACTATACTAACTTACTTATAATTACTACTCATCTAATAATTACATAACATAATAATTACTTAACTATAATATCTACTTATCTGTAATAAATTACTTTTAATAACTTGCTATAATAATATATATGTGAACATTTCAATATATTAATAAATTATTTATATCATAATGTATAAATTAATATACTCAATATTAATAAAATTAATCAGTATACTTTGATCACCTAAAAATAACAGTTTTCATAACATGTATATTTTAGTATGACCTTTATTATGATATAACATATATTTAAAACTGTTATTTTATTTTATCATTGCTACCTATTTCCTTGGTTGTGGTCACTATATTTATTATACTAATATATCCTATTTAACTTATAAGTATACTTTTAAACTGTATATTTTGCCATACGATACGAATTATTCAATTATAAATATAATATAATGTATATTAGATTCGTGAACTCGTCCTAAATAATAATTGAACCCTACATGACCTCTCGTATAGGTGATGCTTGTATTTCTCAACGTATGCGTGAATCCAGTCCTCTACTCGATAAAATACGACGCCTTCAGAAACGGCCTCTACAGTCTCGTCATGCATCGACCTTATAATAATAATCTATCTGTCTAAGTGGGCATGATTTGTTAGATGTAGGCGTGGTTCATTAGCTGTAGGCTTGAAGCAACGCCGTGGGTGTGGCCGATAGAGATAAGAAAATCGTGTATGGCTAATACTGGATCAAATCGAGACGTTGACAAAGTAGCTTTAACTTTTGACTTATACTTCGTGTAATTAACGATGATAGATAATATGATCATATGTGATCATGAAATGGGTGTAAATAACATGCACATTAAACCTTATATTAAGATCCTAGAATGTGGTCATTTCGTGGTTCTGTAGAGCGATGAGATTGTTAATTTACTATTTAAGTCAATTCCTAGATTATTTACGAGCTGGAATTACAGTTCATATATTTAACTTGTAGACATATATTTCTGTTAGGCAATATATTTACCAGAGAAATACTATATTGGAGTAATTTATACTATACCTGAATATAATCAGTATATATTAATACCAGGTAGCAATACTTACCAGTTAAATACTATATTTATACAATACCTGAATATAATCAGTAGATATTAATATCAGGTAGCAATACTTACCAGTTAAATACTATATTTATACAATATCTGTAGCAATAATTACCAGTTAAATACAATATTTATACAATACCTGAATATAATCAGTAGATATCTCTATAAAATGCATCAAATACAATTACTGGTAACATTGTAAAGTGATGTCATAGAAAGTTTCTACTTTCAGATATCGGTGTTAAGATTGGTTTAACTGTTAACCCGTTCATTAACCTGTTGGCTGTATATGTAGAAGGATGACAATTATACTATATGGCCAGTGAACTTATTTATATAAATAACAATGAACTACAGTTAAATGAGATTACTCGTTATTGAGCAATAGAATTTATCCATTATAATTATTTATTTATACTCTTCATTATTCATAATTACCATGGGATAATTGGATACTTTGTTATAATTTAATTAAATATTTCCGCATAATATATATATATTTATTTATTTTATATGAATTACTGTCGTATATATTAATATCTATTTGAGTTTATTTTCTATATAATTACATATTATGTGCTCTTTAATAAATAACGTACTTTAGAGTTTCGTATTCATTTCAATTATATATATATATATATATATATATATATATATATAAGCCAGAACTTCTTATATTATTATTACATAACAATTGTATATTAGTCCATTTCATAATTACAAATTATAATAATACATGTTTTATATAAAAATATATATACAAACTATTATCATTTATAAAATAATATCAAGTAAACGTTTGATTAATAATTACATGCTTATTGTCTGTCAGGGATTGATACGAATTTAATAACATATGTGCAATAGACAATTAATAATATAGACAATTACATCATAATGCAGCATGATATGTCTTTATACCAACTTATCATTATTATTGATTACAATTAATAAATTTAAATATATTATTTCGTAGTTAATGTTTCTGGCACAATGAGAAATTTATTGGAAAAGATAAGTTATGTGTATATTATAAATTATAACGATTTCAAATTATATAAACATGTGATTGTATATCATTCAAATTGTATCGTATAATTTAAAGTAAGTTAAGTTAACTTAAATTACAATTGTAATAACTTATCTTTTATCTTCGTTCATAACATTTATATATAATATTTCATATTTATATATCTTGATTTATTGATAACATAATACTTAGGGAAGAATACTATATTGTGATCCTAATTATGTTATTAATAATAGTGTTGAGCTAGATTTAAATATTGTTGAAAAATAACATTAATTATTAATTAAAATATTTATAAACAATGGCTCTACATTAATAAACTTTCGCTCTTTTACAATTTCCGGTTTACAATTAGCAATATCACGTGATAAGCAGTTACATTCATAACATTTGTTTTTGAATACAATAGTAGTATTGTCATTGCACGGTACTTGTTTCACCGAGTAAGTACTTTATCTGTAGTTATATGTAGTAATACTCGCTCGGCAACGAATTAGTCGCCGTAATAATCCATTAGAAGTCGCGGTGCCTGGGCGCGGGGGGGCGCATCGACCTCTCGGTCAGTAGTTTCGGTACTGGATGGAGTTGGTCCGGAAGCGTTGCACCTTGGCCAACCTCGCAGCCGAATCCGAGATCTCCTCGGCAGGAACCAACAGATTTCTGCTGGAGTTCTGGAAGACGAGGCGAGTGTTTCGACGTCTGTTGGCTGACACCTTTTCGACGTCTTGAGGCCGGCTTCCGCGGAACAATGGGTTGGACATGCCGAGGGGCCCGTTAGCCACGCCCACTTCCTCGGAGATTCCGTAGCCGTCGGCTAAAGGGTCGTCGTCGTCGTCTTCGGAATCGCCGACGGGCATTTCAACTAAATCACCTATATCGACGGTCAAGCTGTGAACGGAGCCGGGCATATACACCGTTACATACCGATTATCTAATTGTTATCACTACATCTAGTTAATTATAATAAAATAACTAACAAATGTTCTTTCATAATCTCCAATTCCTCTTCATAAGCTACCGCATAAGCTCTGTTATTATTATTATTATTATTATTATTATTATTATTATTATTATTATTATTATTATTATTATTATTATTATTATTATTATTATTATTATTATTATTATTATTATTATTATTATTATTATTATTATTATTATTATTAATATTATTATTATTATTATTATTATTATTATTATTATTATTATTATTATTATTATTATTATTATTAAGTTGAAATAAAATGATATATAATTTGGTAAATTTGGTGTACTAAAAACGTATTATTTCAAAATAAAGATCATATAATCTATCATTCTAATACCGATGGTAATGATGATTAATAATTACAATGGATAGATAACCACTTATTGACAGTACAACTTTATTCAACATTACTATATGTACCGTATATGTACCGCAGTACATGTAACGTAACAAATACATATATATATATATTGTTATACACATTTCTGTATAACATTCTCCATCAATTATTTCGCTAGTTTATTCAGAACTATTGATTTGATTTCTAATTCAATAACTGGACAATTGCCATGGTAACTAACTCATTGTCATGTTAACTAACTCATTGACATTGTAACTAGTTATTGATATGGCAACTAACTCATTTCTATGGTAACTGGCTCATTATCATAGTAACTAACTCATTTCTATGGTACAAGGCAAAAATTATAAATGGAAGTAGCAACAAACAATACAATAGTTTTAGGAATTTCGTTTTCTCGCTAGGTTCTGAAACCAAAGCTGAAAATATAAAAAATGTAATACTAATATATATATATATATATTAGTGTATAATATATATAAGTATACTTTTTTATAATTAAATACTTAATATTATTAAAACATTATTAAATTATTATCGTAAATAGAAAATTGTATTTATATAACATTAAAATTAAATGAAAATCTATCGTATACGATTTAGAAATGTATACGTCTATCAAGGTATCAGTTATAATGCTATACACATCTAGAATTACATAATCAATAAATAGTTTTAAATAGTATTTGTGTTTCTATATTGTCAGCGTTACTATAGTAACACTCAAGTTGTGGTTTAGGGTTCGGTTCACAATGGTACCCGGAGACCAAGAAACGCTGAGGGCATTGGCAATGACCTTCATTTACCTCAGCATTCAGTAGTCCGTAGCATATGTCTGTTATGGAGTGTTAAGATATGATTACTCCCTCTCATTTCCCTCTCCATCTCCATCTCCTTCCCTCCCTCCCTATCTCCCTCCCTCTCCCTCTCCATTTCTCTCTCCATCTCCTTCCACCCCTCCCTATATCCCTCCATCTCCCTCTCCCTTTCCCTCTCCATCTCGTTCCCTCCCTCCCTATCTCCCTCTCTCTCTCTCCCTCTCCTTCTACCTATCCCTCCCTCCCTCATACCCTCCCGCTCTCCCTCCCTCCCCCCTTTCCTCCATCCCACCCTATCTCCTTCATACTTCCCACCCTCCCCCCTTCCCACCCTCTCTCCTTCCCTCCCTCCATCCCTCCCTCTCTCCTCACCCTCTCTCCATCCCTCCTTCCATCCCTCAATATTCACCATTAGAATCGCATATATCTTCCGACCTGCACAGACAATAGAAATCAACAAAATTATTTTCCATGCATGTAAAATTCTGTTTACACGATTCAGAAGTGCATTTAGTTACATTTAATTCTGTTTTCAAATAATATTACTTATTTAATTCTGTATATTTAGTGCTAGGCTAAATAATGACAGTTAAATAATACTTACAACATATACTAATTACTGTCAAGTATATATTTAGTTGTTTTGATTTGGTTTATTGTTAATTAAAAATGGTATTAAGATAAATGATATTAATATAAATGGTATTAAGATAAATGATATTAAGATAAATGATATTAAGATAAATGATATTAAGATAAATGGTATTGAGATAAATGGTATTAAGATAAATGGTATTAAGATAAATGGTATTAAGATAAATGGCATTAAGATCAAAAATATTAAGATAAATGGTATTAAGATAAATATATTAATATATGCATATTAAGAACCATTAATAACTTGAATTTCTGTTGGTACGATAATTTCTTTTTCTAGAAATTATGATATATTATAACTATTATTAAATAATTATATTATAGATAAAAATTGATATTTGATATATCCAAATATATTTATATGTCAAATAACGCATATGATTACTTCAGGGATAACAATTGATGTGACATTTACGGTTATCAGGTATAGATTATCTTGCTGATCATGACCACGGGCTGTTAGTATCGACTTGATGTCTTGTTTACAATAACAATAGTTTAACAAAACACGTATTGATTGACCAATCACTCAATAGTTAAACTACATAACGATCTTTATCATAAGAACTTGTATTCTGTCCACTGAGTTGGATGCATGCAATAAACCACGTCGTATGTTAAGTATTGATTATGTTTACATTATAATCAGTTACCGTAAGTAAAAAAACTATAATTAAATCGCTCTACAAATTAAGATAGTGATCACTTGGACATATACTTAGGTAGCAAATTATATTGATTAAAGTTATGTATTCTAATTCGTGATTCCCTCCTAGTATGCATATTATTGGTCATTCTATTGTTACTAATTAGATTGTTATCTGAAAATGTAATGCATTAATAATTCGAAGAATATTCTAAACAAATTACATAATTAATTTGATATATTAATATTAATATTAATATTTATATAATGATTTGACCATCATACATACTTAATTTGTGGTAACAATGAGATATCATCATATATAAATAATATTTATTAAATACATATAAGATAATTATTATATCAAGTTATCTAGAAATTCACATGTATGCATTTAATTATAGTTATAGGTGGGAAATAAGAAATCAATGCACGTTATTGATTTCTAATTGAATTATTTTTGCTTTATATTAATTTACTAGCAAATATAATTCTACTCACTTATATTTAAATATTATATAACATATATATGTATATATATATATATATATATATATATATATATATATATATATTATACATATACATATATATATATATATATATATATGAATATATATATATATATATATATATATTTATATATATATTATACATATACATATATATATATATATATATATATATATATATATATATGTATATATATAAGTATATATATATTTCTAATTATATTAACTTGCCAGTGGTATAATTAAATTGATTGGATAAATCAGATATCGATTTGATTTTAGTTTTATTAATCGCATTAATTTCTTTATCTAGTAAGTAAAATATGAAAATTACCTATTTGCAGACTAAATTTCCTATACTTTTACCATTTTGTAATATTATGATAAGTAATCATTTATAGTATATTTAGTATATTTTTTATAATGAAAATGAAGAAACATTTTACGTTATAATATATAATTGCGAAGCATAAATTTGACATTATTATAGTATACAAACATATGCAATCGTTGTGTTGGTGCAGGCACGGAAAACATTTATATACCTGGTAGGAGATGTCGACGCAATGCTCGTTATTTGCTTTGCAGGGGTTGTCTTCGCAAGTTAGAATCTCTACAGCAACGATGATTGGTCGTTGTGAGAACCAATAGTTAACTTATATATAAACTAGATATAAACTAGATATAAACTAGATATAAACTAGATATAAACTAGATATAAACTAGATATAAACTAGATATAAACTAGATATAAACTAGATATAAACTAGATATAAACTAGATATAAACTAGATATAAACTAGATATAAACTAGATATAAACTAGATATAAACTAGATATAAACTAGATATAAACTAGATATAAACTAGATATAAACTAGATATAAACTAGATATAAACTAGATATAAACTAGATATAAATTAGATATAAATTAGATATAAACTAGATATAAACTAGATATAAACCCTAGATATAAACCCTAGATATACACCCTAGATATAAACTCTAGATATAAACCCTAGATATAAACCCTAGATATAAACCCTAGATATAAACCCTAGATATAAACCCTAGATATAAACCCTAGATATAAACCCTAGATATAAACCCTAGATATAAACCCTAGATATAAACCCTAGATATAAACCCTAGATATAAACCCTAGATATAAACCCTAGATATAAACCCTAGATATAAACCCTAGATATAAACCCTAGATATAAACCCTAGATATAAACCCTAGATATAAACCCTAGATATAAACCCTAGATATAAACCATAGATATAAACCCTAGATATAAACCCTAGATATAAACCCTAGATATAAACCCTAGATATAAACCCTAGATATAAACCCTAGATATAAACCCTAGATATAAACCCTAGATATAAACCCTAGATATAAACCCTAGATATAAACCCTAGATATAAACCCTAGATATAAACCCTAGATATAAACCCTAGATATAAACCCTAGATATAAACCCTAGATATAAACCCTAGATATAAACCCTAGATATAAACCCTAGATATAAACCCTAGATATAAACCCTAGATATAAACCCTAGATATAAACCCTAGATATAAACCCTAGATATAAACCCCAGATATCAACTAGGATAGAGATAATATTTGTTGTGAAAAATACTGGAGATTGTAAATTATTAAAATTATAGAAATATGAATTACTTATAAGTTCAATAAATAAACACTGATGTGTTAATATTCTCATCGTAAATACGAACTAAATCCTAAAAACTTGGTATATATGATTAGCTTTTGATTACCTAAACGTAAACATCTTCAAATATATCTTCAATCCAGGCTATTTATCATTATCTTTATACGCACTACTAACTGATTTCGCAGTGTCTGCCGGTATACTGACATTGACACATACAACGGTATCCGTCCGAGAGATATCCAAGATCAGTTCGATTTTGCAGCGTTGTATTCTCCAGGCACATCCAGGCATTCTGACAGGGGTTCGACTCGCACGTCATATTACCTACGACTGCGTTGAATAAGAATATCGGTATATTAAGAAATTACGTAATAAATGTTTGGTAATTCTACTCACACCACCCTGCCTATCGTATATATTATATAGATCATTATATTATGTCATAAGATTACATTGTAATATCGTGTAGTTAACTTATTCGGAATAGTTGTTTATATACAAGCTCATGGATATAGGATGAAATGGTTTTGAATGGTATGACAACTTGATAATATTTAAAACTATTTTACTTATGAAGGAATATAGAATTAGTATTATTAAACTTAAAGTTTCTATATTAGCTTTAAATCAATAAGACAAATATTTTAATTAGATATAACAAATAATATAAATTACAAACAATACATTTTTGCCTTTCTGTCCAGTGGCCAGTATTTCTTGAACTTTTTATCGCCCAGTCCGATATTCTTGTATCCGAAGTAGTCGAGTTCAACCTGTTCCCGTTGCTTGCAAGCTTCGGCATCTCTCAAGAGTCCTTTAATAACTAGATTTAAGGTGTGGATATTAATATATTCGTATAGAAATGAGATCAATTAAAAACTAACAAAAAACTAAATTAGGATAATCAATATTCAGTGATAACGGTTAATCGTACACATATTTAATTCATTATCTGAAACTATCAATAGTGTCATACCTACTCAATTAAAACTAACTAAATTCACTGTTTATAGATAATTAGAAGACTTTTTATTTACGAATTAGCTAAACTGAACTAGTAATACCAACATCAATAACAATAGTCCATATTATACTTATTATTATCATTGAATACTATCAAATGACTCCCATCATATATGATAAGGTATCATGGTATGATAATGTCTACTACTACTAATACTACTACTACTACTACTACTACTACTACTACTACTACTACTACTACTACTACTACTACTACTACTACTACTACTACTACTACTACTACTACTACTACTACTACTACTACTACTACTACTACTACTACTACTACTACTACTACTACTACTACTACTACTACTACTACTACTACTACTACTACTACTACTACTACTACTACTACTACTACTACTACTACTACTGTTACTACTGCTACTACTGCTACTACTACTACTACTACTACTACTACCACTACTACTACTACTACTACTACTACTACTACTACTACTACTACTACTACTACTACTACTACTACTACTACTACTACTACTACTACTACTACTACTACTACTACTACTACTACTACTACTTCTACTACTACTACTACTACTACTACTACTACTACTACTACTACTACTACTACTACTACTACTACTACTAATACTACTACTACTACTACTACTTCATCTGAAAATAAAAGTGAAATTAAACTCGCATATTTAAACTTATTACAGTATTACTATTAATTTATATTTCGCATTATTCGCAAAACTATTTTCATTAAAACTCTCAGGGGACTAATTACAAATTAATTAATTAATAATATATATTCATATATATTCAATATATATAATATAATATTAATTAAATACGTACTTTTTAAGCATTTTTTATTCCTTATATTCGGTTCATAACCATCTATACATTGGCAGAAACTATATAGTATTGAACCCTGAACTGTGTTGTTGATCTAAAAATTATGTTGACGATATAATAGTTGTAAATATTAATTATTAATATGTGAAGTTTCGTTCTTCCGTTTTTGAAAAATGTTTTATTATAATCTACAAATGTCTGTAATTTACATTAATAAAAATTGTGAATAGTATCAAATATATTAACAAATTAACATTTCTTAACAACTTAGTAATCAAATAATTAATTATTAATAAGTTTATAATTAACAGTTAATCTAAATTATTATATACTAACATTTACTAGTTCAGAATTTTCAATATGAGAACAACTTATCCTAGAATTACTCGTCACTCCCAATGTTATCTCTAGAATGTTAAAATATCGTAATTTTAAAAAATGTATTATAAACCCTAGTTCAATCTGTATATATTACTATACGATATTATATATAGTAAAATAAGTTATTCTAACTGTGATTACTATTTAAAATATATATTTATATAAATGATCTAGGCGTAATTGTTTCATATATTAAAATAATAATAAAATATGTTCCCAATTAGAAAGAATACTAAACAAATTTATAATACAATTTCTTTAATAATAATAGTATTTACAATTTTTTAAAGTATTTTAATAGCTCTAATATTTAATAAATATCAAATTAATATAAATTTAGAAAATATATTTTATATTTACTAGCCATCTTCTTCGCCATTTTCACAATCATTTTTTCCGTTGAAAAATTTATCAAAGTCTTTAATTGCACTGCCATTTTTACAGAAAAACTTAAATTGGTAATCTACCAAAAATAATAAAGAATTAAATAATATACGATATAAATATAATTATATTTATAAAATGATAACTAAATATTATATAAATATTAAAATAATATTTCCAATTAAATATAATCTATACATATAAATATCACTCATATTATATTATTTTATATATTTGTAAATATAATTATTATTTACTAAAATAATAACATATATTGATTTATAAATATATATATATATATTTTATATATATATATATATATATATATATATATATATATATAAATATATATATATATATATATATATTTATATATATATATATATATATATATATATATATATATATATTAAACTCATTAATAGTAATGTTAAATAAATATGTATAAAATGTAGGTCAGTTATTTTATATTTACTTGGACATAATCTTACTCAATAAGGCTAAGTTCATATCTTCATATATTGAGTCCACTTTTTCATCGAGGACCTTGAATAGCATTCCAGTTTCATGATGTAACCTTGAATATAATGAAATATGGTTTTATTTTAATTGTGTACACTTTTATTATAATTATTGTTATATAACTAAAGTTTAATAAGATTACTTTGAGTTAAATAATCATATTTTAAAATAATTAATAAAAGATACATAATTTTGTATATATTAATAAAGATAATAAATATGTTAATATGTAATAGTATAAATTAATTAATAATGTATACTTCTAATTATTAATTAATAATAACTTAGCATATCCTTTCGAAGAATAATTTTTATTCAGAAATTGATTATAATGACTCCTCAAATTAACTTCATGTTGTCTTTTTATGTTATTCATTATTTGTTCGTCAACTTATGGTAGAGTTAAACTTAAATTAGATCTAGAAATAATGAAATGATAACGGCGCCTATCTTTATATTAATCTATTTGGTTTAGCATTTCTCGATATAATTTAAGATTTGTTTCATAATTTCTAATAACAACATCTATGGCTTTTTAAGCTATTGTTCCAACCTTCATCGGAGTTGTCTATACAGTCATTATAACCGTCGTTTATGAATTTTTTATCAATGCACATTCCACTGAAACATTCAAAAGTATCCCCCGATATACACGGAATATCTGTAATGATGATGAAACTCTTTGTTATAATTTGCTAGATCATTTAATTATCATTTAATTAGAAAGTTCCCCGTTATTTCATCATAAAGTATTCGTAATATTTATATAAGTACTCTTTTATTCTACTGCACAGAATATATTACGTAGTAAGCATATATACACACACACACAAACACACACATACACACACACACACACACATACACACACATGTATATATATATAAATATTTATAAAATATCATAATAATAAAGCAATATTAATATAGTATAGCATAGTACCATATTATATACTCTAGTAAAGTTATCTATTATCATAATAATTAACACAATTTATTAACTAATTTTTTTTTGCATATATAAGATAATATGTAAAATGTAAGATATATTAATTACAATTAATTATAACAATATACCCTATCGCCTATCGGATAACAACCTAGTTTATGGCGTACAAATCCTAGTCCGTTATGGTTGATCGGAGCGAACGAGAACTTGAGAGTGCGGTCTAGCGGATTAAAGAATAACAAAGCCACTCCGTCGATAACGGACCGACTTGTATCCTCAAAGAAATAGTCCCGAACGTAGTACTTCCGGTTAATCTCGCCTTTCCGGTCGAATTTATACGTGAAACCTAGGGAAAGTCATGGTAATATATCGTATAAATATATTTAGGATCTTTAGTTATCCGAATAACAGTATATTTAATTAACAATGTTAGGTCTATTTATATTTTGTAACATTAATTTATAAATTTTTAGTATATGTATAACATTAATATAACCCATAAAATTCTCATCTGCTTTTAATTGTCCGTCTTTCAGACTATATTTGGTGGGGTCGATATTAACTAATGATATATTGTATTTGTCGCCATTTACTGCGTTGATATTTTTAACCAGCGTTATGCTAATCAATAGAGAGAACATATATTCCGATAATCTGGACAGCATAATGATAATCAATGTTTAAATAATAAAATAAAGTTGATCTTCATTCATTTATTTATTTATTTTATTTTGATATTATCTTTTAAAATTCTGTGTTTTCATATATTGTTTTGTTTTATCTAAATAAATAGTAATTTATTAGCAAAATATATACATTTGGTATAAAGTCATCGCTTTAAAGTTATACTGGATAATTATTATTATGTTAATGTGTATAATTAAGATAATATAAAAATGACATAATATAATACATTCCATAGTAGCGTCAAATATATAAATAGTATAAATAATATACAAATTGTAAAGTTAAAAATATTAAATTATATATATATGATATAAATATATGATCAATATATATGTTATTATAAATAAACCCCACTAGCAACAATGCATACACATGTTTGTTTATCTGATCTATGAACGTATTTTGAAAAGTGAATTCACTTTAGAACCAAATAAATTAAATATTATTTTATAAAAAATAAAAGTTTGTTGTTTTTATGTTTACAAATGATATTATCCTATGAAAACTAATTTATAATGAAAGTGAATTATATCATCCTTTCTTCGTATCTTATGATTTATATAACAGTTAAAGCTAACATTAAATTCGAATCTGGTTAATATAAGTTAATATTGTAAAAATGAACACAACTTTATTCTACTACCATAATTATTATTTAACTTTATCATAAATCGTATTCATTTATATTAGTAACACAATAATTAACTTAATTAGATAATAAAATAATGTTTTATAATGAATACTAAACTAAACTAATACATAAACCACGATACCAATTCAAAAATATGTTATAACTTATATCAGCAAATCATTTTTTATAAGAATTAAGATTAGCAATTGCATACTTCTCATCGAGTAAACCATGATACATTATACCTCGTATATAAACCCATAGGTGAACTCTACGCAGTTATACGTTTTATAGAATATACCGTAAACTAATATACTCTCGATGTACTTTATATATTATAATTAGTATCTCGATCTATCGTAAAAAAAGCGAAACTGCACGATACTATTAATGGTCATGTATTAATGTGCATTACTTTAATGTTTTATACCAATTAACACATCTCGATCTACGTTACCCCCGAAAGAAATTTATTTTAAACATAAATGTACGTCTAATTATACGCAACCGCCTCCCTCGCGCGCGCGCAGAGTACGCGTGTATGCGTGCGTCGAGATGCAGGCTCGACATACACACCTGCACTGGACGATACTGTACGTGTAGTCAGGGCGAAGGATTCTTCACGGTTCTGGAAGGATCTTTCCTGTTCTGCCGGAAACGTTAGTCTTCTCAGCATTATATCAAAGCATTTTACGGGAAATGTTGTTATTTGTTATCATAAACTACAACACACCTCGCTACACACACCTACACTCCAGCCATCATAATATAACCCCACATCACGCACTACTACCCCACACCATAAACTACTACCCAATACCACACCACACCATAAAGTGCGTATCGACCTGTACGCATTGGATTTGCGAGACTGTTCTCGGGTCTGGCATACGTACGCTGTCGACGATTCATCGCCATTAGCCAATAACCCGTACGGCAGGTTCACCAGGCGTAAGTGCGTCTGCGAAAATGGATATCACGTGACCCCGGGTGACCCCACGACTTGCGAGAAAAGTTCGTATCGCTGACCCAATTACGCGAGTAGGTCAGATACTATTAGAACGGCATGTAGTTGTTATGATAAGGTAACGCTTTCTAGAACCGAACTCATCAGTTAGCTTAATAACGAACGTCTAATTAAATAACAACATTTAACATTCTAGGATTAAAGCCAGCTAATATGTCTACGATATTGCCACCGTTTTGTACTATTGAGTACAATTGAGTGCTATTGAGTACTATTGAGTACTATTGAGTATTATTAAGTACTATTGAGAACTATTGAGTACTATTGAGTACTATTGAGTACTATTGAGTACTATTGATTACTATTGTTTAATACTGAGTATTATTAATAAGTTCTCGTCGAGTTTAACAGATTACACTTTTTTGCGGATCTCACTATTCATACGGTAGAATTTAGTTAAAAGCATTAAATAGTCGATATTCATAAGATCACGAGTTAATAATACATTATAACCCGTTAGTGGTCTTTATTATATATATATATAATCGTTCGCTTATTGTCCTGCATTCAAGGCTACATAGGAACTCCATGCGATGAGAATAATCGAAGGCTGATGTCAGGTTACCGAGAATGTTCCAGAAGTGGCGTAAGATGTATTAGGAACTATTTCTCTATAAACAACCTGGATTGCGTGTTGAGTTAGTTGGCGCTCGGAGGTTTATTTGAATTCGTTTATATAGTTACGTAATGGGTACACGTTTGAAATGATCCACCCGCAGTCACCAACGGAACGAAATGCCATAAAAACCGAATGATATGCGAAGAGGCGGATATTGATCATTTCTTTTGTTTAAAAAGCGGTCTGCAACATAATTGCAATTGTGGAGACTCGTACATATTCTCAAATCGATTTTGCAATGTAAGTTAGTGTTTATTTCTTTTATTTCTTTTATTTATGTACTATGTTCCCATCGATTATCTATATTAAAACACGAAATCTAAGTAAATATCAGAAAATTGTTAATTTCGAAAAAAATACGCATTACAAATTATATAAATATTTATTATGCATACATAAATTAAAATTACATAAATTAAAAAAAATTATTTATAATATTTATAGCATTAATAATATAATAATTTCACATATATATCACACATATAATTATAAGTAATAATTTAATAGTTTTTAGAAGAGTTTTTACCAATAACTGGAAGTAATCTTTAATTTAAATAATTATATGATTGGTTAAAATTGAAATACTTTTTAAATTTTAATGTTATTGATTAAATATAAGACATCTAAAGGAGTATTTAGAATAATCTATGTATAGTATTTATATTTAAATATATATATATATATATATATATATATATATATATATATATATATATATTATCAATATTCATTTAAAAGAAGTAGTATTAGTTTATTAAAATTAATATTTTTTAAAAGAATTGTTTAGTGTCTGTATAAATTCGTTTGCAATAATATTTTATTTTGTATATATTTTCCAAGGGTTATTTTATTTTAAAGAATACAAATACTCTAGACAATCAATTGTTATTCATAAATTCTTTTTTTATAATTGAAAATAAGATAGGTTTATAAAATGACTAATTTGTAATAAATACTTTAGTCCATACCTCGTAACAACTTTGTTTATCGCATTCTAGTATAAATTATTAGATTTAAGAAGATATTTAGGTTTTAATTGTACCAACTGTTATTACGAATATAAACTAGATCCATTTAAATTAATCATTCATCAATATGCGACTCCATCTGAAACTCCGTTAAACCAACATAGAACGTCTCGGAGACTCGTGCCTGGATGACGAGGACTGCAAACACCAGATGAATGCTATTTGTAAGAAGAACAAATGCAGTTGCGACGACAGCTATATTATTAATCTAAAGTCGTACTGCATTCCCAGTTATGTAATGCATATCTAACAGTAGATAGAAAGCGGATATATATATATATATTATAAACCTTACTTTTATATAATGTATTTTAAATAAATATTAACTGTTACATTTGCATTTATTAGATAAAGATTTTGTAGAGAATATAAATGAAATAAATTTAAATATTTAGTGGAATTAAAAGATAAATAATTCAATATTCAACTTTTCGTCGATATTCCTATAAATATCCATATTCGTACATAAATGTACCTCTTCCTAATAATCTTCAAATACATTATATAACCTACACTACTGCTACCTATACACATTACATCTATACATCTACTACCTATACACATTATACTCGGCATCCGATGAGCTTCCTAGTATAACTTCTATTATCATTGATTTATAAAATTCCAGGAGAATTATAAATCTATTGTATACCTATTATAATTATGCACATCAATTGTCTAATTTGCGAATGCGCACTCTTGCTGCCCCGTCCCATACAGGAACAATAGGAGATAGTTGCATGGCCTACGTCCATTGCCGCGGTCCCACCCACGTCAACAACATGATCTGTAACGCGAAACTCCACTGTCACCAAAACAAACGTTGCAATGTTCCCAATAAAGTCTGTTCTTGTGAGTACGGCTTCGGATTCGTCGTTACAACTTCGACCTGCGAGAAATGTTAATCAAGAAATGTATAGCGATTACGTCATTGAGTTATGTAATCATTGACATAAGAACGTATTAAAATATACACTCACGGAAATATGTAGACATTGCCTGCATATTCTCGAGAATTGTAATTATTTGTAATGCTTTATTGGATCTTGTAAATAATGTCAATTCTTTATAAATTATAATCATTATGTGTTTTAAACATAGTTTATTTTATTGCGACTTATAATTATTTAGGATTTGCTTATTATCACAGTATTTTCACAGTAAGCATGTATATTTAATGTCTATAAGTAGTTTCAATGAAGTTGAGTTTCGTTAAATATTTATTTTCCGAGTATATTTTAAAAATAAAAATAATTTACAAGTTATATTAATTAGTACTCGACTTAAATGTATCGAGTTATTCATAGCAATTGCGACTGTAGTAACACGATAGCTATGTACTAGCGATACACTTGTTTATACTAAGAAAATTATAATTATATATGAATCCGATAATAGTAGTAATATGAATTGATATTGAAGTAGCAATCAACCTGTAATGGATTGGTTACATAAACAGTATTATATTAATGAATTACAGGATTATAATAATACCATACCTTCCACTTTACTGAAGCTCAAATCGACTATAAATGCGACACGGATGTCGACTGCAGCTTGAATAACGTGAAAACCGTTTGCAACCAAGACAACGTCTGCAAATGCTCCAATTCTGTAAAGAGCGGCAACTCGTGCGTTAAAGGTAATATAGCAACGCGCCAATCTTAACGAATTTTTAGGAGTTGAGTTTTTTTAGCCAGGAAATTAAGATGAAAGTAACGTGAATTATCTAGTGACCTCAATTTCATATTGAATCAATTACATTTATGATACAATTAAATTTTTTACTCAATATGTCTCTAATTCGAAACACTATGATATATAAAAGTGTATTATATAGAATATACATTACAAATAGTGTATACTATATCCACATCGTGATATAAAATGTAATATTTAAACTATAAAGTACTTAATAGCAAATACTTATCTACTAATGTTATCAATCGTACACAGTTGAGTTACTCGGTGCTTGTTTCCATAACGATGAAATGTGCGGAGAAAACGCCAAATGCATTACGGGCGTCTGCAGTTGCATAGCGTTGTACATGCCGAAAGGAAAACAGGATTGCCAACCTGGTTTACCAGCGCGAACTCTAATTAATACGGCAAGGTTGCTTAGTAACTGCAATGGTGTAATATTCTTGAAAAAATTCTTTGAATTATATACGAAAATAAAAAATTATATGCAATATATCATTCGCTATAGAAATAGAAATTAACTGAATCTATGGCCTCACACATCATTATATACGACGCACGCCATTCTCTATATGCCAAACTTCAGCTCGATGTTAAATTGACATCAATTATAATTACTACGATATATAAGGGTATTTAAACTACACATTTAAAAACGTAATTCGTGAGATCCAATATATATGATCATGTTTATTAACAGTAAACTATTTGATATAGTTTAAACATGCTTTATTTGTATTTTTATATGGTTTGAAGTTAAGAGTATAAAATCTAGTTTCGTGATTATAACACTTGTTTGGGGTTATATTAATAATGTTTGTTTTTATCAAATAATACAATTCAATCACAACGAAATATTTAATTCTAGTCTGTAGATTTAACTGTAAATATAATATAACTGTGTATATATATATATAATTATATATTATATCTATTTCGTGCCCAGAAAAGCTAAGTAAATGATTAATAAGGTGTTCAATAATCTTCTAGTTATCCTGTATACGATATGTTCGCAACAACAACATTGCCATATCGCGAACACTATTTGCAAAAACGGGAAGTGTTCCTGCGACACCAAGTTCTACAATGATACTAAAGACTCTTGTGCCAAAAGTTAGCTGATGGGTGTTACGAATGGCGGGTGTTCCTAATGGCGGGTGTTAAGTATGGCGGGTGTTCCTAATGGCGGGTGTTAAGTATGGCGGGTGTTACGAATTACTGGTGTTATGAATTACTGGTGTTCCGCGTGGCAAGTTTTCCGAATAATGTTCGGGCAAATACATGTCAAAATCGGATTCGTTAGAATATCAAGTATTATATGATTGAAATTGTAAATTTAAATGAAAATAGAAGATGGTTTCCTATATATTCGACTTAAGATTATAACATTTGTTACTTGACCTTTAACCACGTCTACAAAACTGACTTAAATCAGTTTTTTTATCAATTATACCAAATAACTTTCATTAACCTTTATCTATAATCATTATCCTAATTTACATGTCATCGGCATTCATTAACCATTGCAGGACTGATTGGTCAACCGTGTCGCTGGGACAATCAGTGTATGCTGAACTCCAGATGCATCAGGGCGTTATGCGAATGCAACCATATGTATTTCGCGGATTTCTATAGCAGGAACTGCGTTAAAAGTGAACTGATTTGTATAAACTCTTAATAATGGGGCTGCGAGTGTAGCATTTAAGATGTCAATATGCATTATTGAACTATTATTTAATAGTTGTCTTAGTGTTATATACTTTGTATAGTATACCTTAATACAATAGGCAATTCTTTAATTTGTTATTAACTAATTCAAATATTCAAATAAGATGAACGTATTAAGTGAAATTATTTGCTTTTATTATGTATAGTCAATACAATATGCTCAGACTTATTACGATATTTATAATATTAATAATCGGGATAATATTAAAATAATGTACATAAAAAGATGGAATTACGACTACTAGAGTATATATATATATATATATATATATAACCCACATTTATTATAGTGGACAACATACTTGGAACTGTATGTTCTGATGACAAACCTTGCGAGATCAATAATTCAACTTGTTCTTCCAAAGAAGATAAACCTCAGTGTTTGTGCACTCCGGACTTCTACAAAACCGATTCGATATCGTGCACTAAAAGTCCGTAATAACATCTAAACAACTATAGCCTATTTAGAGTCTTCCATGACAATAGATTATAATTTCTCAGTGAATTAGCCAGTTAAAAGAAATTCTATATAGATTATTATAACGGTACAATCATACGGAATACAATTCATTTATAAGATATACACACAAACATTATGGTAACAGTAATGTGTTAAGTCATCGTTTATACCTGCCATATTATCAAGATCACCGCATCCCCATGATATAAGATATAGTTACCATGACGATACATACTCTCCCGCTAGGACTGCTCGGAGATCCTTGCACCTCGCTACAGACAGTCAACCCGTGTTCAATGTCTAACAGCAGGTGTACGCTGGAGAGGTGTTCTTGTTCGGCCGGTTTCAAGAAGAAAGGAGATGCCTGCGAGAAAAGTATGTAAATGATATTTGATTATATCATAATTTATGATATTATGCAATTAATTATAGTAAATAAATAATATTCAGTCTGGGCTTTTTATTTACATTATAATAATGTACAATAGAAATAAAAAATGATAGCGAATGAAATATCATTATATATATATATATATATATATATATATATATATATATATATATATATGTATGTATATATGTGTATGTATATGTGTATGTATGTATACGTATGTGTGTATATATGTGTATGTATGTGTGTATGTATGTATACGTATGTGTGTATATATGTGTATGTATGTGTGTATATTTTTGTAATTTTTTAGAAGAGTTTTTACCAATACCTGGAAGTAATCTTTAATTTAAATAATTGTATGATTGGTTATAATTGAAATTGACAATAAATTCTGTTTCTTAAGATAATTTTTACATTTTCATGTTATTGATTAAATATAAGACATCTAAAGGAGTATTTAGAATAATCTATGTATAGTATTTATATTTAAATATATGTATATATATTATCAATATGTATTTAAAAGAAGTAGTATTAGTTTAATAAAGTTAGTATTTTACATAGAATTGTTAAGTGTCTGTATAAATTCGTTTGCAATAATATTTTATTTTGTATATATTTTCCAAGAGTTATTTTATTTTATAGAACACAAATACTGCAATGTGTGTATGTATGTGTATGTATGTGTGTATACATGTGTATGTATGTGTGTATGTGTGTATGTATGTGTATATATATGTATATACATGTGTATGTATGTGTGTATGCATGTGTATGTGTGTGTATACATGTGTATGTATGTATGTATGTGTGTATGTATGTATGTATGTGTGTATATATGTATATACATGTGTATGTATGTGTGTATGTATGTGTATGTATGTGTGTATGCATGTGTATGTGTGTGTATACATGTGTATGTATATGTGTATACATGTGTACGTATGTGTGTATGTGTGTATGTATGTGGGTATGTATGTGTATACATGTGTATGTATGTGTGTATGTATGTATGTATATGTGTATGTATGTGTATACATGTGTATGTATTTGTGAGTAACTTATAACATTAAACCATGCCTGCTCCATTGACAACTATTCTGACAACTATCATATATCTGCCATGATAACTATTTCTGAATTGACGAATTAACTTTCTGACTTCGCAGTTCTTTTGGGAGATCCGTGTTCCGATCATTCGGATTGTAACACCTACTTCACCAACTCGTTTTGCCAGATGATGGTACGTAGAAATGCGTGCAAGTGTAAACCTGGGTTCAGGTCAAACTCTTATTTCGATGCTTGTGAAAAAGGTTATAATGAAAATGTATTGTATTAGAAATGTTATTGTTATGATTTGTATTAAAACTATCATGCATACAGTATATGCGTACTCATTGATATGCTATATGCTATATATATATATATATATATATATATATATATATATATATATATATACACGTATATATACGTATATATACGTAATCAATGTGTTGATTGGTTTACGTATAGCCAATAGCTTCGAGGCCCATCTATTTATTATTGCTGTAGTACAAAAAGAAAATGAAAATACTCCTCATGTCACATACTAGTATCTGGAAATAACAAAAGGTTTCACACGTGCGCTAATTTAGACTCCATAAATCTACATAATATTCGTATCATATCTACCCTAAGCAATAATGCAGATAAAATACTTCTTAATACAACTAATCTAACTACTTTGTCTTATAAAGTCCCATACGTTACTAATAGTTTACTACAATCGTCACACATTCCCTAACTACAACTTCTCATAACGGCCCACCACTAGTTCTTAGAGATTACGGTATATCTTATATTAGTTATAACCCAGTATAACTGCTACCTCTATGACTAAATTACTCAGTCTAACTCATATTTTCCTTACCCAGATTCAGTAAATATACCACCATTAATAGTAAAATGTCCTCCTAATAATGAACTCAAGTAAATGGTTAATTTGAGTAAGGTACAATTTGATACTTTTGAAAACAAATAAGACCTTGATGTAATAATCACATAAGTAAGTAATCTAATATTAATTGAAGGAAATAAACTTTTAAAAATTAACTAAAGATAGAAGACTTTCCCACTAAATTAATGCGGACTACAGGAAGTCAAATAGGCCAAATAAAAGTTAGTCGAAGAAGAAGTTGAAAACAAATGATACTAAATAAGTGGAAAATATCCAGGCTCTATTTGGGAGTTATCCAAAAAGATCTACGAGGACAATTTTAGAAGCTAGAAATTAAAATAATACTGGAGAAAGCGACAAACTGAGAGATTTTGCCGGCATCTTAACTGAAGTGAATCATAAGACTGATGAAGATAAGGAAATATATCTACAATCTCCTGATAGGAAAGATATAATCCAAAATCTTAGACAAATGAAGAGTAATGCACCTGGTCCAGATAAAATAGAATGCATTCAATTAAAACTAATAGAAAAGAGAAGATTACAAATTGTATGGATATTAGTAGAAGTACTAGGACTCGTAATACCTACATTCTGGAAAGAAACCAAATATGTTTACTGAATACGATGTAAAAGCGTTATTCGGGAATTCTAGTAAACAAGTTAATATATGTATTTAAAGAAAACAATTGGTTATCTATTGAGAAAAGAGGTTTTCTGCACGTTATCAGAGAAGTATAAAATCTTACCTTTGTCCTCGAATCAGCAATAATAGAAGCTAAAAGGAAAAATATAATATCTTTATTTCTTGGCTGGACCTTAGCAATACTTTTGGTTCTATTCCGCATTAAAAACTCTCTTAACTATTCGAAAGTCTACCTATCCCCGAGAGAATAAAAGTAATTCTCAATGATATATATAGCGAATCAATTTGCACCTAAAAATAATTGAATGAATCACCACAATCAGGTGTTAGACAAAGGGATAGCCTCTTCCCTATTATATTCAATCTATTATCTAAACCTATAATTAGAAAAGTTAAAGGTATTTAATTTTCATTAAAATTTAATTTAAATTTGAAGGAATTAATCTACTTTAACAACGTATGCCGATGACAGTTTTATCTGGTCCAAAAGTCATAAAAATGTGGACGAAATTATGTACATAATTTATAGAATAGCGAGTATTAGGTTAAAATTCAATCCAATTAAATGTAAATCATTAAGCTTCTTTAGCGGTCACCACGTAATAAAGGTTAAATTAAAACTAGGTTTGGAAGCCATTCCTGCTCTAGAAAAGAAAGAATATGAGATTTACCTATGGGTATTAAATTCCTTACAAATATAGTATTTCGAAGCCATATTATACCATCTCAACCATATGATCTTAGTTTAGGTCGAATGCTAAAATCATCTCTATTTAGGATAAAATGCTTTCTGAGAATGGCCACAAATATCAACGATAAAAGTGCGATTCCATTATCCTATGCTAACAAAGAAGATGTAACATTAGCAATTGGGCACTTGAATCAATAAGCAGATATGTGGACGATTACTAAAGCTGTTCAGTTATTATCCTAAAGTTAAATACAGATTGCAATTATATCTAGTCATCGGTTGAAAGATACTTTAGCAAATATTGCTGGAGTTAATAATTCAATTCCAGTATATGACTTTATATTAGGCCAAACAACGAATGGATACTTATAGGTACACATTGCTTAATAGGTATAAAAGCAAAGGCACACATGTATGGATAAGAACCAGACTTGCTTTCCAACATCTGCAAACGAATATTGATGTTTCCGATATGCAAAATATAAAAATATGTATCGATGACTTATGTTCGGTTCATTCGGAGTTGGTGAAATCTCTTGAGTTACCTTTGCAACATAGACGAATGAGCAAATATCTAAACTACCCTTTACAGGAAGCATTAGTCTGAATATTTTAATTAACCAATTCTAGCAAAAGCATCACTAGACTCTTATCTTAGCTATCAACTCTATCTTTTCAATTATGGAATCTATGGCACAAGGCTCGACTTCCATTCCCCCAATAAAAACTTTACCTGGTTCAACAGATAAGTTATGTAGTCGATGTTTTACTGAAAATGAAATCACTAAATAAATAATTAATACATGTTCATCTATATTCAGAAGGATATGAGATATACAACAAAATTCAACCTATAGTGACTCATACAATAGAATAATTAAATATTGATTTTTCAATAACTTCTATTTTTCCGGGAGGGCGTAAATCTGACGAGGTTAGTAAAAATGAAAATAAAATAGTATAGCATCGATATTACTGTGGCATTTGATTGTCAAGAAAATATGTATAATGCTAATTCCAGGAAATAGAAAATATTGCGAATTAGGATTTGTCATTCCTTTCATAATAGGTTCCCTTGGTTCTTAGTTAAATGATAATTATATTCTAAAAGAAGAATTATGGATACAAAATTAGTTTGGGAGTAATTGAAAAGAGTCAGTATAAAATAATACATAGAGGAATCTGGAACGCTTATTGTAGATTTTTTCGTAAATTTTGAATTTTAATAATCTTTTTACTAGTTTATATCTTTTAGTGGTTTTAGTTTTTTATCACAACTTTTTTATATTATTAACTATTTACACAATTTACACATTATTTGTTTACACAATTGTTTTTATTGATACATATTTTACATTTGTTTATTCTTTATGCACACGGGTTTGATGATGAGGTCTCATATATTTTAACTTACTAGTTTAATTAATAAAGATTAACACCATTCTGAGAAAAAACTATATATATATATATTATAAATAATTATTTATATATAATTATTATAACTTATTGAGTATATTAATTTATGAATGAGAAATAAATAATATTATCAAAACAGTATTTAAATAATTGATATTTTAAAGATAATTTAGGTAAAATATTAAACTCAATCTATTTAATATTATGAATTTCAAGCATTTTGCATGAATATATATATATATATATAAATATATATATATATATATATATATATAATAACAGCTATAAACTTAATAGCAGTAATATACTACAATTATCGTTATCTTTTTAAATTAACATTTATTATCATTCATTATTATTTTAATAAGATATAATATATTTTAATATGATAAATTATATATATGATTATAATGTCATTAACTATATTGAGTTATGTAACTTTAGATATTCATATATAATACTGTATATTTATATTTACACAGTACACGTCGGCATAAGTTGTAATAGTAACATACAATGCCAATACATACCGTCTTCTTTTTGTATGGATGGCCGGTGTTTCTGTAATAAGGGTTTTACGAAATTGAACGACAAATTTTGTATAAAAGGTTATAATCATGTTTTGTTAGAAATGTACATGGATCCAAGCAGAAATGTTTAAATGGGTTGTGTACATGTGTACAATATACACTGTACATTATTCTACACCCATTCGAATATAATATTTAATAAAATTTAGAATAGTAATAATATAGTTTATACTGTACTTATAAGTAATTTCATTATCCTTCCAAACACCCTCCCTACCGGATCCTGGCAGTAAATCTCAACTCAGTATGCCCAGAGAAGAGGTGCGACATGTACATAGAACATGCTGTATGCAGGCAGGACAAATGTCGTTGTAAAATTCCTTATTCGGAATACAACGGGAAATGCGTTAGAAGTAAGTAACTGGGCGAGATATATATATATATATATATATATATATATATAGAGAGAGAGAGAGAGAAATCGAGAGAGAGATTGAGAGAGAGAGAGAGAGAGAGAGAGAGAGAGAGAGAGAGAGAGAGTGAGAGAGAGAGAGAGAGAGAGAGAGAGAGAGAGAGAGAGAGAGAGAGAGAGAGAGAGAGAGAGAGAGAGAGAGAGAGAGAGAGAGAGAGAGAGCGAGAGAGAGAGAGAGAGAGAGAGAGAGAGAGAGAGAGAGAGAGAGAGAGAGAGAGAGAGAGAGAGAGAGAGAGAGAGAGAGAATAGAAATGTATATATCGTATCACTAAATTTATATAATTTTATAAAATATAATATTTCGTATTCTATGTCTTATATAACCAGCGATCTATAGAATGACCTCTAAAATAGGATCACTCGGTGAATCCTGTAGCAAGAATGAACAGTGTTGGGTTTCCATCGACAATTCCTATTGTAAACAGCAGATACGATGCGCCTGCAATGAAGAATATGTAATGGCGAACGGTTCTTGCGTCATCAGTTAGTATTTATAATTGCGCAATAGTTGCGATACGATTCTACGAAAGTATTCAATTAATTTTAATAACTTTATGGGAATTTACTTATAGTCGGATTTTAAAACTAGAAGTGTATTATATTCTCGGTATGAATTACATTTATTATATAACAAGTATAATTTTTCATTATTACCTATAATTATATTCACCTATTCTAAGTTGCCTGGATTTAAATATATACACACCATCTGCCAAGTTTGCTTAATTAAATGAGAAATATTATTTATCACGTTAAATTGAAAATAACTGTGGTGAATTATTAATGTCAGAATTATCATTATTTTGTTTATTTAGTTTTCAATAAAATAGTATAATACAACTTATATGTCGTTATACAAAATAATACTATATTTATATTAATAGTAGCTTGTTTGCATGCTCAGTTTTTCTTTATGGGATACATTACTACTAAACTATACAAAATACAATCTGAACATATTAAGTAAACATTAAATATAATATAAATATATATATAATATATATATAAATATATATATATATATAATACTATAAATAAATATATATATAATACTATATATAAATAGATAAATATATATATTGAAGATAAGTTTATAGAATAAGCAAACGATAATTCATGCAATTCGATATGAAAACAAATAAAGAGGGTAAAAAATGAATTAATATTTTTTAAATTATGGATTACACATAAAGTTTAAAATCATTTAAACAAATTTGGGAGTAATCTCAATATTTATTGTAAATATTCCCACATAAGAAATACTCTGAGGAGTTTATTTGAAAATGTAGGGATGATTTTAAAATTAGTTTCACGTGCAGTTAATAAATTTCGTAAACCGCTACTTTGTGATGGATTGTCTCTCCCAGGGCTTCTTCTTGGCATGTTAATATATATATCAAAATCTTGCCGCTTATCCTCATTACACAATTGATCGGATCGAGGTACAATCTAAAGTCAGTACATTATCTGCGGTAGTTAAGGGATTCAAATCTAGACAACAGAGTTTTGAGTATAGCTAAAACTAGAATCTAAGTGGAAAAGTGAACATATTTTATTAATGAATTTACTTTGAATATTTTAAAATAGTTTACACGAGTTGGGTGAATTCCGCATGAAGGAATTATAATCAAGAAGTGGTCTAAAGTAAGTCAATAATACGTTTACTTAATACTTTTAGCATGTGAGAGTTAGTTTAGAATACTTTGAAAATGAGTTTGAAATTTCTAGTCGTATTAAAATAAATGACATTGATATATTTTTAATATTATCATTAATTAGTACAAATATATCTTTAAAATGATGTGCTATCAATAGTGTATTATTAATAATTAATAAGCAAGGTAGGTTTCCAATGTTTAAAATTAAGCATTTATGGATAGCTGCTTTAATTTCCTTACAATGTCCAAATAGAAAAATTATTTAAAAAAATTTGAAGTTGATAATTCTGTTATACGTTTATTTTATTATATGATTGTTATTTTGGCATTATACAAAAATATGAAACACAAATTAGACTGTGAAATTTATTCAAGGAGATCGGAGATAAGTGACATATAACATAGTACATATGTATACTGGGAATCAAACATAAATATGAAATATATTTAGATAAAATGATAATATGAATGAATAATATATTAATATATACATATATATAAATATATAAATATATATATATATATATATATATATATATATATATATTTGAATTGCTAATATATACGATTTGTTTCTATTTATCTATTGTTGCAATAATCAAATATCCCGTTAAATTGGATACGTTATATATGTTTCATTATTCGCACTTCCATAGGGAAGATGGGATCACCCTGTTCATACGAGGAACAGTGCAGTTACGTAGATGAAGATTCCCAGTGCGCATTCGACCCGGTGGGAGGGGCCAACGTGTGCAGCTGTCAATCAAAATTCTTGTTGAGAAGCGTTGACGGCCGTCAGAGATGCGTGAAACGTTAGTAACGGGTCACGTGATAGCGACCTAATTAAGAGACCCGTATGGAGGCCGTTAAGACCGCTGGTTTCATTATTGAGAATAGAGCACACATTAATGTCAAAACTGCTAAACTATCTATAGATATATACTCGGTGAAACACCCTTCATAACACCCACCGTAACGTCAACCTTGAAATTCACCATAATATTCGTCAAAACAACCTCCATGACTACCTTATCATCAATATTTACTATACGAAACACCCTCTCAACTCTCAGCAATATTCACAACTACCCAAACACAATCGCCATGACTACTACCATAATGCCTGCCATAACTATCCTCATACCACCCTCTACAACACACTCTACACCACCCTCTACACCACATCTACACCACATCTACACCACCTCTACACCAACCTCTACACCACCCTCTACACCACCTCTACATCACCCTTTACACCACCTCTACACCACCTCTACACCACCCTCTACACCACCTCTACACCACCTCTACACCACCTCTACACCTCCTCTACACCACCTCTACACCACCTCTACACCACCTCTACACCACCTCTACATCACCCTTTACACCACCTCTACACCACCTCTACACCACATCTACACCACATCTACACCACCTCTACACCAACCTCTACACCACCCTCTACACCACCTCTACATCACCCTTTACACCACCTCTACACCACCTCTACACCACCTCTACACCACCTCTACACCACATCTACACCACCTCTACACCACCCTCTACATCATCATCTACATCATCCTCTATATCACACTCTTCATCATCTGCTACATCGCCTGCCATGTAACATGCCATATCACCTGCCACATCACATGCCACATCACATGTCACGTTATATGTCATACCACCTGTCACATTACCTACATCATCACATTCAATACCACATGTAACATCGCCTGTCACATGACATGCCATACCACCTGTCACGTCACATGCTACACCACCTGCCGCATAACCTGTCACACCGCGTGCCATATTTAGTCTACCTGGGAAGTTATTGCGAGAGACATTCGGAATGCCAGAGGTCAGTTGTCCACTCGAACTGCAAGGAACACGCGTGTTCTTGTGATAATAGCTTCCCCAGCTCTGTGCACACTTGCATAAAATGTTACTATCTTTAATATTCCGTCGCTAATATCTTTAAGTATGTATAGACGCTATAGACCCGTTGTTTATTAACCCGTTGTTAATTGGCAGTATTATAAATGTGTATATATATATGTATATATTCTTTATATTAAAAAAACGCGAGTTGATTTCTTATTCGCATTCCTTAATATATTTTATTTTAACAAACGTTGTAGCATGTGAAAATATTCTTTAAAACTATTTCATATCTTTGTTTTAGTATTATATAATATTGTTTATGTTTTATTTATTTTACACATATAAATTTACTTTCAAAATATGAACTAGCCATATTCATCATTACATCATACTACTACCTATTCCGATATCGAGCCAATCAAAACATCACTCCTATAAGTATACGTCACTCAATTCTACTGAAACCACGCCCTTTTCAGATCGACTAGGCGGAGAGTGTACCACCGACGAACAATGTATGTCGACGATTTGGAACAATAAATGCGGTCATCATGGACGTTGCGTGTGTCCTTACCGTTGGGATCCGGTATTCTTAACCTGTCATATCGGTTGGTCGGTGTGTGTGAACGAGGGCAGTGTTTTGCACCATTCGGTTGCCATAGAGACGTATTATAATAACAGCATATCGCGATAGCAGCTTGTCGCGATACCAACGAATTTAAATAATATCGTGTACAAATAACGGAGTGACACAATGAGAGCGTGTCACAATATATTTATATTACAATAATAATAATAGTATTGCAGCTATCATATGTTTCACTTATTATCATACAATATTATAAATTGACAATTCGTATCACTGGGTAATAAATCTGTTACTCAATTTAAAATAGTTTAGTATTTTATAATAAAATTAAACTTCATATTAAACCGCATGTCATAATGGATTATATCATATAATAACGTGTCACTGTGTATCACATTGTATATTTGACAATATAAAGTAAAGTATATTAATATATTAAACAGCTAGTATCATATCTCTATTATCTAACATTATGTTACAGACCACTCATACTACTTCCTATTAAATTGCTTACATCATTTAATACTGAAATTGGATATTTATTAAATTAATGAAAAATACACTTCACTTTATCTGACAAGTAACAAACTATATTTCTATCTTATAAAAAAACTATATTTATATCTTATAATAAACTATATTTCTATCCTATAAGAAACTATATTTCTATCTTATAAGAAACTATATTTCTATCATATAACAAACTATATCTATATTTTATAATAAACTATATTTCTATATTATAATAAATTATATTTCTATATTATAAGAAACTATATTTCTATATTATAACAAACTATATGTCTATCTTATAATAAACTATATGTCTATCTTATAATAAATTATATTTCTATCTTATAATAAACTATATTTCTAGCTTATAACAAACTATATTTCTATCTTATAATAAACTATATTTTATCATATGTCAAACTATATTTATATCTTATAACAATCAATATTTCTATATTATAATAAACTATATTTCTATCGTATAATAAAGTATATTTCAATCTTATAACATAATATATTTCTATCTTATAATAAAGTGTATTTATATATTATAATAAACAATATTTCTATCTTATAATAAACTCTATTTCTATAGTATAGCAAACTATATCTATATCTTATAATAAACTCTATTTCTATATTATAATAAACTATATTTCTATCTTATAATAAACTATATTTATATCTTATAACAATCAATATTTTTATATTATAATAAACTATATTTCTATCTTATAATAAACTATATTTATATCTTATAACAATCAATATTTCTATCTTATAAGAAACTATATTTCTATCATATAACAAACTATATCTATATTTTATAATAAACTATATTTCTATATTATAATAAATTATATTTCTATATTATAAGAAACTATATTTCTATATTATAACAAACTATATCTATATCTTATAATAAACTCTACTTCTGTCTTATAATAAACTATATTTCTATCTTATAACAAAATATATTTCTATATTATAACAAACTATATTTCTATCATATGTCAAACTATATGTCTATCTTATAATAAATTATATTTCTATCTTATAATAAACTATATTTCTAGCTTATAACAAACTATATTTCTATCTTATAATAAACTATATTTTATCATATGTCAAACTATATTTATATCTTATAACAATCAATATTTCTATATTATAATAAACTATATTTCTATCGTATAATAAAGTATATTTCAATCTTATAACATAATATATTTCTATCTTATAATAAAGTGTATTTATATATTATAATAAACAATATTTCTATCTTATAATAAACTCTATTTCTATATTATAGCAAACTATATCTATATCTTATAATAAACTCTATTTCTATATTATAATAAACTATATTTCTATCTTATAATAAACTATATTTATATCTTATAACAATCAATATTTTTATATTATAATAAACTATATTTCTATCTTATAATAAACTATATTTATATCTTATAACAATCAATATTTCTATCTTATAAGAAACTATATTTCTATCATATAACAAACTATATCTATATTTTATAATAAACTATATTTCTATATTATAATAAATTATATTTCTATATTATAAGAAACTATATTTCTATATTATAACAAACTATATCTATATCTTATAATAAACTCTACTTCTGTCTTATAATAAACTATATTTCTATCTTATAACAAAATATATTTCTATATTATAACAAACTATATTTCTATCATATGTCAAACTATATGTCTATCTTATAACAAATAAAATATTTCTATCTTATAATAAACTATATTCCTATCTTATAACATACTATATTTCTATCTTATAATAAACTATATTTATATCATATGTCAAACTATATTGTTATCTATAACAAACTATGTTTCTATATTATAACAAATTATATTTCAACATTATAATAAACTCTATTTCTATCTTATAATAAACTATATTTCTATCTTATAACAAAATATATTTCTATATTATGACAAACTATATTTCTATCTCATAACAAACTATATTTATATTTTATAACAAACTATATGTCTATCTTATAATAAATTATATTTCTATCTTATAAAAAACTATATTTCTAGCTCACCAACAAAATATATTTCTATATTATGACAAATTATATTTCTATCTCATAACAAACTATATTTCTATCTTATAACAAACTATATTTCTAGCTTATAATAAAGTATATTTCTATCTTATAATAAACTATATGTCTATCTTATAATAAACTATATTTCTATCTTATAACAAACTATATGTATATATTATAGCAAACTATATGTATATCTTATAACAAACTATATTTCTATATTATAACAAATTATATTTCAATAAAATATATTTCTATCTTATAATAAAATATAAGTCTATCTTATAATAAAGTATATTTCTATCTTATAATTAACTATATTTCTATATTATAATAAACTAGAGTTCTATCTTATAATAAAGTATATTTCTATCTTATAATAAACTATATTTCTATCTTATAGTAAACTATATTTATATCTTATAATAAACAATATTTCTATCTTATAATAAACTCTATTTCTATCTTATGACAAACTATATATATATATATATATATATATATCTTATAATAAACTCTATTTCTATTTTATAACAAAGTATATGTCTATCTTATAACAAACTATATTTCTATCTTATAATAAACTATATTTATATCATATGTCAAACTATATTTCTATCTTATAACAAATAAAATATTTCTATTTTATAACAAAGTATATTCCTATCTTATAACAAACTATATTTCTATTTTATAATAAACTCTATTTCTATCTTATGACAAACTATATCTATATATTATAATAAACTCTATTTCTATATTATAACAAAGTATATTTCTATCTTATAACAAACTATATTTCTATCTTATAATAAACTATATTTCTATCTTATGACAAACTATATCTATATCTTATAATAAACTCTATTTCTATATTATAACAAAGTATATTCCTATATTATAATAAACTATATTTCTATCTTATAATAAACTATATTTATATCATATGTCAAACTATATTTTTATCTTATAACAAACTATATTTCTATATTATAACAAATTATATTTCAACATTATAATAAAATATATTTCTATCTTCTAACATATTATATTTCTATCTTATAATAAACTATATTTCTATCTTCTAACATATTATATTTCTATCTTATAACAAACTATATGTCTATCTTATAATAAGCTATATCTATATCTTATAGCAAACTATATATATATATATATATATATATATATATATATATCTTATAATAAAGTATATTTCTATCTTATAATAAAGTATATCTATATTTATAGCGGTATTTCCTACATGTATATTAATTTGTGTAAAAGATGTATATTGGCCGATTTTATGATTCTCTTAACTGATTTATTGTGATTTTTAGTAATATAAGATATTATAAACGGAGTGCATTTAGTAGTAGGCGTACTGTGTATTAGCTGATCTCGCATTATCCCTGTATGACCCGAGTTAACCCCGTAGCTCAACTGGACGATGAGTGCGAAACTGATTCGCACTGTTCAAACGTTATTCATGCCATATGCAAGAAAAACAAGTGTTCGTGTTCATTTCCATATGACGTCATCGGAATTGACGTCACGCTCGGCAATAAAACTACAACAGCGAGTTGCGCAAAGGGTTTAGATATAGATACCGATGATTTCGTGTATATATAAATATAGACGTTATTACGGATATCCATAATGTCAAGTATAAATAAAATGTCACGTATAATATCGTATAATATCTTATATAGATACTGATTATATAAAGTATATATAATGATACTATAAATTACATATTTAAATTAAAATGCTATAAATAATAATATGTTCCACTGTATATCAAAGAATTGATGATAATTAATAAAACAATGACACATTTCATATATCCCCGTTCCCATAGATTATTATTTATTGGAGATCATCTCTCATTGCGTACCTTCAATAAACAGTGTTTTCACCTGCATACGTTGACTCTAGGATTATGTTACTGTATATATCGAATACTAATGCCTGACCAACCCTATAGCCTATTTCAACCAAAAGTGTAATTTCGTTTGCTCGACGCCGTACAGCGCATGCCTGGATAATACCTGCACATGTAAACACGGATACAAATACGAAAACGAGGCGTGCGTAGCTTGTAAGTAGGGGTATGTATTGTTATCGGTGTACGCGCGCGTGTACGCGTGTGTACGCGTGTGTAGGCGTGCAGTTGGGGTATACCCCACGCTATAGCGTGAATATTATGTATTGGATACGTACACTTAGATATAAAAACTTAATATAAGACGGTGTTTTACGATGTTTGGAACACCTGCCGTAGAACACCTGACGTAATTGTATTAGATATTAAAATAAAGCTGGAGAAATTAGATATATAAACAGAAAATTCAATGAATAAATATTTAAAAGAAATACTACAAATGTACTGGGTGATAGGTAAGGGTTTTCTAAAGCGTAAATTATTCTGTAAATTATTCGAATTGGTTAATTTGACTGGCAAAATTGTTCAGTTATTGAGTATTAAGTCAAGTAAAAGACGAGTTAAAGTAATTGTTCCGTAATCATTTTAGCCGTATGTTTTATTGATGTTTAATCTAATTATACTAAAGTTGAAAATTTAAATATTATTGTCTCGTTCAGTGATTTTTTCTATTTTAAAAATATTTAGTCTATTATCAAAGTAAAAGTATACATTTAAGAGAATAATTAGTTCATATTTTAAGGTTATATAATGGAAATTTTAATAGATTATGTATATAGTTTTATCACCAATTATTTAGTTCATTAGGAGATCAGTATTTGCAAACCAGATGTATTAATCAATTCAGCAGTTTCATACGTCGACGTTGAGTTTGATAGGTGCAAGAAGTTCGGTTTACAGATTATATTTATAATTTAGTATTGTTTTAATGTATAATTACATTAATTCAGTTGGCACATATTACGAAAATAATGTTAATTAGCGAATACACTTGTTTAACACATTGGAGAATAAGATATTTACTGGAATTTAATGTTTTATATGTAATGAGTAAACATAGGTAATAAAGCTCGTCACTTATTCCAATCAATATCCCCATATACCAATACATTTCAATCTTTTGATAAGGATAATAAGATATCTAAGATAGAGTTTCCAAATGCGAGGAGAGATCAATAAATAGTATTTTTTATCTATTGTTATTATCAGGTGTTTTATAGAGGTAGTCGAATAGTGATACTATTGTTATCTATATAATGATATTTACATGTTATCCAACAAGTCGAAGTTTCATGGATTATAAAAGAGTTATCGAGAGATTATTTTCTTCTACAGTTAAGACAGAAGGAGGATTTGAGAGATGTATAGATAATTAAATATCGGAGTTAAGTTTTTTTTAAGAAAAGTGAAATTATTGCGTACGATTTAAAAGGTATAAAAGCAGATCAAATTGCAGTAGTAATATTATTTTATAAGAAGAAAGTTCGAAGAATTGTTCAATTAGACCAATTGAAAGAGGATCAGAATATTTCGCCGTTGTTGTTAGGTTATATATTTCAATATGAACGGAACTAATCATTAGAATATACATTAATATATATATCTATAATGATATGTATATATATATATATATATATATATATATATATATATATATAATGATATATATAATGTGAGAATACGCGATTTGTATTATATATTCGTGTACGTACTTTGAGATTCATAGTAATAACGATTGAACCCTTGACCTCATGTCCTCGATCACATACCGCGAACTCGATGACCTAAAACCTATCTAACTCAAATACTGCAACACGGCGTAATGATTAATCAAATCTCCACTCTTACCTCCACCCTGTCCTACCACGAAGTCGCTCTGGTCAAGGTGTGCTCTTCGTCGGACGGATGTTCGGAGCACGTGAATAACACGGAATGCGTGGACAACGTTTGCAAGTGTTCCTACGCGCTGAGGGCAGAGAACGGAGCATTGAAGTGTAAACGCCGTTGGTAAATCCGGTTAAGTATGTACGTGGAGGTGACGCACCGTTGTTAAAATTCAGATCATTATATTAGTTATATATTGTACATATAAATATATGTTTTTTAATATAACCCCATGCATTAATTTGAATGCTTTCTAAGAGTATGTCATTTATATTTTTATATAAAATCTATAGATTAATATCATAATCTAATTAATTAAGTTAACTAACTTAGTTTATTTAAATGGTAAATTAATTATTAGAATATATTAGTATGATTTTATTTAAATTAATATTAATTGATGCAATTTAGGGTACAACTTAATCTAGTTGTTAACAAACAATTATTAATCAAGGAAATGACACAGTTGAAGTTAAAATATTTTGAGTTGAATATCTAACTATGTAATAAATGTATATCTTGTGATGTTTAGATATTCTAAACCTAAACGATTACCTTGGAATTAATTAATATATTAATTGTATTCATTTATAAATACAACTTCATCTTCATATGTTGATGTTTTTCAGTGAAAATAGAAGATTCATGCGAGACTAGTAACGAGTGCGTCGGACTAAAGAACTCTGCCTGTCAATCAAGCAATACAGCCTATCAGAACAATAAGCATTGTGTATGCGCCGATAAGTACGATTTCAATGCCATTATGCAATGCGAACGAGGCTGGTTTCTACGACGAAGCGAAATCTCTCACTTCCCTTTCTTATTCTTATTAATTAACATGTTACAATATATTATTGGGTGGATTCTCTTAGATACTTAATTTAATATTCTAGTTATTCTTATCTAATTTGTACGCTAATTACTGGTCGGATTCACTCGCGTGAATAAATGTAATCTATACGAGAGATAAAATATGCTTATAGATTATATATAGCTTCGCTAAAAACGTATTCCGCTATCGCATCATGTTAATAAATGTTAATAAATGTTAATAAATGTTAATAAATGTTAATAAATGTTAATAAATGTTAATAAATGTTAATAAATGTTAATAAATGTTAATAAATGTTAATAAATGTTAATAAATGTTAATAAATGTTAATAAATGTTAATAAATGTTAATAAATGTTAATAAATGTTAATAAATGTTAATAAATGTTAATAAATGTTAATAAATGTTAATAAATGTTAATAAATGTTAATAAATGTTAATAAATGTTAATAAATGTTAATAAATGTTAATAAATGTTAATAAATGTTAATAAATGTTAATAAATGTTAATAAATGTTAATAAATGTTAATAAATGTTAATAAATGTTAATAAATGTTAATAAATGTTAATAAATGTTAATAAATGTTAATAAATGTTAATAAATGTTAATAAATGTTAATAAACAGAATAATAAATAAATTCACTACATTCAATGTTACCAATACTACATATCGCAGTTCTATTGGGCAGCAAATGTCGTCACACGTGTTACGTCACCAACAGCGTTTGTAAAGATGGACAGTGTAAGTGCGAATCCAATTATTACAAGGAATCCAACTCTTTCTGCAAATTGTGTTAGTCATTAATATTCGGATTCTAATTACTCTCGTGGTCTAAATCGATGTAGTTTAATCAAGTATTATCTTAAGATATACCCAATAGTTAATTTAACACTATTATAGGATATCCTATCATATTTGAATAGTCAAGAGTAATATGTGTATGAAACAATATCAATTGATAGATTATTATCATATTCAATTAAAATAACTTTTAAACAAACACACATTTATATTTCAGATATTATAATATATATATTAGTTTTCATAAATTGTATTCATTTATAATTCATCCCAAAGTATATTTACTATAATTAACTATTATACTATAACATATTCATTATATCGCTTATTGGTCCGGCAAAAAATTGACAATAGTTTTCCTTTTGTTAAGATGTACTGGGATCGTCCTGCCATCGACATGATCAGTGCAGGTACAGTTTGTACCTAAGGAACTCGACCTGCGACCTAGGCCACTGTACTTGTAGGTACAAGAGAATCCGAGCCCAATTCAATAATCCGGAGATATGCGCTCTTTGTTAGCTTTTTTCTTTGTTAGCTTTTTTCTTTGTTAGCTTTTTTCTTTGTTAGCTTTTTTCTTTGTTAGCTTTTTTCTTTGTTAGCTTTTTTCTTTGTTAGCCAAGTACATTTTATTGCGAACCGCTGCAACTATTCTTACTTTATAGATATTAATATAATAATAGACTTGACCATCGCACTACTAAATATTCTTTCAAAAACTATTAAGTGTATAACTAAACCGTACTACTAAACTTGCCTCGTATTGGTACTGAACTTACCCTCGTACTACCTCTAAACCTACCCTCGCGTTACTACTACGTTAACACTCGCGCACTTCAGGGACATTCGCAGAGCCGTGCAATCTCTCCACCGACTGTAAAGGATTGCCAAATGTAGCCTGCATAGACGGGGACTACAGCAAACAGTGTCTCTGCAAATCCGGATATGACCATGATCGCACCGGATGTAATAAAAGTATTCAAACTTTTAGATATGTTTCTTATATAATTAGTTAACATATTATAACTATATATATATATATATATATATATATATATATATATAAGTTTCTCTCATTGTTTTAATTGTCATTGGCTATATCATTCTACTTTATTTTAACCAATTTACATTTATGCTAATATACTGTCAATGCGAAAATAATTATAAATAAATGTATATGATATTTCGTATTATTTATCTTATTATGACATTAATTTATTATTAATTAATATATATATATATATATATATATATTATTGTAGAATTAGTTGGTGACATTTGTGAAGCTACTTGTTTTGTTGAGGCTAGCGTTTGTTCAAAGATTAATTCCAATGACACAACAAAAGAATCCGAACAGTTGAAGATCTGCAAATGCAACAAAGGATTCTATAAATTAGCGGACGACAAATGTAAAAGATGTTAGTTTCATAATCACATATTTATAGCTATCTAAAAAGTATTATTATATAATATTTACAAAAACTGTTATAGTGAATAAGGATCAATAATAACATTTAAAATATAAATATTAATATTTTGATTGTTTGTAGACTTGATTAATAATAACTGTATTTCGTAATCCTGCGATAATTTGAAAGTGTTCAAAGAGTTGTTTATCCAATAAGCACATTTCTTAAGCCATTGTTTAAATTTTAATTTCTCAATTTTACTTCGGATCATCCAAAATAAAAAGTTCCAAGCGCATCGACCTCACCCAGGATAACGATGGCAATCTTAGAAATAACGTGAATACTAATTGAATCTCTCGATTAATGTGCAAATCCAGAGTATTATGGATAACCCTTTCATAAGAATTATAGACTAGAAAGTGAATTCCATTATCCGAGCTGCAATTTACATGAAAATTGTCAATCTACGAATATATTATTTTCTTCGGATGTTTACTAATTTTCAAATAGTCTAAAGAATTTCTATTGCTGTGTATATAATTATCAACGTAGACAATTGTTCATGTTTAGGTGAATATTGATCTCATATTATATACCTCACTACATAAACACCACTATATATATCATATTACACCGTTTACCCGTGTTAATATCATTACTCACACTTTCGTACGGTTTGCTTCAGTCGGTATAGATACCCGCTGTAGAATCTCGGAACAATGCGACAGTGCGACCTTCGGGTCCGTATGCTTGTCAACCACGTCTCCGGGCGGAGTGAAGAAATGTCGTTGTCCTCGCGACCAACCCAGCATAGTGGATCACCGTTGCACGAAATGTAAGTTATATAATGGAGTTGGCGGGTTTCTCGTCTAATAGTTTAATAAGGATATGCGATACCCTTTATCGGCGAATGGTAATATCTTTGGTTATTGTATTCAAGGAAATTTGTGCATTAACGTTTTACCCGTGAAAATAAGTAGTTTTTAATGGTTTATTTTGTAAATATTATAATTATATTGATTGATAAATTAAACTACAATTCGTTAATTAATTCAATGTAATGATGGTCCAGTGTGAAATGGGTAATCAGCAAAAAAAGAAGATAATGATATTTTTAAAAATGTATTTAATAAATTAATCACTCCGGATATTGAATAATCTCGCATCCTCGAGTTACTTGATATAAGCCACGCCTCTCGCCCGCCCCTTTTTAGCTCAATTCCGAGCGGAGTGTACATCGGACTCCGGTTGTAACGGCGAAAACACTCTGATGGTATGCGTGCGGGGTCGGTGCGACTGCTCTCAACTCTTGATCAGGGGAAGCGACGGCCAAACGGAGTGCGTACGTCGTTAGTATCGGCCAACGTGTTCACCGCGGCTAGGTTACCGTTACCTCGTAAACTAACTCGATTTAATAGTAGTTGGGTATATTAAAACGGAGTAAATAATATTTGTGTAATAACGTAATTTTGAAAATTAAAATATCGGTGATCTAAAATAACATTATCCACCACATTTGCTTATAAAAGAAATCTTTATAAGTTTATAAGTTAATAATTAATTAGTTAGTGGATATTTATCTTAATAAATATTCACGGTAATACGTATTTAGATAACGTAATGATTCAATTAATAAGTTAATACGTATTTCAGTATTAAGTGTATAAGTTAATTAGTATTTAACATGTAAAACATTTAAACTAACAAGTATATCTTCAAGTATATATTCACGAAAAGCTCTCACGAAAAGCCATTCCCTTCTCCCGTCAGGAAGCTACGGTTCCACTTGTTTTACCGACGAACATTGTTCAACGGCCGTTGTAGGTTCAGTTTGTAGTTCCGCGGAGAACAGTTGTGGGTGCGCTAACATGACGTCACTGAATAACGCCAGGGACGCCTGCGTTACACGTTAGACTACCTGGATCTAGGTTTTGTAAAGAAAATTCTGTTAAACGCCATTTTAAATCGAATTCAGTAAAACTAACGTTGAAAGTTAAATATATTCTCGAAAACTTAATTTACTTGAATATACATTTCTTTTATTCCGATGTATTTCTATGTATTTCTATGTATTTCAATGTATTTCAATGTATTTCTATGTATTTCTATGTATTTATTTCAAATCGCTCTACTCGGTAACGCCTCACGCTGTTACGTAACACAGGCGCGCTGTACGACGACTGCCGTTATGACGAGGAGTGCGTGTTGAACGTACGTAACTCCCGTTGTTTCACCGGCGTTTGCATGTGCGAGGAGAGGTTCAAACCACTGGAGAACTCCTGTACGGCCCGTTAGTTCGTGGTTCACTTTCGTGGGCTGCACCTAGCTATTGTACTTAGAATAAGGAGTACATAAGAAGTACATATTTGTATTGGTTTGCATCGTAGCATCTTTATATATATAAATATCTAAAAATAAGAATTCATATTAGTCTATCTAATAAATTGTTTTTTATTATCCATGATATCATTAAAATTACTTTATGATATATCACAATAGCATTATTATTAGCAATATAAATTAATATAATTGTATTTAACCTTGAAAAAATAAAAACTATTACAATTTGATATCTTTAATATCCAAGATATTTTTGACTCAACTTTTTACCAAGAACCTAACAATAATTATTCTTTAGTTGATAAATTATATAATGTAACCGACATTTCAATTAGATCTCTATCATTATCATTATCGATGATAACTTGATATATAATATATATCTATTAAATGATGGGTATTTCAATATCGAGTTTCAATACGTTAAGACATTGGTCAATATAAATATTGTTGTTGTATTCTAGAATTTTAGAATATAACAACATTACGGCGAGTTACAGTGCTTGGATATCACTATGCTTTACAATTTAATATAGCTGGTAAACTCTACCCATTGTTCCTGAGAATAATGTTAATAGGTTATGACAGTAATTCCATATTTGGGACAAGAATGTTGAATATTGAGAAGTAAACACATTTTAGATTTTCTAGTAACATTTGGGATTGATGTCATGGAAACCACTCCCTATATGGATATATGATATTGACTAAGTAATAGAGGTATCGTGAGTCCTGCCAAGTTATATTTACAATACGTTTTCACCATTTTGTTATTTAACATTTATATATTATAATTACTTTTGCAAAACTCGGATGCATCTCTCATAGATGTGATTATTCATCCGTTAATTTCTGTAATTATTATCATATCGGTTATGAATCTGAATATGAATTGTATATCTACATTAATGTACATCTATTTCCGTATTAATATTGTTATGGCAATATATAGTTGGTATTATTGATCTCGATTCTAAGGTAAACATGATTATAATTGAACTGTAAGATAAGATATATTGGCGATCGCAACCTTAGATATAAATGACAAGTTCAATTTAAATGACTAATCGCTAAACTTACGTATATGAAATGAATTGTGGTAATATACGAGGAATTTCAAACAAAACTTCTAAATTCATCAATTATTATTCTTTAATCATGAATAACGTTGATTTCTCAAACATCTCAAAGCAATGCAGTAGGGATAGACATGTATGCTTTATTAACATTTATAATCGTCATTACAACAATTAATTTTACGATCAGATAAATATAAAGGTACTTTATAGTTTTTTCAAATGTTGTTAAGAAGCATAATTTAAAATGCGTTATGTCGTTGTAACATGGAAATTATTAAGGAATCATATTTAATCGGATTCTATGTTAAGTCAATGATGTATGCTGTTCCTTTATATTACGATATATCGTATATTCAAAGTATCTAAGAAAATATTACTAGATGTAAGCTCTTCTTTAATTAAATCTTTTTTTGATAATTGAACAATATTTTCTCTAGATTCTTGATTCTAGTAATAATGAAAGATAATGTAATATTAATGTTGCTATTTCTAATTTTAAAATATATAGTAAAATTACAGTAAATTAAAATTAAATAGATATAATCTGATAAAACAATAATTAACTTAAAACAATATATTTTTAAGTATAAATAGATATCAAATAAATATAAAAACTACGTTGAAACTACGTTTCATTATCTCAATTCAGGTTTGCTCCACGACGCTTGTAACGCCGAAACAAAGACGTGTTGGTGGTCCGAGGTCAGGAATGTCACCTGCGATATCGATATTGACCAGTGTGTATGTGCTAAAGGCCACACCCTGCAGTACGGTCAATGCGTGCGTATGAGTTCGTATAACTAGGTTTCGATATTTCACATTTTATAAAATATCGTTCGAAATTTTAATTCTAATTCTGAAAGTATTAATATTAATTATAAACCAAATGATGTACACGTGTAGTTATTAAAATGCTATTACTTTATAATTTGGCAAACGTATTTATTGAGACCTATTTAATACAATAGATAACTAATATTCGTGTTATTTTATATTATAAATGAACTTTGTGTTTTTTTTTCAGAATCAGCCGAATTACAAGGTATCGAGATGAAGGCATCCGTTTATTATATTCTCATGGTTTTTTTCGTATTCATCATCATCGCAATAGTTCTGATAGGTACTTATGTAATGTTAGTAATATTAATAATGCTGGTTACTATTAATAATAATTTTGTACGACGTGCATTTTATGATCAATAGAAAAATGTAAAACACCGATCACAGATTAACAAATTTACTTTAAATCACTTTTTCTACTTATTTTACATATAACTTATAAATATATATATATATATATGTGTGTGTGTGTGTGTATGTGTGTGTGTGTGTATGTGTATTCATGTTTGTGTGTGTATTTTTAGTTACACTTGTTTATTTTAGTTAAATATAGATCACTTTCAAAGTCCGAAAGTAGATACGAAACATAGAATAGATATTTATATATGAAATTAAATGAAAAAAATGTAATAATAATGTACTACTAAAAATAACATATCATACCAGTTTCTATAGATATTCAATAGTTATGGGCGTGACACGATACTAAGTCATTATCTGAACCGAACACCATAATGAGTATGTAAATTATTGTAATATGTAATATATCCAGTAGTTGCATTATGATATAATAAGTGATTAGAACTTTGTTTTAAATATTTTAAAAAACTATTTTATAAACATACTCAGAGAGGGTGGGGTCAATTTAGTTACTTTATAAATATTAATTATTGATTTATATTACTAACAAATATAATACAAAACTATTATTAAATAACTATGATTAAACATGTGTGCGCGTGTGTATATATGTGTGTATGTATGTGTGTGTATGTGTGTGTATATGTGTGTGTATGTGTGTGTGTGTATATATGTATGTGTGTGTGTGTATGTGTATATATATATATATATATATATATATATATATATATATATATGTATATATATTGGTATGTATGTATATATGTGTGTGTGTGTGTGTGTGTGTGTGTGTGTGTGTGTGTCTGTGTATGTGTGTGTGTGTGTGTGTGTGTGTGTGTGTGTGTGTGTGTGTGTGTGTGTGCAAATATGAATTGATATCAGTAATATGCTAGTATTTTATATTATATATATATATATATAATGGCATGTGTTAAAATTATCGTTAATATTAGATATACTGAATGAATCATTTTTTGGAATATAATTATTTTCCTTGAGTTACAAATAAATGATAATAATTATCGAATGTACGTATAATTCCGATGATACATGAATATAAAATATAAAATATATTTTCAGATCGGATGGATCAAATCAGAATCCAATGCCAGGAGTTCGTGGAGTATTTACTTCCGGTTTGTACGATATGTCGTACATAAATAATCCTCCCATGATGCGTCAACTGAGAACGCGAAATCCGAGGCAAATAACGAGGAATAATCGCTTGAGGAACGAAAGAATTGCCAATGATTTTCCCGTCGAGTGAACGATTATTTAAAATGAAGATCAACTATTTCATTTATTTTCAGTATGTATTTATAGACGAATTCAATAAAAATATATAATATTATAATCGATGTTGTGTAACTTCGATAATATGGTAATAATATAATATTAATAATATAATATTAATATATATTTTCATTCTAGAAATGTATCTATAGATATGTTATGTTAATATGTCTATATAATGTATATATATATATATATATATATATATATATATATATATATATATATATATTTATATATATATATATGTAATGTCTATATATATTTTATATATATAAATGTTAGATATCCATATTTAAAATAGAATATAGTATTGTCTTAAAGAAATAAATATAAATATTTCTTAATCGTGATTATGAATTTATTAAAATGCAAAACATTATTTATTTATATTCAATTAGTACTTCGTAGAGTTATTTATGGCAGGCTTATAAAAAGTTTCATAGAATAGTTTTATTTGCAATGAAAATAATCTTTTTCTGAAATCTGCGTTTTAAGCTATAGTTTATTATATGTAATATAAATGGCGTATTAAAAAATATAGAATATATTTATGCAGAATGATATTTAAGATTAAATAATATATTATTAACTAATAAATTAAATAATTAATTAAATTAATAATTAAATAATCAATTAAATTAATAATTAAATAACCAATTATTAATATCAAATAAATGTATTAGTAACAATAATAATATAACTCAGTTATATGAGAGAATATAATATTACATATGCCGGTAGTTTTAATATAATACCATTATTACATATATGTAAATATATTGTTAATAATTTTGTATTATTTTATTGAAATATGAAAGTTATTATATTAAGTTTTATTACTGATTTATAAATATATTTAACAATTATACATATATAAATAACATTATATTAAAAGATAAGGGATATTATAATGTTATCTCACGTAAGATAAGAATATATGTAAAATTATAGTATGTTCATAAAATGTAATTCTTCATAAATATTTATGTTTTCTTTACTAAACTTATTTTTATTGGCATATCATTCCAGAATATTTTGGTAACATGTGAATTTTTATTTTTGTTTAATTCTAATTAATACACTAAATATACGAATATTGCCAGTTTTAATTAATCATTAATCAGTCATTATTATTAAAATAATGACGTTTGTAATTGATAAAATAGTCCGTATTAGTAATTATATAATATATGAGCTGTATTCATTATCCTATTTTATATATTTAATAACCAGCAAATTTAATGTTGGACTTGTGATACATCAAAATACAAAAATAATTATCTAAATATACTTATTACATATATACTAAATATTGATATGATGCACGTAGAAATAAATCATCCAAAAAACAAAAACAAATAAATTACATGAACTATGCACAATAATATATATATATATATATATATATATATATATTAAGTTAGTCAGCATTTGTTGTATGTAATTAAAGAATTCAGTTGTAGAAATGTTCATTTTAATCAAATGAATGTAAAATATTATACAGAAATAGTATTACCAATAGTTAGAGACCATGCGTTTATTAATTAATAGATCAATCCTGTGCTTATTAATACGCCAGATAATTCAGATTGACATCAGTTATATGATTTAATAACAATAAATATAATAATAACAATTAGATCGTATAAGAAAGAATATAAAGAACATGTCTCTCGTAACATTATAGTGTTACTTCCATTGATCTGATCCAAACCCATATATATTGTACTAATACGTTTATTTATGTAAATGACGATACGATTAACATGGAACTCTAATCATATAAGTTATACAACTTATCGTAATCTATAAAAACCCGTATTTCTAAATAGCTGAAAGGTGCACTGGTTTTTCATTTGACCTCGAATCTTGTATAAAATAGTATCTCATATCATATTGCTATGTACTTTTTGACTCGAATATTCGTACTCGTAGGATGGTCACTATGCATTAACAAAAACAATAAACTTAGCAACAACTATGAATGAATAGTCGTTAATATTACATTTATGGAATGAATTATTTGACAAAAATAAGATTCATATAATTAAAAACTGCATTCAAAAATATATTAAAACTTGAATATTATTGAAAAGGGCAAAATGACTTACTGTATAATATATATATAATAATTTTCAAGTATACTATTACTATGATTAATATAATAATAGGCAAGATTAATATGTATTATGTAATTTGGCTAATTGAAAGTCCGACGTATATATTTATAATATAAAGTAATAACTCATATGTAAAAAGTGCATATTTCATAACACATATACATATAAATAATATAAATTTATGAATCACAATTATTTTTGATATTATAATTTGTTAATAGAACAATAATTTAATTTTTTGAACATTTTTTATTAAACTTATTTTATATTTTAGTTATGATATACATTCAGTTGAGGGAATGTATCCTATACCCGGAAATATGATCAACTAAACATATAAACAAATTATACATACTGCTAAAGAGTAAGGATTTCTAGTTTTAACAAGAATGAGATACCATTCAAGAACATTTGAAGAATCATTCATAAGGAAAACTATACAAATGACTATTATATCCATTCCAACCACCTTTGTTAACATCACATTAAACATTATTTATATATAATTTAATAAATGAATAGTGTGATAAATATTCAGTTAGTTAATAGTAAGTTATTTACTGTGAATGTGATCTATAAACATTTATAAGTTATTAGTTTTGTGAAATGTTTGGTAAATAAATCATGAACTTTGACATGTAGGCGTATTTTAATATATATATAGTAAATATCTAGGGATATTTCATACATCGGTATCTTGATATACCGGCTCTTTAGAATGATCGAAAAGACAATTGCAATTTGTGCTATAAATGCCGCATACAAACAACCTGTATACATTGTAGTCATATCTAAACATTAACTATACTCAGTTTACATATTTTACTATAAATTTTAAAATATAATCTTGATAATTCAAATTTATACTTTTATTTTTATTTATTAAATAAAATAATTTTTATGCAATTTTGGAATAATAACTAATTTAATATGTCGCTTAATTGGCAAAAATTATCACCAGCTGAATTTAATCAATTACAGGAATACCTTTCTTGTTAGTATCCACTGTAAATATTATTAATAACATTTCTGATTTAAATTGGTTACCAAGGAAACACTTAGAAAATTAATTACATTATTATCCATTTATTATAAACTTTTTCGATATAATATAACTTCTTTTCAATTAAATTTAACTTTTATAATAATTTCAAGTTAAAAATATAATTTATAATTATAAATTAATATTATACTTGGTATATTAAATATAATTATTTTATTTCTAACGTCATGATATTAATATTCGATTTTAATACTTTTCCATGCATCCTTTTAGTAATGTATTTTATTAATTAATCACATTTATATTACATAGAAAAGATATACTTTCATTTAATTAATTGTTTTAATTTTGATTAAATTCTTTAAATTATTTTATTTATATATCTTCTAAAAATAATTTTATTTAATATTTATATATTTATATAACTTATTTATAAATAGACTATAGCGAATGATATATTTAACCAATATGCTGATTTTGTGTTCATTATTAATAATAATTATCATCTAATTATCATACTAATTATCTCATTAATTTAATTAGAATAATAAAATGATTTATATGCATAATCTATGATGAACAATGTCTTATTTTCTAGTATATTTATTTATGATATTATATTATTTAAATTAGTTACTACTATTTGTTGTTGTAATACTATTTTTATGACAACTATCCTTATTTATTATAATGTTATTATTCCCCTAAATTATAATAAATTCAATCAATCAAGTATAGAAATGCAACTCAAAAATGAATGCACTACAATTATGTAAGATGCTATTTAGTAGCTCTTTAGATTGTAGCTATCGCATATAGTCTACTGCTGCTACTACTACTGCTTAACAGTTTATTAGGTTTTATTTTAAAGTTGAATTAACATGTTATACGTATTAGTGTGTATTGTACAATGTTATATATCATAAATATTTGTTACCTGAACATTGCCATGTGTGTTTTTTATCTGGAATATAAATTTACATATGAGAATTAGAAAATAATACCAAAAGATAATTTTATCTATAAACAATGCTGATTTCTATAATTATCTATTATTTATAATTGAATTAATCATGTATTTACTGTATTAATCATCTATTTTGTCATTCCACTTCGCATACTATTTAAATTACAATTATTTATCATTTAAAGTATAAAACACTTCGCGATAAAGTTTTCTGCAACTACAAAATATCCGCAAGTTTTAAACACGGTTCTTCTTTAGATGAAGGCAAAGTTATTTATTCATTTACGATATTAATATCAATTTCAAAAATTTATCTACGTAGGTGTATTATTAATCGGTGGGTATTCAACATCATTAGGATTTGTGTTTGTTTACTAAAATATTGAATTCACCGTATTTAATTACAAAAACTCATTACAATTTTTCCCATTTCTCACTGATTTTATACAACAACAGCAAATTAAACAATAGAATTTACATTCATCAATCGACGTTTGTATATTTTTGTTCACGTATATGTACTTTAAATATTTACTCGTAATAATAGTTTAAATTAACTTATATCAATATACGCACGACGGCGTGCAGATTAATCACATCGGCCTCTTCACCCTCGGTAGTAAACGCGTATGATAATTGTTATTTGTAAACACTGGTAGAATTTAGATTTACGATCCGACGTTGTTTTTACGCGTCGAGAATACTAAATCTGTGTTCTTTTAGCCGCCCACGTTCGTTTAGTGCACATATCATTGATGACGGAATATTCGTTTACCGTATGTTATATATATAGATAAATAACTACGTATAACTGCATATATATACATACACGCGCGGAGGCCGAAAAACGAAATGTTATAGTAATATTCGGAGTGCGGCGAGGGAATCTATTTTTAGCTGTTTTCGGCCGCGAGGCGCCGATTAGATAATTAATTGGGGGGGTGGTTCATCTTCGCGCTGTTCTCCGCGATTATAAATCAAGTCGTACGTCGCCGATGCCTTCAGTAAATGGCAACCTCGTCGCCGTTGAAACGCAACTGCGTCTCGGCGTAGTATAAATATGCCGTCGAAGCAGATCTCGTTTAATGTAGATTGAGGTAGATATGTTAATTAATTCTACGTCGGATACTTAATAACTATCCTTAACCATTATACATATAGATTCTTCATTTGCTATTCATAATATACACATGTGTAGATATAGATATATTTAGGCCTAACTATATTATAATTTAGAATGTTAGGATAGCTATAAAACGGCACTTTGATGCTGAAATTTTAAACAACACATTAATGAAGACAAACTATTGTTCTTTAACAAACATTCTGTTCTAAAAATATCAATTTCTCTGGTCGTAAATAAGACTCTACAATTTGTCGTAATTTATGGTGAAACATTAATTTCGAATCAGATATAATACGATGAGTAAAATCTACGAGTACCGCTGGGAATAGATACGCGTACACAATAATATATCAAATATTCAAGTATTTCCCATCTTCAAATGATGGATTAACTATCTATATAAGTTTCTATATATAAAGTATTTATGTAAAGTATTTATATAAAGTATCAATATAAAGTCTCTATATAAAGTCTCTATATATAAAGTATATGTATAAATTCTCTATTTAAAGTATCTTTATATAAAGTATCTATATAAAGTATCAATATAAAGTCTCTATATATAAAGTATCAATATAAGTCTTTATATATAAAGTATCTATATAAAGTCTCTATATATAAAGTATTTATATAAAGTATCTATATAAAGTATCAATATAAAGTCTCTATATATAAAGTATTTATATAAAGTATCTATATAAAGTCTCTATATAAGTCTCTATATATAAAGTATTTATATAAAGTATCTATATAAAGTATCAATATAAAGTCTCTATATAAGTCTCTATATATAAAGTATTTATATAAAGTATCAATATAAGTCTTTATATATAAAGTATCTATATAAAGTCTCTATATAAGTCTCTATATATAAAGTATTTATATTAAGTATCTATATAAAGTCTCTATATAAGTCTCTATATATTTATATAAAGTATCTGTATAAAGTATCAATATAAAGTCTTTATATATAAAGTATCTATATATAAAGTATCTGTATAAATTATCAATATAAAGTATCTATATAAGTCTCTATATATAAAGTATCTAATAAGTAAGCAATGCATAGCAAAATCAATGCCATGTATTTATGTAGCAGGAGAGTAATAGATTAGCTAATGTGATTAAGTTAACATTTGCCCTAGTCTGCCTTGTAATAATGTATTAACAATAACAATAAGCTAGCCAGCATTTCCAAATGCTGGTATAGGTTGCAAGTCGTATCTAATTACGTTTGACCTTTCGAATTCAAATAATTGATGTTGGGTTGTCATTATATAACTTGATGTATTATTGAATTTGTAATCAAGAAATTCTCATTGTCCAAGTACAACGAGGACCGATGAATAATTTAGGTCCTCGTTCATTCGGGAAATAATTGCAGATTTATCTTCTGATTCATGAAGTATAATATTTATTCAAAATCAATTAGTTAATTAAATATTCTATTCAACTTAGAATATGTGGCATAACTAAATATTCATATGAATTATAGATCTAGAAATTTTTACTTAAAACATATATATTCTATTGTTATTTAAATTATGGCAAAATTACTTTATCGATTCAAGCATAAACTAACCAAATAAAGTAACAATAAAGTTTCTTATATTTCAATTAATATGTATATAATATAAACATAATACGTATTTAATTTTAAAACATTATTTAAACGTGAAAACTTAACTTTATAACTGGCAAAAATCCCGATAATTATTCTAATTACTTTTATATTACTAACACTTTTTATAAAACTTTTTATTGGGTAATTATTTAATAAAAATAAATCTAACCTTCAAATTATTGAAATGATTAATAGAAACTTTACGATTATTATTTACGAAAACAACTTTTATTCAAGGGTCTAAATTATCGAAGATTAAAAAGTGAAGGTCAATGCTACAGAATTGGTCTAAAAGTGTAAACTCCCAAATTCTACTTCCCACACATACTTCGAATACAATGAATTATCATAACACTCATTATTACGACACTCCGGGTAATGCTATACAACCTTAACCCATAACAACCCGTAGCTATGCGTGTATTGATAATGTTCCAATTATGCTACCCTTCTATCTGCCATCGGAGCCTCTGTTAGCTCACTTCATTAATTGGTCAGCTTTGTATCTCCGCGGTATAATAAATGACCTCAGAATCTGCGTCTATCATTTGGTTTCTATGTTTTAGTCGGTGGTTCCTTATTGTTTTGGCTAACTTCATAATGTAAACATTCTGATTGTTGGTCTTTAAATGAATTATGAATTTGCTACGTTTCATATACTCTTGGTTTCATATAAAACTGAACTTAACTTTCCTTTAATTTTATCTAATTAAATATGTTCAATGTAATTTTATCAAATGTCAACTATCTTCTAGAAATAATTTTTATTTTCAAAAATATTAATTATTAATTTATTAATGACTAAACGGCTTTTCGAGTAAGTATAAGTATAAATTTGATAATAAAAACCCAAAAAGACATGTCAAAAGTGCAGGAGAATATTATTTCAATATATTATTAATGAATATCTCAGCAACATAAAATTCTACAAACTAATACATTTTCCATTCAACATAACCCCTACAGTATTTCATTTATCACATGTAAACATAATCCTTATAAATTATATGAGCGATGATTTAATGTATCATTAATATGGATCTTGTGAGTCTAACATAACTATCTATTCACGTTGTTTATTTTAATAACTATGTGTGTAATGTAATATCATAACGCAGTTCGAGGCCATTAATATATATATATATATATATATATATATATATATATATACATTTGCATACAAACATATATATATATATGTATATATATGTATATATATATACGCATACGTAAACATTGTCTCTATGAACCATTTGATCGCTTATTTACGGAGGTGATTTACAGGCTCAGTGATGGATTAGTTTCCCGGCGTAATATATCTCCTCGGAAACAAAGGCACGCCCCGCCTACTAAATAGGCTCCACCCCCCCCGGCGAACCCAAACCCCTGGGATAACGGTAGGCAGGTGTGACCGTGGCGCAGGCGTGATGGGTATTACATAAGGTAGTCGCGGACATATGATGTGTATAGCTAAGCGGTCGGATTATGTGCGTACGACCTTCGTATAGTCAAATCTGTTGTCCGTGGCCTCTGGTTTCACTCTCCCAGTCCCCATCCACCAATCTATATCGCTCCATCCCCATTCCCATCTCTCCCTCCCTCCGTTACTCCCTCCCTCCCTCCCTCCGTTACTCCCTCCATCCCTCCCTCTCGCCCTCTTTACAGAGTGCTTCCAATACACTCTATCACGTAATCTTATGTTATATCGTCATAATAGGTCGGCGAGATAATTATATACTCTATAGGGAATCCATTATCACTGGGGATATTTCCACATGCATATTATTTCCATTGTAGTCGAGTCCGATCCATTGTTATCGAGTCACTTTTACGAACACATCTCGTTTGTCCCCCCGGCTTCCGGGCAAGACCATATCCGGTGGTCACTGTTTCCGGTAATCACTGCATACGTTTCCGGTATGCGTTATTTCCGGAATCTCGCGTAGGGTCGTAAAAACCTTTATTCCAATAGATCAGTAGTCTGCGTCAGTTGATTAACGAGCTGGAATAACGGACCTTGTTATTTTTACTGTGGTCAATGACCACTGGTCAGCGATGCGTGGTACATGCGAGATTAGATTTTAATAGCGATGGGAGGAGGATGTTTATGTGAGGGGGAGATTAAAGAAGGGATAGAGGAAGGGATAGCATGACAGGAAGAGGAGAGAATGGAAGATATTCCAATAAAATATTTATATATATAATAATATATATATAATATATCTATATATATTATATATATATATATATTTTATATTTATATATTATTTATATATTATATATATATATATATATATTTATATATATATATATTTATATATATATATATTATATATATATATATATATATATATATATATATCTGATGAAACTCTCTCTCTGGGCTATTATTAGTCTCGTTTCCTGGTTGCCGTTATTTATTCAATGAATGATTACCGTTACGTTTCCCATTATTCTCGACGCACGGTGTAAATTTCACACCGTACGTCGTAGACACAGCGAACAATACTAAATAGCCTCGTACAGCATACACTGTACACCGTACACCGTACACCGTATAGTGTACACCGTACAGTGTACACCGTACACCGTACAGTGTACGGTGTACATTCCGCCCTCGCGTTATGTAAATGCGACACAACATTTGCTTCGTATATCGATTCAGTGACGACGTGGCGTGAGTTCCGACGTGGCGTGAGTTCCGGCTCTCGCCTGTGTGGTACTCCGTGACGTCGCCTCGGTCCCAGAAGATTCCTCTGCCACCTTCCGCGATTGCGTACGAGAGACGTGACGTCAGAGGCACGTCTTGTAACGTACACGTAGTATGACGTAATTAGCCTCTCCCCGCCATCGGTGACCGGTACTACGTCATCGACAGTAGGTATTATTCAATTATTAATCTGACTTACCGCCCTATAGATAAATATCGCTTATCTATTACGCAATAGCTATAGTGCAATAGCTATTCCAAACAATCACTTCTTGATAATTACATCTAAATTCGGTACATTTGTTTTGTGGTTTGCTTTTTCTCGTATTGTTAAATACTGTTGTACACTGTACATTGTACATTGTACACTGTACATTGTACACTGTACACTGTACATTGTACACTGTACATTGTACACTGTACAATGTACACTGTACATTAAACAGTGAACAATGCTACAGTTATCCGAACGGACATCAATTAAATATTTCATGGCATACTTTTTTATAACATTTTTAATTGTTATAAACACTTCCAATGCTGTAATAAAACTAGTATACCACTTTGTTATCTGCCCACGTGCGTATACGTGTATGTATATATATACATATTGCAATACAACACCTTCCTTTGGTGTACACTGGTCCATTCTAGATGAAACGCGATTTTTTCTTGTTATACAGTTTTCGACTATTTTATAGACATGACGTCATTGCATCTAGAATCACAATGACGTCACTGCCTAAATAATCACGATTACGTCACTACCTCTAGAATCACGGCTGCGTTCGATGTCACTTTACGATTTTATATAATTTTATCATAATCCACATATGTAAGTATATCTTATGATTATCCGTTACTTTTTCGTATATTTATATATTTATATATGTATTAGTTTATTTTTTAATATTAGTGGATTTCGTACAAAGAAATCCACTATTATTAAAAAAAACAAAATGTTAAAAGAGATATGAATATTTTACACAAATTTATTGATGTATAATAATTATGATACGAAATATATATATATATATATATATATATATTCCATTGTCATAAAGTTCCCTTTCAGAGTACGTAACAGTTCGTTATATTATCTAATTTAATACATCTCGCAGTTCTTGCGTCTAAAATTCATCTAGTTATTTGTTGATATGACGAATGAATATATGTATAATTTCTTTTTAATGAATATATTGATATATATATATATATATATATATATA